>CM042834.1:178501614-178993356 GCA_023653725.1 Bungarus multicinctus
TATTTCTTTTAGATGGATCACTCCGGAAGGTATTCTGACATCCTGGAATGAAAAAAGAGTGAAAATTGATAACCTAAATAAAGCACATGAATTTTTTGAACAGCTGGGCAGATCAGAGGAGGAAATAAGCAGTAGAGACGAATTGGAAACGCCAAGTCAAGAAGAAATACAACAAATAACTAAAGAACGAGAGGAAAACCAAAATAAAGAAGATAGAGGTGAAAGACCCACCCGAGAAGAAACAGGAATCAAAACCAGAAGTCAAACAATAACCAAAACCAACGAGAGGTAACATCTATTATAAGAAAGAATGGGGAAAGGAGTAACACTGATTTCTATAAACATTAATGGTTTAAACAATCCATCAAAAAAGAAAAAAGTATTTTTGAAACTTGAAAAGCTGAAGTTGGATATAATATGTCTTCAAGAGATACAGTTAAACCATAAGACCAGAAATATTTACAAAACAAAAAGTTAGATACACATCGCTAGCAGAAGAAAAAAAGAGAGGAGTAGCATTATATATCAAAGAAGAATTAGAATCAAAACTGATTTATAATGGTAAGAATGGAAGAATCTTAATTGTAGAGATGGTTATACAAAACAAAAAGATTTTATTGGTAGGGATATATGCCCCTAATACAAACCACAATGAATTCTATAAAATGTTATATTTAAAATTAATAGAATTAGGCAACCCTATGGTTTGCATAATTGGCGACCATAATGCAATTTCTAAAAATAAACAGGATTACGCCAGTGACTATATATATATATATATATATATATATATATATATATATATATATATATATATATATAAAAACCCAAAATACTTTGCCTAAACATGTTTTTGATATGGCTGAGGAACTAGATTTAGTAGATGCATGGAGGAAACTGAATCCAGAAGCGACCCAGTTTACCTTCTACTCCAATCCACATAAATCTTGGTCAAGGTTAGATATGGCATGGATGAATAATGATTTACTTAAGGATATAAAAAATATAGAAATATTAACCAATACCTGGGCAGATCATAACCCATTGCAAATAACTTGGAAAACTCAAACTTACAAGAAAGCTAGGTGAACACTTAACTCACAACTATTGAAAGAAAAAGGATACACTCAAAAAATTAAGGAAGAACTAGAGGTATTTTTAAAATTTAATAAAAAACAAGATACCTCATTGCAAATTCTTTGGGACACAATGAAGGCGTACCTAAGGGGTATATCGATAGCCTACATAACCAATAGAAATAAAGAAAAATGAAAGAAACAAAACTTGCTAATAAAAAGAATAAAAGATTCAGAAGATAGAATAATGAAAGCCCCAGGGGATGAACAAATTAAAAATGACTTGATATTACTTAAACATGAATTGAATATATTAGACCAGGAAGATATAACTAAGACAATGTTATATACAAAACAAAACTACTTCGAACATGCAAACAAACCCGGAAGATGGTTAGCGTATAAATTGAAAAAAGAAAACCAAAAAAGAATTATATACCAATTGCAAGATAATAATGGGATATTAGAGATGGAATTGGAGAAAAAGAAAACAATCGCAAGAGACTATTTTGAGAGCTTATATAACCAAGAAGAAATAGATGCAAATAAATTAGAGGAATATCTGAAAGAAAACTCATTACAGCCATTAACAAAAGATATAAGGGAGATATTAAATAAGGAAATAACTTTGGATAAGGTTAAAAGAAGCGATTAAAAGACAAAAAAGTAATAAAACTCCAGGCCCAGATGGGCTGCCAAGTGAATTATACAAAGAGATCGGAGAATCACTGGAAAAACTGTTCCTAGAGATTTGCAACGAGGTACTATTAGAGGCAAGAGTCCCGGAATCATGGAAGGAGGCCCATATTATATTGATCCCCAAAGAGGGTGCAGATGCCACCCAGATAAAAAATCATAGACCAATATCCCTTTTAAACACAGATTATAAAATTTTTATGAGTGTGATGACGGAAAGATTGAAGCTAACTCTTAATGAAAGAATACATCCTGACCAAAATGGATTCCTCCCCATGAGACAGATTAGAAACAATACAAGAATGATAATTGATATACTAGAATACTATGAAACACATCCAGGAAGCCAAGTTGCTCTTGTCTTCCTGGATGCACAAAAGGCATTTGACAACCTAAACTGGGAATTTATGAAACGCCAGATAAATTTGATGAAATTTGGGGATAATTTTGCAAAGATGTTAGATTCGATCTATTTAACCCACAAAGAAAGAATAATGATAAATGGAGAATTTACCAATCCTTTTGAAATAAAAAAAGGTATCAGGCAGGGATGCCCATTGTCGCCTCTACTTTTTATTACAATATTAGAAACATTACTGGACAGAATTAGAATGAATGAGGAAATTAAAGATACTAAGATTAAAAAACAAGAATATAAATTACAGGCTTTTGCTGACGATGTGGTTGTTATTATAGAGGATCCAATAGAGTCAGGTCCAACTTTATTAAAAGAAATTGATAAATTTGGTAAACTAGCAGGGTTGAAAATCAATAAGGAAAAAACCAAAATGTTAGTTAAAAATATAACAAATAATAAACAAAAAGAACAAGAACAAGAAGAAATAATGGGATTACAAATTGTAAACAAAATTCAGTATTTAGGTATATGGTTAAGACCCAAAACAATAACCTTGAAAGAAGACAATTACGTTAAACTATTACAACAAATAGGAAGAGATTTGGAGATATGGAGCAAAATGCAGATCTCATTATTAGGGAGAATAAGTGGTATGAATGGCTAGAATGAAAAATAATGAAAAAGGGAACCAAGGGGGGGAAACAAATTTATCATACAGATTATGACACATACAATAACAAACAGGAATTGTGAATGTTAGACTTAGACTCTCTTGTCTTTTAAACAATCAATAGAAGGAATTTATTGTATAATCCAACAACAAATATTAATAACAGTATATTATGTTTGATAGAATATAAATAACAGAGAACCTATAAGTAAAAAGAAACAATTGCCACATAACATAATTTAGGAAATATTTAACTCACTGTCAAATATAAAAAAGTTTAAATAGTCTTACTACAGAGATTATTATGATGAATCTTTGTTTTCGAGTTTGTATATTCATATATTTTAATTTTTTGTATTCAATAAAGTTTTTTAAAATAAAATAAAAAAGAATTCAAAACCATTCACCTCTTCCTGGGGATGTGGTTTATCAATGGACCAAACTTGTAGCATAGGCACATGAGTCTTCTGACGCCGTCTATCATAAAAGAACATAATCATTGCAAGGACTACTGATAATTGGTTTGCACTTCAACTCAAAAAGACTCTGAAAGAAACAGTACTTTCTTTCAAACCAGATAGTACATCTCAATTGGTAGGAGGCATTGGGAAAAGTAAACATTTGGCTGTAAAAGTATGTGCTTTCAATCACCTGATTCTTAACTATTGTAGGTTTTGAGGACAGTTGGCTCAGCTACTATGTAGAAAGATGCTTCTAAAATCATACAGCCCAAGACTTAAGAACAGTCTCTCGTCTGTCCTGTGATCATTTCAGATCCCTTTTTAAGCAGCAAACTTGCCTACTGCTTTCCAGGAATTTGCACTCATTTATTCTAATCCTGTTTTCAGAGTCAATGGAAAACAATTAGGAGCATGTGCCTTTCAACCAAATTTTGGGACTTTAAGATTATTCTTCTGCAACATCTCTGTCCATATTAGGAATGTTGTTAAGTCTTTCAATGCTGTAAAGTCAGATAGTGATGATTGAAAAAAGGAACAAAATTAACTGGGTTTAAGCTTAAAAGTCTGAAGTTATTTATTACCTCTATATTTAACAGTCAATGAGTTGCTTTTCTGCAATTTTGTGATGTCTACATGTTCTGTGTTCATGCTTTATTAAGATATAATGATGCAAAGTAACATTTTCTCTCATTTTCTTACTTCAGATAGTTTTCAACAGTAGATAAGATGTGCTCCATTTCAGTATCCTTTTTCTCATAGAGTTCCTTTCCCACCCAAGGTAAAGATGACAGAAATGCATACACATACCAATCACATCGAACCTATTAAATCAAAATATGAATAATAACATTCAGAAAACACGTTTGTTTCTTGCTGATAAAAGCTAAATCAGGTCAAAGACTTGAGTCTCACAGGAAGGACTATTTATGATTCCACAATTCTAACTCTATGTTACGATGCTTCGGCTGCAAACCTTCAAGGGCACAGGTTCATTATGTGCATATGAATGGTTCATTTGGATACTTACAAAATAATTCTACACAAAGGTGAAAAGTACATACTAAATGCAGAAACTAATGAAAAAAATATGACAAAAAAAGCCAAAATGTTACTTATATTGTGCTGATGCTCTATTATTTACATTTCCCCCCCAAGGACCTGTTTCACAGGCTCCTTCTGATAATATTTAAGAGGTACATTTACACTCTGGTGTAAATGAAATCGGCCAGGGCCTGGCAAACATCTGTAAGTCATCAATAGCAATTGGCATGATTAAAAGGTTTTCTACAAATCTAGGTTTTAGAAATGTTTAAGGAGCTACGTTGTGGATCTTTTGGATGGCAGACTTTCAACTGGAGATAAGATACAATGGTAAGGGCCCCATTTGCCTGTCCAAATCATTATTTAGATACCAGTTGTTTTGTTGTACTTCTGTTCCATATGAAGGCCACAAGAGACTGTGACAAGACAAATCTTACAGCTATCAGTTTAAGATTTTGTTATAATACTAGTTGAGGAGAGGCTTATCACATTTACATACACAAAAGTGTAAAACAATCACAGTAACACATTTCAGCGATTTATTTCTCTATCTATGAAGCAAATGTATTGTTGTTTACCTGAGGTACATCCTCCTCCTGTGTCACATTAACGAAATTCTCAAACATGGCTACCATTGAGGGTGCAGCTATTACGTGGCAATTCACAAGATCAGAAAGAAAGCGCACCTGCAGAAAGAGAGCATCCAGCCATTTCTCAATCATATATTTCCCCAAAACAAGAGATCTCATAAAGCCAGTCAAGATCCCTGCAGAAGCCTAGGCTGTATCTGCTTCAGCATCTTTTATTGGGGTAATGGGAATCCCAGGACCAATATCGAACTGAATAGATGCTTAAAACGTATTTATTAGAAGCTGTGGGAGCACAGCGGTTAAAGCGCAGGACTGCAGGCAAACTCTGCCCTCAGGTGTGAAGTTCAATCCTGACAGGGCTCAAGGTTGACCACTTTCCATCCTTCTGAAGTCAGTAAAATGAAGGTCCAGATTGTTGGGGGCCATATGCAAATAATGCTTACATTGTAAACCACTCAGAGTGCTGTAAAACGTGATGAGGCAGTAGAAGAACCTAAATGCTATTGCTATTGCCATCAAATCTAGATCACAAAACCTGGCACACCACTCATACTGCAGAGCAGCTATGACAAAGTCAGAAGAAATAAGCCAGTGAAAAGGTTTGGATGGGTATATCAAATGATCACATGGAATTAAACTTTTTATCTGCACAGCTTGTGAGGTAAAATGTGAGCTCTTCAAATACACTGCAAACCAAACTAAGTAAAGTCTGTACAGTATGAAAACAACTTACTAAATAGACAGCTTCATTGTACAGGTTGACTTTCATACATTCTTTCAGCTGACGTATCATGGCTTCTACAAACTCTCCGCCAAAATTGTAGTTCCTAGCATTCAGCAAGCCAACAAGAGTTGTGTAAAGGGTCATCTTTTGTGGTAGCAGACGTGCACTGATGTTTTTTTTTTCCATAAAGGAGAGAAAAAACAGCATCAATTATTAACTCAAATCACAAGTGCCATCTCATTACCCCATGTGTGATTTTCAAATTACCTAGAATGCCTAAATTTTGAAAAGCAGTGTCTTCTTTGACAAGAAGTCTACTATATATTGGAAAAAAGATAATATGAGAGTCAATTCAGTCTTCATTTAACTGTTTAGGTACTGCGAATCCCGGTGGGAAATTACACAGAGAGGTTTATAATTGTGGGAAACATTTTACTATGTACATAACAATATATCTTCCAATGTTTCGATCACAGCATTTATATTGCTTCAGATTCAGGTGTCAGTATGTTCTTTGCAAAGTTGAAAGGAGAAGGTCTGATGAGCAACAGCTCAGGCAAAAAATGTAATCCTTTCTTTGAGCTCTTATGAAAATTCCAGAGGAAGCTGACACTTGCGAATGAGCATCTCAACGCACAGCTACAGAAAACAGGTTAAATTAAGAGGGCGGCACTACAGTTACCAAGCCTGAACGAGCAGCGAAAGAGAACTATTTTGACACTGTCCTCCTCTCCATTCTCCTAGTTACCTTGCTAATTATCCCATATTGTCTCCAAGTTTCAAACATTCTTTAAATGGGAAAAATATGTAGCCATACAATATATTCAACAAAGAGCTTTGAAAAGAAACCTTTTTCAAAAGTAACTATTTAAAAGCTTTTACTGTAGCTAATGTAGGAGATGACCAGGCTGAGCCTGAGGGAGGGGTCAAATACATCATCAGTCTTGAGGACCTTCTCGTCTATAGGAGATCTATCTCCAGCCCATCTTGAATTCTCTTGACTCTTATCTACCACCTATTGGCTATGACCATTAGTACTTCAGATTCTCATAGAGTGCTTTAGTATACAATAAACCTATATTCTATTGAACTGCCTGGACTCTTGATTTCCTACGCTTGACAGTTAATGCATCATCACCTAGATCCATAAATCTTTTGCATACATACACTGTACATAGGAGTCTCAGTATTTTGCTTTTGAAGTTTGGCAGATGTGCCTCCAACACCTTAGTCACATTATCTACGTTACTTTCCAAAGGAGAAGAACTCTGAGGGGATAAGATATTAGAAAGTCATTATCTTATTGTTATATATATATATATATGTTACAAAGACACTTCTCATTAAAATGTCCTTTAAGTATGTCAGCTACAGTAGCTCCAAAAACTATCAATTAAAGGATACTCTACTGCTATTCTCTTTTGCTCCTTACCTAATTTCTTTATTGAAATACACACATAAACAAAGAAAAAAATTGGGAAATGTAAGAAAATTAAAAATTAATGTCTCTTCTTGATCATCCTAAAACACTGTTCAATAACAGCCTCATCAACAAACTGGTTTTATTTCTTCAATGAAACAAACCTTCATAATAATTCAGTCTTTACATAGATAAAGGAGGACTAAGAAGGGATTCAGATAGGGTCAGCAGTGACAGGATTGCAAGTAAAAAAAGGCCACTGAGTAATAAAAATCCATAATCCTGATCTTTTGAGAGTTTTCAGTCAAATCAATGAGGACAACTTGATCAGATCAGCAGTCATAAAACATTTCTTACTATTACGTAAGTGTAATGATATGCTGAAACCCAGCATGGAAAGTTGGTTAGCACAATATTATTACAAACTGTAAACATAGTGTAATAGTTTATTGCAGGTTCCATTTGTAATTGACTATATAAAATGTTAAGGTCCCATTATAGAATAATGGTGCAAACATTCCACATAACTGCTAAGGAGTATTTGTTTGTGGCTCTTAAGGCATATACTCCGATGGTAGTATCTAAAGGAGAAAACTACTTTTTTAAAAATACTAAAAATAACACAGTACATAGTAACTTTATCCCATTTCTAGGTATATATATTTGTGATACCTCATTTGTATTTGAGTATTTATATTATTCTCAGGCAGGGAAACCTCAAAGATCTCAAAATGAAGCTGCTAGTCATGTATACCTCTTCTCCCAATGTGCTTATTAAGTCTTCCAACATCTCTGCTACTTCAGCTGTTTCAGATGTTCTTCTTCTCTTGTGCTGTTGTTCTATTTTAGTGAGACAAAACATCAGATGCCAAAATGAAAATCCCAATATGGTTAGAGATATTGTGAAATTGTTAATATTAAATATCAAAAGCATGACATCTGATATGTATATTTTTACAACTCATTCCAGAAAAGTATCACAAGATACTGCACTGACACTTTATGATATTGAGGTTATATAAAAAAAATCTATTTACTTGTAACAAAATTCCCCCTCACATTCTGTTTATTTCGAACATGGCTAAAATAAGTTGATTTAACCATCCTTCCCTTCCATCCTTTTGAAGACAAGGGCCCCCTTCTTTTTTTCTTTAAGCTGACTTTAAAGGCTGCACCACAATATTTAGTTTACTTTATTGTCATTGCACCTCGTGCAATGAAATCAAACACCATCTTCAGTGCACATCATGACCATGAAAATAAACACAAACACACATCCTTCACCCTTCACACATTGAACCGGAAACCCCCGACACCACACCAATACTGCATTAGACAGCAGAATTCAAAAGAGCTACTGCCCTGGGATAGAAGCTGTTTTTCAGCCTATTTGTCCTTGTTTTTATTATTCTGTACCATCTGCCAGATGGTAATAGTTCAAAAAAAGGGTTCCCAGGATGAGATGGATTTTTGAGAATATTTTGAACTTTCTTAAGGCAGCGGGAGCTATAAAGCCCTTCCATAGAGGGGAGAGGGCAACCAATGATCTTCTGGGCAATGACATTAACCCTCTGGAGTGCTTTCCTATCTGCCACTGTGCAATTGGCAAACCATACAGAGGTGCAGTATGTTAAAATGCTCTCTATGGTGCAGCGGTAGAAGGTCACCAGCAGTTTTTCATTCAGTTGTTTTCTGAGAAGTCTCAGGTAGTATAATTTCTGCTGGGCCCTTTTAACCAGGGCTGCAATGTGGGCAACTCAGGTCAGGTTCTCTTTTAGGGTAACACCCAGAAACTTAAAACTGGCCACTTGCTCCACTTGGTCTCCATTGATAAACAAGGGCTGGATGTCTGATCTGTTCCTTCTATAATCCACTATAAGCTCTTTGGTCTTATTGGTCTTGAGGACCAAGTTATTGTCTCCACACCACGAAAGCAACAGGTCTACCTCATCTCGGTAGGCAGATAAGTCCCACCACTGTTGTATCATCTGCAAATTTAGCAATATTACTAGCATGAGTGGGAATGCAGTCATGCACAATCCTCTCAACTAAAGAGATTAGAAAAGTAAAAGAAATAAAAACACAAGGCATATTATTATTTTGAAAGAATCGATTGGCAGAAAGTAAAAAGATGCCCATCACAATCTTCACTTCTATTCCCACATTTTTGAAATGGGAGCTCAGTTCCTGGACTGGGCCAAAGCAGAAGTAAAATATTGCAAAGAAATATACCAAAGACAAAACTCACACATCTTATGTCCATCTTATAACCTAATGTTATTTTGGAAGAATCTAGTGGCAGAAATTAAAAAGATGTCTGTATGAATTTTCATCTCTTTACACTGACCAAGAATTGACAGATAATCAATAGACCAATATCTCTACTTCACTTTTCCTAATATAAAAAATATGCAACCACCTTTATACAAAGATTTAGAAATATTTGTATACTTTTTTTCTTCTTGGTTACATAGAATCAACAGAGGAAAAGACTTGTCTGTTCAAGGGCTATAATGTAACATAGCTTCCAAAGAGCAATAAAGACAATGAATTCCAAAGAGCAATAAAGACAATGAATTCAACTCCCACCTTGGCCACAAAAGCCATCTGAGTGACTTTGGGCCAATTACTCTTTATCAGTCCAATTCACCTCTCAGGCGTGTTGTTGGAGGGGGGGTAAGAGGAAGGTTGGGCCTTGGTGGTGCAGGCTGTTAATCATCTAGCACTTAGTGCAAGCTGCCTGCAATTAGTGCAGGTTCGAATCCCACCAGGCTCAAGGTTGACTCAGCCTTCCATCCTCTCGGGGTAGGTAAATTGAGGACCCAAGATTGTTGGGGGCAATAAGCTGACTTTGTAAAAATGCCGCTTGAGGGGGCCAAAATGCCCTAGTAATAAGCAGGCATATACAATGGAATGAAGGCTATTGCTGAGCACCTAGCATGGTGCTCCATAGACTGTAAGCCGCCCTGAGTCTCCGGAGAAGGGCGGCATATAAATGTAATTAAAAAAAAAAAAAGGTTGTGGGATATGTTTGCGCTGCAAGTATACGGAGACCCACCTGAATCTCAGCCATTAAACGGGGGATGATAAACCAACTCTTTTTCTTGGCTCATTTTGGGTTTTTTTTAAAATCAGCTATGCCAGCACATCAACAGAGAACTGATCAAAACAAAAACCTGAGGTCCACCATTACAGAAATGGTTTCATTTTTTTTCCAGTCTTGCAATTTGTTTCTATACCAGGTGTTTTGTATGTGTGTGTGTGTGTGTGTGTAGGGGGCAGATGCTAACCACAGGTTGATCACCAGCTACATTTACCTGAAAATAAAATTTAAATGTAGATATAATCCTACAATGTCCCTTAGAAGTGAAAGTTTCCCCTCTTCCCAACCAATGCCAGAAAACCAAGTGTAGAGAAGGAAATGTGAAATCACAGTTCAAATGCTGGGAAGAGCCCAATGTATGAAACATAACCTCTAAATGCCCAAATACACACACACACACATGCACGCACGCACGCCCAAAGTTATTATTTTCTTCAATTCTCAAACCTAGAGTGTCTGTGTGTTCAGAATTTTAAAAATAGGCAAAATTAAACTGTGGACGGTTACACTTGCAATACTAAGTGTTTTGTTAGAACAATATATAACAAGAATGATGGATTCCTTCTTCTCATGTATCTAAACAGATCAGGGTGATTGTTAAAAAAAATACAACGTTCCTATGTGTGCACAAAATCTGGGAATTTAAAACCAGGGTCATATTTTTTTTTTTTTAAATGTCAATTTTAAACGTTGTTACAGGTTGGGAACCTGTCAAACGCTGTAATTACCAAAAGTACAGCTTTCAGCAGAAGACAAAAAGACCTGGAATATGGAAGGTGGAGATGGCGTGGTTCTATTATTAGGTTGAATGTAACAGATGCCACCTGCCAATACGTTTTGGTTAGTCCATCTGAAACTAATGCTTTCAGGTTATTCTACCCATCACCCGGGAGAGAAATCGGGATCTGGTTAGAAAACTGCCTATCCAAAGAGCTCCGGCATAACTCTAACGAGGAGGCGCACGGAGGTTTGCGG
This sequence comes from Bungarus multicinctus, assembly GCA_023653725.1. Lineage (NCBI taxonomy): Eukaryota > Metazoa > Chordata > Lepidosauria > Squamata > Elapidae > Bungarus > Bungarus multicinctus. The sequence goes on from CM042834.1 coordinate 178,512,729, forward strand.
GAGGGGTGGGGGGAGAGGCGGCCTGGCGACGATCTCACCCTCCACTTCCCTCCCGCTCTCACCATCGTTCTCGTCCCGGTGCCGCCTGCGCGACATGGCTCGATTCTCTCGGCGGACCGGCCGAAGAAGATCTCTTTCGGGGCTGAAAGGGGCAACCGGAGCCACGGCCAGACTACAAGCAGCCACCGATGAGGCGCTCGCCGGAAGCCGCCGGCTCAGACGCCGCTGAGGGACAGAGCGAGAGGCAGGCGGGCGGGCGGCAAAAGACGCGTGTCTGCTCCTCTCGGCTCTTCGTTCTCTTCCGGCCCGGCGGCTGGTCCTTCCGGTGGGCTCTGGGCGGGGGGGGGTGGGGGGAGGAAGACCACAGAGGAGCTCTTGGAGTGAGACAGGATACGAATGGAGCTTTTCCGGGGCAGGTCAAGGCTAAGGGACGGTCTATCAGGCAGGAGGTTTCGTGCATCTTTGTTGTTGTGTTTCTTTTTTGGGAGGGTGGTGGGAAGCGTGGAGCGGGGGAGCAAAACTCCTCCGATAAGGCAGGTTCCTGAGGTTTTAAAAAGAAAGAGCAAGGGGATAAGCTGTACACACGAGAACAAAACCCAGCGTCCATCCCCAATGCCATCCTGAGATTCCTTATCATGGGGAAATAACTAAATCTATTATTATTATTTGTCTATTTGTCAATTGCTTACAAGGTAATAGGTATAAAATAGGTAATAGGTAAAACATAGTTATGAATACATGGATAAATATAAGAAATTATGTATGTATGTATGTATGTATGTATGTAAAAGAAACAATAGGACAGGGACGGTAGGCACGTTGGTGCGCTTATGCACGTCCCCTACAGACCTCTTAGGAAAGGGGTGAGGTCAATAGTAGACAGTCTAAGGTTAAAGTTTTTGGGGTTTGGGGAAGAAACCACAGAGTCAGGTAGAGTATTCCAGACATTGACCACTCTGTTGCTGAAGTCGTATTTCCTGCAATCAAGTTTAGTGCGATTAATCTTGAGTTTGTATCTGTTGTGTGCTCTTGTGTTGTTATAGTTGAACTGAAGTATTCATTGACAGGTTATTTGCAAGGTTATTTGGTTGTTTTTTTCCCCCATGGGGAATCTCCTGATAGTTCTGATCCTTGCCTCAATGTACATTGGCAGTGAATTCTGATTTGGAAGAAATGTTGAAATACATTATTTGTAATTTAAAATGCATAAACGATTGAGATGCTGGATTATGAACAGTAGCAAGGTTAGAATATTTCAGTAATAGATGGAGCTCACCTCATTCTCTGTGAATTTTTTTTTTTTTTGCAGCATCCAGAAGTCAAATACTACATTAAAATCAATTAAAATTGAATCCTTTTATCAACCATTTATTGAATAATAAACATTTAACTGTATAATTCACAATCGTATCCATCATTGCATACATACTTGAAAGCTTTTCACATGTATCTGTAGTTGCTTGTAGGTGACAAAAACACCTTCTGATTTTCAGGTCATACATATATTATAGGATATAATGTTGCTTCAATAGAGCCACAAACCTGTAAGCTCCAAAATTTTAGTCGAAGCCATGTGCATGCCATGGAGAATGTACTGGGAGGGCTGATGCTCTGAGGATATGCTAGGAAGGACTATTGGGTCTAAGAATGGCCTCATGAGAAGAGAATGAATCCTGCTTCAAAGTAAACAGTCCCATCCTTCCTACAAAGAGGGATGAACCACTGCTTGTACTCAAACCACATGCCACCTCCTGGGGGGGCTTAACCAATCTGGTGGGGCATGGATCCAGAATGCAGGTGACCAAAGTCCACAGCCACAGGGACTCTGTCCACTTCCTCAGGATCAACCATCTGAATCCCTTCCAGATGACAGGACTCAAATGTATTTTGGTTGCTTGCAAAGATCTGCCCAGCCAGAGTCCAACTCTTAAGAGAAGCTGAGCAAGTTCAATTGACAAACACTGAGAATATTCCTCAGAGTGGCCCTGCAAGAGCCAGTTCCTCAGGACCTCCTTACCCCAGGAGCGATCTGATCAGGTGAAACAGGGCCATTAGGACTATCTCATGATTTAATAAGGGTGGAAAAGTAAGTATTCTTTGCTGCCCTTATCAAAACAAGGTGCTTGTATTCATAATCAGAATGTGGATGAGGTGAGCTTTATTATAGGTCGACTTGGCATTAAGCAGCAGCAACCAGAGTCTGGAACCATCAAATCTCCAGAAATCAGGTCCTGGTATAGAGCAGTATACAATTTTAACTTATGATGCAAGAAGTCTTTTTGCCCAATTCTTCTTGAGGTACAGGTCTTTGGTAAGGAACATTTGTATTATATTACCTAGCTTGGTGATGAAATATTTGCAAATGTTTCCCTCCTTTTCAACCCAAAACCCACATCATAACAAAAGTGCTTATCAGTGCTTGATTGACTTCACTGTCTTCCCCAAGCAGCACTCTAGACATCTCATGTCTATTCATTTTTTAGAGCCACTCAGTGAACGATGGGATTCTACAAGATCTGCCTACACAGAAAGTCTCCAGGGATGCAGTTTGGTCCAGCATCCATATTGCCTCTTCATTGAAAGCAGCAATGAAAGCATCTGCTAAATTACATGAAACTGCATTGGTTCCATGAGGCACCTTGGGTGGGCTGATCTAATTGGTCCTGCCTCCCTGTGAGAGGCTGCTGTGGAGAACTTTAGGGTCAAAAGGAATGATCTTAACACCCCTCCCAAACCCAGACATAAATGCTCTGAGGCAAACAGATCTACTGTGTGACCTCATCCCCCGTGGGTTAGGCTGTGGATGAGTTGGATTAGGTGTTGCTACCACGATGGCCATGAACCCACTAGGCCCAGAGATGGCAGGAGTCACCCAGAACTATAAAGGCTGGAGAACTTCAGTCCAAAGAGTTCAGGAGCCCATGCAAGGATGCTGCTATACTGTAGGGAGGAAAGTGGGCAGCAGTTCTCACTGATGCCAATAGCCCAAGCTCACAAGAACTTCACATCTAGTGATGTCAGGACAGGGGCCCTGGAAGTACCAGAGACAAATAATGCCAGCCTCCTCTTGCTGCTGTCCTGGAATCACGACTGATGACACACTTGAAATCTAGGAGGGCACATATTTGAGACAGGAGTCTCCCTTTCAGTGCCCAATCAGGCCTCAGTGATGCAAGCTAGGTCAGCCCCACATACACAATCAGAATGTGAATGAGGTAACTTTATTACAGGTCAACTTGGCATTCAGTAACAGCAACTGAAGTCCAGAGCCACCGAAGCTTTGGAAACCACGACCTAGAGCTATACAGCTTAAGCTATTATGATGCCAGAAGTCTTTCTGCCCAATTCTCCTTAGAGGTACAAGGAACAGGGAACATTCGTATTATATCACATAGCTTGGGAATGAAACATTTGCAAAAAGAAAAACGAGCAGAGAACATCAAGGGCCTAGCCATTTTATTCCAAACTACAGATATTCTCCAATGTTGAGAATAGACCCTTAAGGAGCTCTGGGTGATATTGTAGTTTCAAGTTAAGAAGCTGACAAAAATATTAACAAAGCCAGCCTTCATTTAATGACTGAACGTGTAAAATTCCTGAGTAAGCACTAAGGTACAAACAATGTCTAAGCTGATAAATCAACACTTGGCAGACCAGTATACTTCCTCTGTATTCAGACAATCTTGAGTTAGGCTCCTTGTGGTCAAAACTGCTTTTCTCACAAAGTGTTAGGTTTGGGTGGGGCCACCAACATCTCTGTATTAGGAAGCCCTTTCTCCACTTCAGTTGTTTGCCTGGATAGTTTTTAATAACTGTAATTGCTTAATTCAACTAAAATACAGACTGAGCAGTACAAATTATTTGTTCAATTCCAGGTAGAATGTTTGATATATTTGATAAATCTCAAAAAGGACAGAACCAGTGAAGTGTTGTTATGTCCTCTTTGGTCAATGAAATCTGGGCTGCTTTATAAATCTAATCATTTAAACATTTTTATAGAATATTATAAAATATTTCCTAATATGGAATAGTAGGAAAGGTTAATCTGAATTCATACATATAGACATTTGTTTTACATTACCATAGAATTCGTTCATATGCAAAAAAGCAAGCAAGGAGCCAATTATGTTTATTATCTATTTTTTTATTTTTATATAAACAATAGGAGGGAACAAAGCAGATGCTATGGCAGAGTCAACATTCAAACCATTTCAAAATTAGAAATCCACACATTATTCCATCCCAATCACCCAGCAATCATAACTAGCATAAGGCCCCTACTGCCCCAAGTCATTCCATTCAAGCACTGCGTAGTTTATCTAGGACAACACAGTTAATGTATTTTCGGATTAAAAGATTTTTTCCTTTCTTATCAAAGATTCCATCTTAAACTTAACAAGACAAAATTAAGTCCTATACAAAAAAAAAAAAAAAAAGTTACTCAAGCCTGGAGTGCACAGAACTGCTGAAATACAGCCAGTATGTGATGATCCAACTCTGCTGTAAATAGAAGGTTTTCCAAAGTCACCATGTACTGTTGGATGATCTGATGATGCTAGACACAAAAACGCATTTCAGTTAAGCTTGGAAATGATGTAGCACATTAAATAAAAGTATTATATGTTTAAAATACAATCATTTATATTTTTCACCTCTTTGATATCTGTGGTATCTACAAGTACACTATACACTACGTGCAAGTCAACAAAAATTGAAAACAGCCCCAGGATTTGAACTGCTAGAGGGTGGACAATCTTAATTACGAAATTAGGACCAGGAGGTTTTCATCATGCCAACTGTTTTACACAGATATGAAAGGTTTAATGGTCATTGTAAAATATTATTTCCTTTATAACTAATACTGTGCCATTTCTAGAGCACTGGACAATTAAAGCAATCAAATCAATAAAAGTACTGTATAAAATAAATAGAAATCATAAGATTCATAAACTGTTAATTCCAATAGTTCTTCTCCAGTTACAACCTTTACAAATAAATCAAAAAGTTTCAATTTTAATTTCATGTGAGCTTTTTTGAAAGGACTTTCCATAACTATGCCAGCACCCTTCTCTACTGACAATTTATCTAATTTTAAATATGAGGATTTGAATCTTATTCTGATTAATTGCTTACTTAGAATCTTCAATGAAAGACCAAATACTGGGAGGCATATTTAATAAAAGGCAATCCTGATAATTAAAGGCTTTACAGACAACAGTGGTCACATTTGTGCCCAAAATTCAATGGCAGAAATCATGACTGCTCAGATCATTAAGGTTTTAAGAAAGGAAAAATCTTAAGTACCCAGGATCAATCTAAGAAGTGTTGTGACTTAATTAGCAACAAACACAACATGCAAATTATGCAAACCTAGATGGATACACAATTACCCTCTGAAAAATATTTGCTAGATCTCAGGAAGGTATTCATTGGCTTTTCTTCTCTATCAGAATATGGTACACATCGAGATAGGCTGTATCAAGATAATCTCACGTTCAATAACCACATGAATCCTGACATCTATAAGACTTACCTGTAGGAAGATTTGCTGCAGCCTCTCTATACAGTTCTTGTACCAAGGTGTAATTACATCAATCCCTCCTGTTTCACATCGTACTAGATGTTCTGTTAGGATCATAATAAAACGCTGGAAGGAATAAAAACAGTAAAATTGTTGGTGTTAGATTCATAGACAAATAACTTTTTTTTTTCAGCAGGGGTTAGAAAACTCATGGAAAACATGAGTCTCTCTGAACTAAGTAGGATATAATTTAGTACAGAATATCAACATTAGTAACTGTGGTATCAATTTCTATTTCCAGAACTTGCCAAATGTACAGAATTTTAATTTTTAATTTAAATTGATGAAGCTGAAACACTTATTCCAGACTTTTGAAGTCATGTTAAGATTCTAAGATTGCAAGGGGAGCGGTGGCTCAGTGGCTTAAAGACATTGTATTTGTCGGCTGCAGAAGGCTGACTCTTCGCATTCCAGTATTTCAAGCCCTGGCACCACATGACAGAGTAGGCTTCCGTCCCTTGCCTGAGCTCCTTCCAACCTAGCAGTTCGAAAGCATACAGATGCAAGTAGATAAATAGGTACCACTCTGGTGGGAGTAGCAGAGGAAGCAAGGAACCAACTGGCACTGGCTTGGTCCAAATGTGAAGCGAAAACCAGCAGAGAAAAAGGCCTGGATAACACTGACACTCCTGAAGAACACTGTTAGCTACCTTGTTTACAGAACTAGTTGGCTCCCTGTGGTGCACCCTAGATGGCCCACAAGTGTGAACTGAACAAACTAGCAATCTTAGGCAGCAAAACTACTACTCTGTATTAACATTATACGCTTTTCGCTTTGATATACTGATGCTCTATGCTAAATAAATACATCTAAGTCTGCCTTTCTCACTGGTCCATCAGTATGTCTGCTTTTACCTGGAATATTACAAGGAAAAGGTTTTTTTGTTCACTTTGAGCTGATTCAACTTTTTCTTGCAAGCGTTCAATTTGTTCTTCAAGGGGCCAATTTTCTCTCTCATTCCTTCGAGAATCATCACGCTGGAGGGAAAGAGTTGAAATTTAACTGATTTTAATATGTTTTATAAATAATCAAGATGGAAAACAAAACAAAAATAAAAGGCACTTTTGCAGATATTGTCAAAAAATTAGCTTGAAAGCATGCAACAGAGTTTTCTGCTAGAAGCTGAACTGGCAAATAAAGTCACATTTGTTTTAGATTGGTTTGATGTCTCAGCTATTGTTTCAGATTGTGTTTGTTATTGTTTAAAAATATTGCAAAATATTTTTAGAATATTTTAGAATATGAGGTAGAAACAGATGATATAAATCATTCATATTCAATTAAATAGGGGAGTTGATCACATTTTATCAAGCAACTTGCCCACAACATGGGGATTCAAAAAGTTAAAGTTATCTAGCAATTAAAAGTATCCAAAGACAAGAACGCCCTGAGCCATAGGCACAACAGAAGAATGATCATCTCCATCTTTCCATCTTGCTGCCTATTCTCTGCCTAGCTCAGCAAAGCAAAACAAATCTTACATTTTTATAGCTGATGAACTATCTTTTAAGTCTTATTTCTTCATAGAGGCATGGGAAAAAGTTACCTACTCTTTTCTGTTGCTTAGTTAATCTTTCTTTGGCTTCTTCTAGCTCCTTTTGGATCATCATCACATGCTTGTTCATCTTACGAATGGTAGAGTGTAAGATCTCCCAAATATAAAATCTAGCAATAAAAGAAGCAAAGAAGCTCTCTCATGTTTGGAGAAAACAACTCTGATTTTTGTCAGTAAAAAGGCACAATACACACTTGTATATCTAAGCTTTTCTCAGACAATGAGTAAAATGGATGAACACATGAGGACAACGGTGCAACTTCTTCCCCTCTGAGGAGAAATTTCAGTATTAGAATTCTCTAGGTCTATTAAAAAAAAAGCATGCAAATTTTCAATCAGATACACAAAAGTTTTCTTACTTTCAGGAAATATTTTTAACTTAAGCAAAATTTCCCTTTTCAAGATCACTCACACTTCTATGAAAGATATTTAAGGCAGGTTTTTTCTTTAAAGTTATGAGGTGGTTGATATTTATTTACCTTGTAAAATCATGAGATAGCTCTGGAGAGAAAATCCAATTTGCCACTGCAGCACAATCCACAATCTGTGTTCGAATCATCTTATCCACCAATACAGCAATCATCTATGCAAATGCAGAAACTTTGCTCAGTTCATCAGGCGTGCGTGTGGTCATCTGGGCACAACTTTCAACACAAACTCACAGACTTGAAATCCCAGTTAATTGAAACTACACAGGATCCCTCAAAGCACAGGCTCTCTATAAGATTCAGCTCCTAAGCTGTGCAGACCATAATTATTTATGTTAGGAGGGCCACTTATCATAACTTCCAAGGCAGGGAAGGGAGGGAGGGAGGACTATATAAATGTTCATTCTTACCTGAGGATGATTCTTCCATACTTCATACATCACTCTAAGAATGTGAAGCTTCCCTTCATCACTTTCAGCCAAAGTTCTGAGGACTTCTCGAAATCTTATAAAAACAGAACGGACATAATCCAAGGATGTTAAGGAATAGAACATGTCGCTCATTCTTACAGATCAATTCTTATTGGACCCTTGGGATTCAACTGGGATCAAAATGGCAAAATTGACTGGGGGGGGGGGGAGAGGGGGAGACCGAAAGAGAAGTGGATGGCCTAGTCTGCCAAGAGCTCTGGATTTTTAGCTTGAGAGCCTAGCAGTATTGCCATGTTGACAAAGAGCTCTGTAACACAGCAGTTCTTCCTGCTACCTTAGCTAGTTAAACGTCACAGTACCCTGTGAAAACTCAGCAGGTGAATTAGAGAACCCATCTCTTCCCCAAAATCAATGCCAACATTAAACACATACACACATAGGTGAGACGGTGGTAAGAGAAATTTGTTGCCAAAGCAATGAGAGAAAACCATGGCTTAAATACAAGCCATAGCAGAAGGCATGTGCCAACCCTTTGAAGTAGATGAGATTTGAACACCAAGGAAATGAATGCTAATACTACAATACTTTTGTTATAGAGTTACAATAAAAGAATCTTACTTCCCTGCCATTTCCTAAAGAGAATCAGGAAGGGTCAAGTCTGAGATGCTTTGTCAAATTCCATTCCTGCTTTGGGCTGAGATTTTTCTTATCTTTTCTGAGATTTTTCTTATCTGCCTTGGCTGCAGCTGTCCCTCAAGATTACTCTCTCTGTTGACTGCAGTATGCAAAAATGTCTCAGACAGACACCTCCCTCAGCCACAGGACCATAAGAGGCAGAGGACATAAAGCATAGCCAGACTTCCAATATTCTGTTATTATTGCCAACCTTAACAAAAGTAGTGTAGTCTTATGATTGAGTTGATTTCTTGACTTGGTCTATGTCATGGGGCTGACATTCTCTCATTGCATAATTGGACCCAATCACCAGATTTTCTTCAGAGAGGTTGTTTTTAATTTTGCTTGTGCCCAAATTCTACCCACCACTCTACAACCTAATGCAGAAAGGGGGTTCTTCTGGACAAGCAAGCTTTTTATTAAGTTCCCTCCTCCTGCAGACTTTTTTTGGCCATTCTTATTAGCCTGTATCTTGGGCTCAAATATATACAGGGACAATGTTCTGTCACAGATCACAAAGAGGTGAGAAAGGACTGATGAACTTTTTGACTATGCTGTAGTGTGGGTGAAAGCTGCTGAATACAAGATTCATCCAGACAGACAGACATAAAGATCCCAGGGATCAGAGACTATCCAGGAAACAATCCATTTGAAACAGTACATTAAATAAAAATATATAATATAGCTAACTTTTAAAACAATAAAAAATAAAAAAACAGGACAGAAGACACTTGCTTCTATCCTTTTCTTCATAAAGTTACAACACAAATAAAAATAAAATGGCAACAGCATGAGCAAACTGACATTTTAATGTACTTAGTGATAAAATACTTACTTTCCCAGAGCACTGAAAGAGTGACTGAATGACTTTGAGGCTAAGTGCAATAGTGTCTGGACAAAAACCTCTATTTTTAAAGGATTATATGAGAAGCCTTCATCTGGAAAACAAAGTTACAAATACATCAGCGCAGGCATTCACCAAACGCTGAGAAGGACTGAGTATTTTTAGTTTTCTTTATAAAAAAAACTGGTGAGGATTTTCATAATAGGCTTTTTTTTACAATTTCATTAAGACAAATTCAATTGCAAATATCAATGAATGAATTTCAGACATATGCTGATATATATGATAAAACTGAACTGACACTCCCAAATGTGGCAATTTTCTTCCACCTATCTGAATTGCAGTTTCTCCCTTTTTCTATGCCGATTCTATAGTGCCATTCTGTTTTTTAAAAACCCTAAATGTAAAGGCACATTTGCTTGTTTGTATGTATGGAGTGGTGCTGAATATCAACAGTCCCAGGTCAATACAATTCTATTCTGAGTTAGTACTAATTGCTGTGTGAAAATAAGAACAGGAGCCATACCCTAGTTTTAACTAAACCTAACAAGGTTCCCTGAGGTTTTGCAAAGTTTCCATAAATGGCAATTAGCAACAGAACACGGTAAATATCAGAAGGCTTACCATCATCTTCTTCCTGATTAAGATTGGGCACATCCTTCAGAATGGTGAAGATTTCATCATTACTTGCTTTATTTTTAATGGCAATGCTTAAACAGAGGGCAACGTTATATCCAGGTAGAGATTCTACACGCAAAGACAGACGAAGCAAAGTTACCATCTTTGAAAACTGGACATTTTTTTACAGGTTTTACAACTTGTTTTTTTTTTACAATGTAAACTTCTTAAAGCACACATTAAATTTTCTTGGAAATCAACCATGTCAGAGAAATTAGGATGATATGGAACAGCAATAGCAATAGCACTTAGACTTATATGCTGCTTCACAGTACTTTACAGTCCACTCTTAGCGGTTTAGAGAGTCAGCCTATTGCCTGCAACAATCTGACATCCTCATTTTACCGAAGTCGGAAGGATGGAAGGCTGAGTCAACCTTAAGCCTGATGAAATTCGAACTGCAGAAATAGCCTGCAGTACTGCATTCTAACCACTGAACCACCGTGGTTCTTGTAAAAAAATAAATAAACTAGACGGTTTTTAAAATATGTCTTTCAGAAGAGAAGCCAGACCTTTAAGCAATGTCCCCTTATGTTATTATGACCACTGGGCTTTGGATGGTCCTTGGTTGACACCATCTCATACCTGCCCGTGACTACAAACTTTCTTTAGATGGAGTTAGTTGCCTATTTCCTCCCCCATCCCCCACCTGTTTTAATAAGACAAAATACTATTTGCCTCCAACAGTAACAAATGCTCCTTGTCACAGTCCAAGTTTTTTTTGTAAAGTGTAAATTATATAAATAATCATCTTCTACGTACTGTTACTTTCTTCTCCGTATTTATAAATACAGGTTGGATTTGCAGGAGTAAGAACTGAAAAACTAGCCGGAACGATATCTACTATTCTCTGATGGTAGGAAAGCCTGAAAAAAAGGATTTTTGCAGGTTGATAAGAAGATGTTCTTGCTGCAATTATGTCACATGATTATGGTTATACTACAGATATAACCCAACCAATCATTCATAACTTGGCATTATATACATGCACTGGTAAAGCAGCCCAAAGCTAGTATCTACACTCTGATCCTGAATGCACAGAAAAAGTTCCTCACAGAACTAGGACTGTGCCTGAACTATAATTTGTCAGAAACAGGGAAATGATAAAATTCCTTGAATATTTCAATGCTACTTTCTTTCCTTTTCTTTGTTTGAAGTTAAGCTTGTTGCCAATCTCTCTGCTTAAAAAAGGAAAGACAACCATTCTCTGAAGTGGAAGAGAATTTCTAGCAGTTAAAGGGGTAAGATATTTCAATTAAGAGCAAAATACGTTTTGTAAACATGGGTGCTCAAATAAGAGTGTTAGAAAAAGTTAGGGAAAAATATCTTCCTGTTATTGTCTTGTTATTAACTTGATTAACTGAAAGTGCAACCCAACCTTCTAAAATGATGGACATTATTTAATAATCTTAACATCATTTAGTCTTTTGCAATTTTAATTTTATTTTCTTGCTAATTAAGTTAGTCCTCAAATGAATCATGTTTTCCAAACTCTTAGAAGCAATGATGGTGCCTAGAAACTAACTTTAAACAGCCATGTCCTCAGTAGACTATAAAACAGGAAAGAAATGGGCAAAGGATCAGTATGCTTCTTCTGTATAAATCTCAAGTTCCATAGTTTTGACCTGCTAATTCCATGAGAACAGGGATTATTGGGAATCGGGTATTGCACTTTTGGTTAGAACAGGACTAATTTACTGTGGGGATGAATTAAAGAATATGGATGATATATTTGCTAACAAATTGGAATAGTCAGAACAGGATTCTAATTTCAGGTCTTCAAATCATGTTTGATCCTAGATGCCTGATGCAGATAGCTGCTGTGAGACAACTACCAATCCCATTGGCAGTGCACCTGCATAGCAAAACTTTGCAGTATTGGCCTCTTCCCTGAATATTTAGGTCAATCTCTATTGTGGGATACTTATACAATTGAACACTAAGCAAATATATATAGGCCTTTCCTAGAGCCCAGTTTGATGTCCTGCCATCAGCTCTACTGGACATATGATTTCATGGGATTTCTCACTTTGCCCTTATGAATCCAGGGAGGCAGAAATTCTTGCCCATGTCCTCTAACTAAGAAAGTCCATCCCTTTCTATGATGCTCCAAGATGTGTTCTGATTGTCCCAATCACATACAGATAAATTTTATGTTTATTATATTTTAAGGGATACCCAACCCTACAATAGCAATAGCAATGAGACTTCTATACTGCCCCACAGTGTTTTACAGCACTCTCTGGGCTGTTTACAATGTCACTATACTGCCCTCCCACACAATCTGGCTCCTCGTTTTACCAACCTCAGAAGGATGGAAGGCCGAATCAACCTTCAGTGCCACCAGGATCAAATAACAGGTTGTGGGCAGAGTTAGTCCGCCATACTGCATTTTCATCTCTGTGCCTTAAGAGCTCCTTTCATATATTAGGTGGCCAATTATTTTCACCAAGTTATCCAACTGAGCAACATTTTTAGATATGCTGTTTTATTATTTTATTGTTTTCCTTCCCCAAGAATTAATTGCTATATTAAATTATTTCTCCTTTTACTGTGAAAGAGACAATACATCTTAGAATATAGGATCAGAAGATGGGAATAGTTGAAAGGGATGACAGGATGAAATGAAGAATGGCGAAAAGGGTAGTGAAGAGAATAATAAGTTGAATGCAGTAGAGATAGTTATGTGCATGTGACAAAACAAGAGCAGGGTCACAAATGGCTGTATGGTGAAGGAATGTAGACAGACTACAAGACAGAAAAAATGTACCGACTGCAAAATAAATGTGTGGAAAGGTTTGGACAAAAAGAAATAATAAATGAAGTCAGAACTGCAAAAAAAAAAAAATAGGCAAGAAAAGCAAATGTGACAACAGGAACAGGAAGATTGAGTAATTGCAACTGGGTGTTACAGATCAGAAGTGACCTCTGCAGCATAGTGAGTATTGGAGTAAATGCATTCAGGAATCTTTCCTCTTCTCTTTATTCCTCCATGTCTTTAATTTCTTTTGCTTAGTCTATTTTACTCCTTTTCAGTATTTGCATAACACGGCTTACAGTGACGGAAATAGCATGGTGGATACATAGGTATACAAATGCTGCTATCTCTCACTCACCTCATGCATTTTTCCAGTACTTCTCTTACAAATTTAGGCCGGGGTCTGTCAAGATCCTCAGAAACAGAATCTGACCTACATATTAAAAAAAAGATGGTATTCAGAAAAGGAAAATCTTATAAGACTATATGGCAACTAGATACTTTCATGTTCATAAGATAGTTTTCTAGATTTTTATAGCATCACAGTTTCTAGTATACTAAGGATATGCAGGACTGGAGTTTGACTTATAATCCACTATCTTCAATTATTTAAAGGATCAGAAAATATATCAACTTTGTAATGAGACTATTCTGTAAGGTTTTCCACTACTTGGGTAACAATATTTCTGTCTGCCACCCTATTTTTCTACTTATTTATTTGTTTATTTATTGTACTTATATACCGCTCTAATTTCCCTGACAGGACTCAGGGTGGTGCACAGCCAAATTAAAATGCAGAGAACAATACAAAATTAAGAACAGTTAAAAGACCTAATATGAAAGGCTGAAATTTATAAGAAGTTTAAAAGCCAAACTAGATAAAAACCAAATTAAAATCCTAAAAACCCCTAGGCCGGACTGGCTTGAAGACAGCCGGAAGATCAGGAGATCAGGGACGATCCTCATCTTTGGGGGTAATTCGTTCCAGAGGGAGGGTGCCCCCAACGAGAAGGCCCGCACCCTCGGGGTCGCCAGCCGTCCAGCTGGCGGCACCCCGAGGAGGTCGACTCTATGGGAGCGTACTGGCTGACGGGAGGCCGATAATGGCAGGAGGCGGTCCCGCAAATATCCTGGTCCCAAGCCATGGAGCGCTTTAAAGATGGTAACCAGGACCTTGAAGCTCACCCAGAGGACCACCGGGAGCCAATGCAGCTCACGCAAGAGTGTAACATGGGAGCCCCGAGGAGCCCCCAACACCACCCGCCCGGCTGCATTCTGCACCAGCTGGAGCCCCGGGTGCACCTCAAGGGAAGCCCCATGTAGAGAGCATTGGCATAGTCTAGGCGGGAGATCACGAGGGCGGAAGTGACCGTGTGAAGCGCATCCCGATCCAGAAAGGGCCGCAATTGGTAGATCCTACGGACCTGACCAAAAGCCCCCCTGGCGACGGCCGCCACATGGTCCTCCAATGACAGCCGTACATCCCGGAGGACACCCAGATTGCGAGCCCTCTCTGTGGGGGCAAGAATTTCCCCCCCCCCCCACAGCCAGCGATGGAACCAGCTGGCTGTATTGGGGTGCCGGGAAGTACAGCCACTCAGTCTTAGATGGGTTGAGCTGAAGCCTGTTCCGCCCCATCCAACACCGCACAGCCTCCAGGCACCAGGCCATCACTTCGACGGCTTCATCGGGGTGGCCCGGGGTAGAGATGTACAGCTGAGTATCATCAGCGTACTGATGGAACTCTACCCCAAGCCACGGATGATCTCACCCAGCGGCTTCATATAGATGTTGAATAGAAGAGGTGAGAGCACCGACCCCTGAGGTACCCCACAAACCAGGGGCCTCGGGGCCGATCTCTGCCCCCCCCGCCAACACAAATTGCGAACGGTCAGAGAGGAAGGAGGAAAACCACTGCAAGGCAGTGCCCCCCATTCCCAACCCTTCCAGCCGCTGCAATAAGATACTGTGGTTGACAGTATCAAAAGCCGCCGAGAGATCTGATAGGACCAGGACAGAGGAATGACCTCTGTCACCGACCCTCCAGAGATCATCTACCAATGCGACCAATGCTGTCTCCGTGCTGTGCCCAGGCCTGAAGCCCGATTGATGTGGATCCAAATAGACAGCTTCATCCAGGTGCTGGGGGAGCTGCTGTGCCACCACACTCTCAACAACCTTCGCCACAAAGCGAAGGTTGGAGACCGGACGATAATTAGATAACAAAGTTGGGTCCAGGGACAGTTTCTTGAGGAGGGATCTCACCACCGCCTCTTTCAAGGCGGCGGGCAGAAATCCCTCACTCAAGGAAGCGTTAATAATACCCTGGAACCAACCTCGTGTTCCCTCCCGAGTGGCCAACACCAGCCAGGAGGGACACGGGTCCAATAAACATGTGGTAGCATTCAGCCCCCGCAGCATCCTGTCCACGTCTTCGGGAGTCACAGGATAAACTCTTCCCAAATGACTTCCCCAAGTTCCGCCCCCGACCCTCTACCCAGAGTTGCCCATTCAGAGTCCAACCCATCCCGGATCTGAGCGATTTTATCCAACAGGAAATTCGAAAAGTCCTTAGCCCGTCCCTGTAAGGGGTCCTCCCACGTTCCCCCTTCCAGGAGGGAGCGGGTCACTCTAAACAGGGCGGCTGGGCAATTTCCTGCGGACGCAATAAGTGTGGAAAAGTGAGAACGCTTTGCCACCCTTATCGCCACTAAATAGGTCTTAATGTAAGACCGCAATAGTGTTCAGTCAGGTCCGGAGCGAGTAGTCCTCCAAATACTCTCCAGGCGTCTTTTCCGGCGCTTCATCTCCCTTAGCTCCTCGGAAAACCAAGGGGCCGAGTGAGAGCGGCGCCGGGTCAGAGGCCGCAAGGGCACGACCCGGTCAAGGGCCCCAGCTGCCACTCTATCCCAGGTGGTGACCAGGTCCTCAACCGAGTCGTGTGCTCGAACATCGGGACATGGCCCAAGCTCCGTCAGGAACCTATCTGGATCCTTCAGACGCCTGGGGCGGTACCATCGTATTTAGTCCGCCTCCCTGCGACGGGGGCGGTGGCCTGGAAGTCCAGCCTAAGGAGCGAATGATCTGACCATGACAGAGGCTCAATAAAAACATCCCCTATACCAAGATCATCCTGCCACTGTCCAGAGACAAAAAACAGCTCCAGGATGTGACCCCTGATGTGAGTAGGGCTCCTAATTAGTTGGATCAGGCCCAAGGCTGTCATGGAAGCCAAGAACTCCTGAGCAACCCCCGGGGCCCCTCCAGCCGACGGCAAGTTGAAATCCCCCATGACCATCAGTCTGGGGGTTTCCACCGCCAAGCTGGCTATGACCTCAAGGAGCTCAGGCAGGCCCGATGTCACATAGCAGGGAGCCAGGTATGTGATCAAAAGGCCCATCTGAACCCTGGAGCCACATTTCACAAACAGGGATTCACATCCGATCGTCTGAGGAACAGTGGATTCCCTAGGATCTAGATCCTCCCTAATAACCACCGCCCCTCTCCCGCCCCTCCCCTGGGCCCTTGGCTGATGAAAAACCCGAAACTCGGCTGGGCACATCTCCACCAGGGGAACACCCCCCTCTTGTCCCAGCCAGGTCTCGGTAATGCCCGCCAGGTCAACTCCCCCCTCCATAATAAGATCGTGAACAAGGGGGGCTTTATTAACTACAGACCTGGCGTTGCATAGCATCAGCCGAATTGTCCATCAATTCATCCAACCATCTATTTATCCATCTATGTGTCTGTTCACTATGTGCCAAAATATTGCACAACGATTTGCAATACAAACCGCAATAAAATATGTAAAATAATATACTGAAATCAAATAATATACTAAATCAAACCGTCATTTAAAAGATCAAGGGAGAGAAAGAAAAGCCATTTATATAGACCAGGCCTGGGTAAAAAACTGAATGTCAAACTCATCCTAAAATATGACACTCTGGAGCATGGACAGCAATACACTGAAGGGCACCATGAACAGCTGCCAGATGGCATTTTGCAGCCGTCAGTACATGTAGTCGGATCTCCCTGATGATCCCAGTGACCAGCCACATAGAGATTACCTCATTCTACAGCAGCTGAGGTTATACTTTTTTAAAAAATATACTGAATTTGTTTATCCCTTTTAATAGGGTTTTTAGATATGTGTGTATGTATTGAGTGTGTATTTAAAATGTGCATTATGTTTGTGTATTTTATAATTTTTATAATTATTAATTATAATTACTTTTATAATTAATTAAAAAAAATTAATTGTTCATACTCCACTCTTCCTATCCTGGCCTATGTCTTTTTATCAGATTCATCTGATCTACCAGTTGCGGCCCTTTCTGGATCTGGACGCACTTCGCACAGTCACTTCCGCCCTCGTCATCTCCCACTTGGATTATTGCAATGCTCTCTACTTGGGGCTCCCCTTGAAGAGTCTCCGGAGGTTGCAGTTAGTTCAGAATGCAGCCGCGCGGGTGATCGTGGGCGCCCCTCGGGACGCCCACGTAACACTACTTCTCCGCAGACTGCACTGGCTTCCTGTGGCCTTCCGGATTCGATTCAAGGTGGTACTGATGGTATTTAAAGTGCTCCATGGCTCGGGACCTGGGTACTTACGGGACCGCCTGCTGCCACCAACAACCTCCCGCCGCCCAGTACGCTCCCACGGGGTCGCCCTGTTTGGGGTACCGCCGTCTGATCGCTGGTGGCTGGCGGCCCCGAGGTTACGTGCTTTCTCTGTGGGAGCCCCCTCCCTGTGGAATGTTCTTCCCCCGGAGATACGAGCCATGACAGACATCCTGACCTTCCGGCACGCAGTTAAGACCTTATTTTTTAAACAAGCCGGCCTGGCCCAGTAAGGGTCTTTGGGGTTTTTAAATTTAATAAGGGTTTTAATTTTTATCTGATTTTAAATCTCTTTAACCATATATGTATTTAATTTGGTTTTAATTCTATTTAACTTGTATCTATTTTATGTGTTTAGTCTGTACACTGCCCCGAGTCCCTTCTTGGGAGAGGGAGCGGTATAGAAATACGAAAAATAAATAAATATTTGTTTTGTTTGGTCAGTAGAGGCAACTGCAGGTATTAGCATCCCAAATTGCTAAAGGCCTTAGAGATCATAACCAAAACCTGTCACAGAAGCTAAATGGCACCACTGAGGCTTCAGCAAAGGAGCAAAGGTCAGATGCCCCATATAACAATCTGTCAGCTGCATTTAGATCAATGGTGGCAACCAGATCAAGGGCAAGGGTAGCCCCATATACAGCACATCAGAGCAATTTAAACATGAGGCTCCTAGATCATGAACATCTATAAATAGTTGAAAGTGGTAGACCTCTGGGCTTTTCCAATTCCACACCCAAAAGCATTTCTGGCAGCTCAAAGAGAAATCTGAGCAGCCAGAATTAGATAGCAAGATGGTCTATCTTACTAAATAGCACCCAGGAAAAAAAAAACCTCATGGCTTCCTGAGGTCAGAGATGTTTTCTGAAGAATGACACAATATCCCTAAGGATATTGTGTCATTCAATATCCCAAAGAAAGGCTCAATTCCAGAGCCCGGTTTGATGTTGCACAGCAATGAAGTCAGCACAGCTAAGTCCATACCATCCAGCACAGCCACCTATGTTTTTAATAATGCAAGCCAAGTTGGTTCTTTCATCCAGGAATTAATGAAGTTTTAGTGTGAATTGTGATGTAACATTCATTATCACAAGGGAGAAGATCAGCAACTGGTGTAAGTATGGTACAAGTGCTTTAGAGACTCATCAAGTGCTGCTACGTAAGCACTGCAGAATACTTAAAAACGCATTTTGTGTTGAAATCTGAGGCACAGCATGGTCCTAACAAATATAACCCACATAGCTGCCAGACATGAAAATGTGCACAAACACATACATGGAATCAAACACTTACCAATCTTCCCAGCTCCAACGGAATTCAAAATTACTAAGATGGTGGGAAAACCAATTAATAAACCTTGATGGGAGAAAAATAAATAAATGTAAATGTCTCGTATCAAAACCTTTTCATTTTGCAGAGCTATTATTGACATTATACTAAATATATAAAATAAGTGGTGGACAAGTCTGAGATGCAAATTCTTAAAAACCAAAGGATAGAACATTTCCAATCATTTATAGTAACACGATCTTTTGAAGAGTTATCTCAGAGGCATCTGCATGCTTTGCAAATGACTTGATAGTATAGTGCTGCAGTTCCAGCATATTCTAAAGCAGGATCCCCAGCCCCTAGTCAGTGGACCAACACTGGGCCATGGCATGTCAGAAACTGGGCCGCGCAAACGAGCGAAGGCCCATCTGCAGGATGCAGGCAGCGCATGAAACCACGCCCCCTCTGGTCCACAGAAAAATCTCTCTCCACTGAATCGGTCCCTGGTGCCCAAAAGGTTGGGGACCGCTGTTCCAAAGTACCTTTTTTGAATCATTTTCAAATAATTTTCCTTACATCCAATAATAATTGGGTAGTTCTCTTCCAGATTGTAATATTTTTATTAGCAATCTAACTTTGCAGTGAGGGCTAACTGATTGATTTATGAATGCCATATAAATCAGAATTGAAGGTTCTTGGATGAGAAGTGAAACATCTTCGAGGACAAAGTCCAATTGTCTTTTGAAAAAGACCTTTGGGCCATATAAGAAAGTTTCAGAAGAAGATAGAAGAAATCATAGAAGAAATCAGTAGAAGAAATCAATTATTGTAATACAAATTCAATGAGAGGAGTGACCTAAAATACAAAAGCCTGTAAAAGCAGGGACATTTTATAGCTATTATAGATTTTATTGTGTTAAAGGAAACCCAAGACACTAATCCTCAGAAAATTTAGACGAGAATGTCCTTACTCACCGATCTATGCAGATAGTATTCATTGTATCTAAGCGCATGTACAGCATTTCTGTAGCTTGTGCAAGCTGTCATTTTTCAATTAAGGTTTAAATCAGGCCTGTCAAACTGGTGGCCCATGGCCCGGATGTGTGTCACGCACAGGCCACACCCACCCCAGCTCCACAAAGGCAAAAAAACGTCATGAAACACCACAATGACATGATCGAGTTTGACACCCATGGTTTAAATTGTTTATGTTATAATGTTTAATTGCCACATGGTTGGAAAAACATACCCTTCCTTTTGTTATCAAAAGGTATTAACTGTTACAAGAGACCTCTTGGGGAAAAGGATACAACTTGAGGTAAAGATCCAGGCTGAAGTTTACAGAGTTCAATAAAAAGCGTTGTGTACATGATTTCCGTGTGAGGCGGAACAGGAAGTTGAAACAACTCAGCAAAAATTACCTGGGGAAATATGAAAGCAATATGATGAAGCACACTTACAATAATAAAACTGCAAAGAATGTTTCATTGTCAATGTTAAAATGCCCCCCTCCAATCCCACAATGGCCTTTCTAACTGAACCGGAAATGGTTTGAACTCAAAATACATCATTTCAAGCTCCATTCTGAGATGAGGAACTATTAGCAGAAAGGAAGATCATTGGCACTAAATAAGAAAAATATAGCATTTACCTCAACAATGTGGTAATTCAGAGGGATCTTGTTGTTTCCTGGATAGCTTGTTAATTGGGCAGCACTACAGAAAAAGATAGGCGTTTAGTTTAGAATTAAAAAGGTAAGCAGGAGGCAGATAGCAAAAACGTAATTTATTGTGACAGAACCCATTCCTTCAAAAAACCACTTTCCTTGCAGGAAACAAGTCTTAGAAATAGTTGCCAAAGGTTCTGTCACCATGCACTGTCAGTCCCCCTTTGGATAGACGGATATAAATATGACAGTTCGAGATGCCCTTAATAACCAGGGAAGAAGCTCCTTCAAAATTGCTACAGTTAACAAACATGATATAAATCTGCATTTTAAAGCATTAATTTAACACACAAAGTTTTAAAGAACACATCTCAATGTAGGGAATACAGATCAATATCACTTTTCTAGGCCAAAAATACCCAAGTTTTATATGTAATGGCTAATGGCAAGTCAATTGGACCCATTTAATTTCCTTCTTTCTCCTCTCTCCCTCCCTTCCTGACAACGGTGCAACACAACCAATTTTGAATGCAGACTTCCTACCAACAACTCTGCTTGGAAAAAAATGTAACTGATTTGTGGAAAAATACCTACTGCAAAATGTTTTGAATTATAACATTTTTGCCACTGTATCCAATCTGACTGAAAATGTTGACAATCATTTACCCAAGGAGGGCATCCAATGGAGTGGCTGAATTAAATATACATGGAAGCAAAGAGCCCTACCATGTCTTTCTCTCTTTCCAAAATGATCTGATGATGCAATGGAGGTTTTCTTCAATCACAAATCTTTCAACAGAGTGGCTCCCTGGCATTACTGGTCCCTGACAAAAGAAACAGAGGTTAATTTATTGGCACAGCTCGAAAACCCATCTTCATCCCAAAAGGCATGATGTGTGATCACATATTGGCATTATAACATTTTCCCAATAGGGAAAATGAGGAGAGGAGGAGGGGCAATTTTTCTCATGAGAGAAAAATCACGGAAGAAATTCATCTGTAATGGAAACCCTTTGTTGGACTTTTTGCAGGAGATGCAGAAAAAACAAAATTTGACATATAAATTTAATAATTGTTTACATTTAAAAAGGGGAAGACATATTTTATTTCCCCTTTTCTTTTGAGAGGAAATGGACATTTTATTATAGTCTTAAAAGTAAAAGTCGAAGGTAAGTGTTCCCTATAACCTTGGAAGAAGTCAGAAATCATTCTTGGTATATATTTGTGTCTTTTTTTAAATATTTTTTCCCAATTTTATCCCTATTCTCCTTTTACTCTTTTTGGTTTCTTTTGATTGTTAGCATATGTTGTTTTTAATGTTTATGCTTTTTAAAAATGCAATAAAATTATTTGATAGAAAAGCCAATGAGTGGAAACCACTTCTATAAGCACAAGGATACTTAGTATTTTTATTTGGAAGTAGTCTTTTCCTGCTTAAAAAAAAAAGTAGAGCCCCCAAGAGCAGTGGTGCATAGGGCAGATGGAGCTATTAGACAGACAAAGCAAACCCTGAACTACATCAACCCTGATGAAGAATGTGAAGCAAATTCTCAGCTATTTTCAGGCCAAGTAACAACCCAAACCGAAAGGTCAGAAGGCAAAGGGACATATTATGTGGAACCCACCAAAGACGAAAACATTTCAATTCCCAACAGACAACGCACTACAAGGATGGTGCCCCACAACACTGACTTACTTCAGGATCATCAGTGTAGTCAAACATTCGGAAGGTGACTCTTGGCATCGGGTAAACGGAATCTGCTGCGTGGGGTGGTGGCGTAAAAGGAGGCAGGTTGTGCTGCAACGCTTCACAAAGGACGCTGTCGAACGCCAGGTATGGCCTCGGGATGTGCCTCTCTTGCCAGTGGTCCTTCTTCATTTTCTGAATCTGAGCCCAAAGGCAATCTAAGTACTGGAAGGCAACAGACATCCATCAGACATTTTCATATTTGGAGTGAAGGGACATTCCCAAAGCCAGACTGATTTCCATGCTATAGGAAATCCCCCTACCCAATTTTCTTAGGAACCACTTCAGGAGGGAAATTCAGAATAAAGAAAAGGCAGGGAGGAAAGACTCTGGGAAGACTTTCTCATTAGAACAGCGTCAACTTCATGCAGCCAAAACTGGCATTACGCATTTGCCCTAACATTTCTTCAAGATGGATATCAGAAGAATTCAAAACCCTAATCATATTCACCTCTTCTTGTGGATGTGGCTTATCAGCGGACCAAACTTGTAGCATAGGCACATGAGTCTTCTGACGCCGTCTGCCATAAAAAGAACATAATCATTGTAAGGACTACTGATAATTGGTTTGCATTTCAACCCAGAAAGAAACAGATAGTATGACTCAATTGACAGGAGGCATTGGGAAAAGCATCTGGCTATAAAAGTGTGCATAGATACTCTTTGACCTATATTAAAGAGTAATGCAGCATACCCATCATGGTCCCCAGTTGTGACAGTTGAGTGGCTGATCTGATATTATGATCTCTTTTGTGGTGGGCATTAAAAGTAGATGCTAGTTTTCAGCAAAACTGTGATCATATGAGTATGGGACACTGCAAATGGCCATAAATGCAATCCAGTTGCCGGATGCCCAACATATGACCATGGGGGTCGGGATCAGAACTTTGGAACTGGGTTGTAAGTTTCCCCAGAGAGGCCCATCATAACTCTGAACAGTTGCTATGTGATCAGTCATACGTTGAAGGCAATCGGTATGCATTTTCAATGATCTGGTTCCTAACTAATGAAGGTTTTGGGGAGAGTTGGTTTAACTACCATGTAGAAAAGTGCTTATAGAATACCAGAACCCAAGACTAACAAAAATTCTCATGTCAACCCTGTGATCACTTCAGATCCCTTTTTAAACGGCAACCCTTGCCTACTGCTTTCCAGGAACTCCCAT
The DNA here is from genome assembly GCA_023653725.1 of Bungarus multicinctus. Lineage (NCBI taxonomy): Eukaryota > Metazoa > Chordata > Lepidosauria > Squamata > Elapidae > Bungarus > Bungarus multicinctus. The sequence continues at coordinate 178,536,150 of CM042834.1, forward strand.
AATATTGGTTTTAGTTCCGCCTTCAGGGTCAATGGAAAACAATTATATTTTCTGCAGAGAGCACGGGTTTTTCACAAATTTGGGGATTTCATCATTCTTCTTCTTGAGCATCTTTCTCTATACTAAGAACGCAGAACCATTTTTAATGTGCTTTTGTTTGAAAAAGGAACAAAACTTGGTTTTCACCAAAAAGCCTGAAGTTATTTATTACCTCTAGGTTCAACAGTCAAGAAGTAGCATTCTCTGAAAATTTATGAAGTCTACAAGTTCTGTGTTCGTGCTGTATTAAGGCATAATGATGCAAAGTTACATTTTCTCTCATTTTCTTACTTCAGATAGGTTTCAACAGTGGACAAGATGTGTTCCATTTCAGTGTCCTTTTTCTCATAGAGCTCCTTCCCCACCCAAGGTAAGGATGATAGAAACGCATACACATACCAGTCACATCGCACCTGTTTGAAAAAATACAGACAAAACACAATCAGAAGCACTATTTATGGTTCCATAATTCTAATTCTATGTTATGACGACTCAGGTGCAAAGCTTCAAGGGCCCAGATTCATATGTTTACAAGCTGTCTGCACATGAATGGCTGCTTTTGAGAATTCTAAAGCATCCTGCACAAAGGTACACACTGAATCTGCACAAATTAATGAAAAAATATAGGACAACCCGCCCCCCACAAATGTTTCTTATGTCATGCTGATGCTTTAATATTTACACAAGCATTTTCAAGGAGCTATTTCACATATTGCTTCTCACTGAATTTAAGATGGACATTTACTCTCCAGAGTAAATGAAATCAGTCAGATCAGGTATCAATCCAATAGATATGATTAAAAGGTTTTCTACAAATCTAGATTTTAGAAATGTTTAAGGAACTACATTGCAAATCTTTTGAACTGCAGACTTCAATTTGAGATAGGATACAATAGTAAGGGCCCCGTTTGCCTTTCTAGACCATGGGCACATACCATTTTTATTTTGTTGTACTTATGTTTCTTCTGAAGGCCACAGAAAACTGTGACAACGGCACCAGGGGGAACACGGTCAAATGTTACAGCTGTTTAGGCTTTTGTTGCAATACAAGTTGAGGAAGGCTTACCACATGTACAAACACATTACAAAAAAGGTCTGTGGAGATTCTCAGTTATCCAGGTCATGGTGGCCCCAAAGGTACTCCCCCCCCCCCAAAAAGCAACTCATTTACGACTGAAGAAGCTTCTTGGATGAGAAAAGAAATGTCTTCAAGGAAAAAAAAAATCAAATTGCCTTTTGGAGAAGAAGAAAAAAGCATCTTTGGGACACTTTACAAAAAAGACAATCACAGTAACACATTTCAGCGATTTATTTCTCTATCTATGAAGCAAATGTATTGTTGTTTACCTGAGGTACATCCTCCTCCTGTGTCACATTAACGAAATTCTCAAACATGGCTACCATTGAGGGTGCAGCTATTACGTGGCAATTCACAAGATCAGAAAGAAAGCGCACCTGCAGAAAGAGAGCATCCAGCCATTGCTCAATCATGTATTTCCCCAAAGCAAGAGATCTCATAAAGCCAGGCAAGAACCCTGCAGAAGCCTAGATTATATCTGCTTCAGCATCTTTTACTGGGGTAATGGGAATCTCAGGACCAATATCCAACTGAATGGCCACTTAAACCTGGTTTATTATCAAAATACCAGAAGTCTAGGTCAGGAAATTGCAAAAATTGGCACCATTCACATTACAGAGCTGCTATGACAAAGTCAGTAGAAATAAGACAGTGAAAAGATTTGGGTGGGTGTACAGTATTATACGATCACACGAAATTACATTTTTTAACCTTACAGCCCAAATGATAAAATGGTGAGTTCTTTAAATTCACTGAAACATACCACAGCCTAAACATAGGTATAGGTTCTAATTGTTTACCAATGGTTTAAAGTTACAATGGCCTTGGAAAAATCAATTTGCCACTTATCCTCATGCTGACAACTGTCACACCATCCACACCATCACAGTAAAACTGCAACTGGGGCACTTGACAACTAGCTCACATTTTCAAGCAGCTGCAACAGCTTGCAGTCACGTGATCACGAGTTGTAACATTCCCAGCCAGTTTCTGACAAGCAATGGGAAACCTGGACTCAGTTAACCCCCCAATTTGCTTAATGAGCATGTGGTTTGCTTAATAGCTATGGTAAAAATGACCATAAAGTCAGATCCAGCCATGTGAGGATTCTCTTAATGTCTTAATCAATCATCACAGCAAATTATTCACTTGAGAATGTGAGGAGTGAAATTCAAGTCTCAATTGTGGATATTTGTCGAAGATAACTTGAAAAAGTGTCTCTTAAGGTATGAAAACAACTTACTAAATAGACAGCTTCATTGTACAGGTTGGCTTTCAAACATTCTTTCAGCTGACGTATCATGGCTTCCACAAACTCTCCGCCAAAATTGTAGTTCCTGGCATTCAGCAAGCCAACAAGAGTTGTGTAAATGGTCATCTTCTGTGGTAACAGACGTGCACTGATGTTTTTTTTTTTCATAAAAGAGAGAGAAAATAGTATCAAACAATTACACTGATCAAAACTGTGATCTCATTACTCCTACTTATAGTTAATTCAAGCTATTTGGGATGCATACCTTTTTGAGAAGAAGCAGTATACATTAAAAATAAAGGTACTGCTAGAGTCAATTCAGTTTTCATCCAATGCTAATACTGCAATTCCAACTGGGAAATCAAACTCAATTGTATGTACCGTAATTATGTATAGTCCTCCATTGTGTTGATGTTGTCCCCCAATCCCAAATTTAATTTAGTTTCAGACTGAGAAGGCCATGTGTTCCTTGCAAAGGAGGTCATTAGTTGAAAGGAGAAGATGTAATGAGCAAAAAATCAGACAAAAACGAAATCCTTTCTTTAAACTTTCGTGAAAATTCCAGAGTAAGCTTGCACTGCAAATCAACGTATTGCTGTAGAAAACAATTAAGAGAATTGTATTGCTGTTACTGAGCCTGAATGATCAGCAGTAGGGAACCATTCTGACACTGTTGCTCCTCTCTGCTCTCCTTCCTAATTATCCCATAATTGCTTCCAAGTTTCAAAAATTCTTTAAACAGGATAAAATATGCAGGCAGACAATATATACCAGAGGTCGCTAACCAGTGGGCCGTGGCCAACCACATGGCCAACCAGTGAGCTGTGGCCCACTGGTGGGCCGTGAGAAAATTTTGGTGGGCCGCAGAGAAATCTCACGCCCAGAGCACCCCCACAAAGCAATTAATCCAGGCTGTGCAGAAACACAAGGCTGCACTGCCCACATGGCCCACAGGAACCCTCCCCGCCCACTCACTCCTTACCCGGTAAACTTGCCTGCTAAATTGCTATTTTTCCTTTTTCTGACCATCATCTATTCTGCTATGCCGGGAGATTTAGATTAGCTAGGAAGCAGGAAATGGTTGGATTTCTTGCTTTCTAGCTAGTCTTTAGATCTTCGGCTCAGCACAGCCGAACTTCCCTTAGGACTGAAGATTTGCTTGCAAGCAAATTCAGTGCAGACTCACGGCAAGCAAATCTGAGAGACTGAGCTAGCCGATGGCAGATAGATAGATCACTGAATGATTCTGTGAGCAACTCAATCTGCTTGCTTTGCCTGATTTTGGGTGAAACTTGCTCTTTTTTTAATAAAAAAATCAATATTTACATGCATGATGTGTTGTGAGTTAATTTTGTGAGTTTGCTTGCTAGCAAATTTTATGAGTTTGCTTGCAAGCAAATTTTATGTAACAGACTGAGCTAGCCAATGGCAGATAAACAGATCTCTGAATGAATCTGTGATTCTGAGAGCAACTCAATCTGTCTGCTTTGCCTGATTTTGGGTAAAAGTTGCTCTTTTTTTATAAAAAAATTCAACATTTATATAAATATTTATAATTTTTACATACAACCCATGCCCAGCCAGTCACATGACCATCAAGCCACATCCACAAATTAGGCCACACCCACAGAACTGGTTAGTGGTCCCTGGGATCTAAAATTATGAGTTTGGTGGTCCCTGAGAGCCAAAAGATTGGCAACCCCTGATATATATAATAAAATGCTTTGGTAAAAGTGATTGTTTTCAAAAAGAGTTATTTAAAAACTTTTGCTGTAAGTAGTGTATTATCACCTAGATCCATAAAGCTTTTGTATACATACACTGTGCAAAGGAGTTTCAGTATTTTGCTTTTGTAGTTTGGTAGATCTGCCTCTAAAACTCCAGCCAAGCCTTCTATTCTGCTTTCCAAAGAGAAAAGACTCTGAAAGGGAATAAAATATATAAAAAAATAATTATCAAGCGTATTGCACCAAGATTTCCTTTCCCTCCATGGACTGCAGTGAATATGGCATTGATTCTGCCATGTCACCAGAAGGTTTTGGAATTCTCCTTCTCCCACATTTAAAGAGAGGAAGGTTTTCTTAGTAAAAGGAACACATCAAGTTCTTGGGATGTTGCTTTTTAAAAAATGAAGTAGAATCTCATTAAAATTTAAACTTGGAAAGGCTCTGAACCTATGAAGTGGGTCTGCATGACCCCTGGGGATCATCCCATCACACCTTAAATTCGTGAAGCTATTGCCTCAGTTGGAAAAAGCTTCCTTCAAGGAGGGAGTTAAAGAAAGGAAGCATATCCTTTCAACTTGATATTTTGCCCCTTAGTGAATATGCCATTTGACCAGTGAATAAATACAAATTTGCTCATGCCTTATATAAACAAATGTGTGCATTTCTTTCCTAGTTCCAATGCTAGGAAAGATGGTTAAGAAGAAATGGGTGCCCTGAGGTTGGGCAGACCCAAAAAATTATTGTAGGTCCCCTCTGTTCTTGTAGAAAATGGTTTCATTTTTAATATTTCTGAAGGCCGCCCTGCAGAGCTGCTGGCTCTGAATGATGAGAAATAAAGACTCCTTTTAGTTGGTATATGATAAGCTGATCAGCAAATTTTGATGAACTCAAGTTATCCTTATTCATGGTTTAAAATGATACAAGTGTAACTTGTTAAATTCTGTACTTTAAAATAAAATTCCTTTATCAAGGGAATTTAAAAATATTAATATAATTTGCACAGACTTTAACAGTAATAATAAATAATAGCTGCTATGCTGTGGAATTGAATATATGCTTACAACTGTAACCTTATACATTATTTTTACATATTTCAAAAACAGCAGCAATTGCTCTGTGTAGCAAAAATAGTCACTGTTTGGAATAGGAAGGTGACTGAGGCTCTGGATAGGATTGCACCCTTGCGACCTCTCCTCACCCGTAGACCTCTCTGTGCCCTGTGGTATACAGAGGAACTGAGAGGGATGAAACACATGAGGAGATGTCTAGAGCGCCGCTGGCGGAAGACAGGGGATGAACTCGACCAAACACGGGTAAGAGCTGCTACTAAGGCCTACCTTGTAGCAATCTGTGAGGAGAAGTGTAAATACTTCTCCACACTAATTGCGTCTGCAGATAATCACCCAGCAACCCTCTTTAAGGTGAGCCGTCTCCTCTTAGGGAAGGAGATAGAGGTCCACCTGAAGGGGCGCGCTGAGGAATTTGTGGATTTTCTGGAAGACAAAATTGCTCAACTTCGTTCCCAATTAGATGCCAGCGTGGTTGCTGATCCGGTGGAAGCTTCTGTGGCAGGTTCTTGCCCTGTTATCTGGGAACGGTTTGACCCTGTTGCTCCTGAGGAAGTGGACAGGATCCTAGAGAGTATGCATGCGAGCATCTGTATTTTAGACCCATGTCCCTCCTGGCTTGTGAAAGCTTCCCAGGAGGTGATAGGTGGGTGGACTCTGGCAGTGATTAATGCTTCTCTACAGGAAGGGATGGTGCCCCAGCACTTTAAGGAGGCTGTGGTCCGCCCTCTTCTTAAGAAGCCATTGCTGGACTCCACTCGGTTGGATAATTTCCGACCTGTCTCCAATCTTCCCTTTTTGGGGAAGGTTGTCGAGAAGATGGTCGCGCAGCAGCTCCAGAGGTTTTTGGATGAAACGGATTATCTCGACCCCTACCAATCAGGATTCAGGTCTGGATTTGGGACAGAAACAGCATTGGTTGCACTTTTGGATGATCTCTGGCAGGAGTTGGATGGGGGTAGTGCATCCACCCTTGCTCTACTTGACCTCTCGGCGGCTTTTGATACCATTGACCATGGGATTCTCCTGGGACGGCTTTAGGGAATGGGAGTGGGAGGCATATATCTCAGCCCGTGGTGAGTTAAGTGTTGTTGTGTGCTCCCTCTCGCAATGTCTGGAGGCTGTTAGGGGCTGGATGGGGAGCAACAGGTTGAAACTAAACCCATGCAAGACTGAGTGGCTCTGGGTCTGGGGTTCATTGGTTCAGGGAGAATTACCACTTTTAGTCTTGGATGGGGTGGCACTATCCCAAACAGACCCTGTGCATAATCTGGGGGTTCTCCTGGACTCACGACTCTTGTTCGAAGAACAGGTGGCGGTCCTGGCTAGGAGGGCCTTTGCGCAACTGTAGATTGTGCACCAGTTACGCCCTTTCCTGGATCAGCAGTGCCTACTCACAGTCACTAATGCCCTGGTCACTTCCTGTCTTGATTATTGCAACATGCTCTACATGGGGCTGCCCTTGAAGAACATCCGGAAGCTCCAGATGGTGCAAAATGCAGCGGCCTGCATGGTTTTATGCAGACCTGGTGTGCACATGTATCACCTCTCCTGCAGGAGCTGCATTGGCTGCCAATTTGCTTCCGGGTGCAATTCAAGATGCTAGTTGTCATGGCTTGGGTCCGGGTTATCTGAGGAAACATCTCTTGCCAATGACAACATCTACCCAACCCATTAGAGCGAGGAGGCAGGGAATACTGTGGGTCCCACCCCTGAGGGAGATACACCTGGTGGGACCAAGAAGAAGGGCTTTCCCTGTGGTGGCTCCATCCCTCTGGAACATCATTCCCCCAGAGATTAGAATGGCCCCCTCGTTAATACTATTCTGAAAGGCACTGAAGACCTGGTTTTGCCAACGGGCCTGTGGAACCCAGAGAGGGATGGAACCCATCAGATGGCTAGTCTGACCCGCTGTCGTCGGCGTTGGGGGGGGGGGGGGGGGAGTTGGGTTTTTTTTTGGTTTTGTTCTGTTTTTTGTTTTCCCAAATTTTGTTCTATTGTACTTTACTAATTTATTTGATTCTTTTTGTTAGTTCTTATTGTTTTTATTTTTATTTTAAATATGATTTTACATTGTGTAAGCCGCCTTGAGTCGCCATGGGCGAATAGGCGGCAATATAAATCAAATAAAAAAATAAAAAAATGTGGAAATGAAATTTTCTAACTGTAATTTCATTTACACACTTTTAATTTGGTCTTGTCGCTTAATGTTATTCACTTAAGGAATGAGTTCAGCAAAATGATCTCACAGCAGTTTCAATAAATGCTTCAATAAATTAAAAACTTTAATTGCCCTAAATAAAATAGCAGATTGGGATTTATTTGCTGTGCTGATATTACCTTATATTTTATTTTTTGCCTAATGGAAACATACAATATTCAGTATTTGGTTGATCAACAAATAGACACTATTTTCATTTTCTTAGTAAATTCTGACACAATGCTTGTCATATTCTGTTTCTTTTCCTTTTTATAGGCTATTTTAAGTCACTATTTTTTCTCTATTGAAGCAAAACTATAATTATTGAGATTCTACATGGATAAAGAGAATTATTAATGGAAATTCAGATATAGTGAGTATTGACAGGTCTGCAGTCCAACAAGGCCACAGTATAATAAATATCTATACGACTGAGTTTCTAATACCAATATAAAAATACTGAAAAACTCTAATCAGTCCACCAGGAACAGCTGATCAACTTAGCAGCCACATACAATAATACTTGGTACTCAACTGTTTTGAAACTCATCAAATTTGGTACTCAACACATTTTGATATGAAAATTTTGACCCAGTACTCTTCGTTTGTTTGGTATTCAACGCACAAGCTAGAACTTATCACAAACGAGAACTTATCGGTGTCGGCTGCCTTGTGGTTCACTACAATATTCCTTATGGAACAATTTGTTTGGTAGTCATTATCTTTGGTACTCATTGTGCCTCGCGGAACCAATTAATACTGAGTATTGAGGTATCACTGTAATGTTTTCTTACTATTAATTAGAAAACGGAAAAATCAAGTAGAATCGAATTGACTGCTGAAACAGAACATTAACCGTCCATCCATCCATCCATCCATCCAAAATTTCAATATTTGTCTTAGCTCACATAAAAAAACCACAAAAATGTGAAGGTGCTAGTCTTTCATACCTTTTCTCCCACTTTGCATATTAGAGATTCCAATCGTTCTGCAATAGATACTTTCCTTTTCTTGTACGGTTGATCTATTTCAGTGAGACAAAATAGAAACACTGTTTCAGGAGCAAAATGAGATGCCATAAGGTGTGAGAGGCTGTCTCAATTATACTACAGTAGTAAGATTCAAACAGCCTGCACTTATACATGTTTCCACAATTTATTCCAGTAAAATGACATATTATATGACAGTACATTGCAACGATCCCATTGTTTATCTAGAAAAAAAGTTTTTTTAAAAAATTCACAGTTCAGTTCCAGTTTTGTCCTTTTAAATTATATTTATTTGGAATCTGACTAGAATAATTTGTTAATAACAAATTAACAGAATATCTGTTTTTTCCTCCTCTTCCCTCTTTTTATCTTTTTTTTAACACAAGCTGAAAACAAGAACCACTTGTTCCTTTATTTTTTTTAACTGGCCTATATGCACCAGAATCCTTTCGACTGTCATGCCCCAGTGGAGACTGACTCTGAGGGAGAGGAGGAACAGCCGACAGGGAGTGGAAGTGTGGCTCTGGAGGTTGTGGAGGAGGCTGGGGAAGGGCAGAGGCCGGCTGAGCAGTCAGAGGAGGACCCAGGCCTATCCCCTATCCATCCTAGGGAACACAGAGAGGAGAGGATAAGGGAGAAATGTGGTCTACTCGGGAGGAGAGGGCCTTGATTCTCTTAGTGGCTGCAGCTGTGACAACTGAATAAGAGGACGGATGTGCATACGGGCGAGTGCTGGAAACAAAGGGTGGAAATATCTCTAATTTATTGTTAATCTCTGAGTTTGGTGTCCTTCCCAGTGTGTGATATCCGTGGATGTTTTCCAGCCCTTATCTTGCCTGGTTTGTGTTGTTTTTTACTCTTTATAATTTAAACAGCATTTTTAGTTTAAACAGCATTTCCTCCTTCTTTTAACAGCTCGTGTGGGAGTTTTTTGTCTCCAGTCAAGGATATTTGGAGCTTGGAAGCAAAGTGAAGGAATAAAGGGGGCTTCACCTGTTTTTTGTGACTGTGTTTATTTTGTATCCCACCCTGGGTCATCACATCAACTGAAGAAGAGGTAAGAAATATTGAACAAATGAAAGTACAAGTCATATTATTATTGTGTAAAATGCAGTGGCAGAAGGTAGAAAGATGCCCACCATGATGTCCCTTTCTAATTCTATGTATTCTGTATTTTTGAAGGGGGAATCATACCCCAGAATGGGGAAACAAAGAAGCCAAATTTTACAAAAGGAGTAATTCACAGGAAATGATTCCCAAAAGGACCCCCACGTCAAATTTAAAAAATTTAAAAAGTAAAACCAAAGAAAAAGGCAACAAATGTTGTGGCAGTCCAATAAACTAATGCACTTCAAAGAAAAAGGGGATTCCAGAGAGAGGAAATTGGAGGGGAGGGGGGGAAATTAAGCAAGCAAATACAAACTAAGGAACCATTCACATCTACTCATCATTTGGTTTAATGCTAGTAGAAAAGGAGCCAAAACCCAATCAAGCTACGATGAAAATGGAGGAATATCTAAACTTATGTAACACATTTTAAAGTACTCTGTTTACATGAAAGCATCAGGGAATATGCAAACCTTCCACATGACTTTTCAAGGTCCAGTAGCAGCTAAGTAGGGCATGTAAAATTTTAATCAATCTAGCCACTTGGAAATGAAAACATTAGCTGCCAAGATCCCTTAGTCTTCCACGCTGTATGTGTAACATCTGTGGAAGCCCATGTGGGTCACCTGGATTACATCCACCTTTCATTTATAGTTTAACAGTGACAATTGTTTTTTTCTTCCATCCAATTGTGTATGATTCTCAGAGATTGCCTAGACCAGGGGTGTCAAACTCAAGCCCACGGGCTGGAATCGGCCCGTGGAGTGCTTAGATCTGGCCAGTGGGGCCACCCTGGAAACAAAGGACAAACCTGTGGGGCCTCTGCCAGCAAAAATGGAGCTCCGTTTTCACTGGCATGAGGGTTGCAGGAGGCCGCCACAGCCGAAAATGGAGCTTGGGAGCCCCTTTTTGCCGGCAGTGCGCTAGGATCGTCATAGGTGCCCCAAACACAAGTTACGTTGAGCTGGCCCCACCCACCCTGGCTCCCCTGAGGTCAAACACAACCCTGATGCAGCCCTCAATTAAATTGAATTTGACATCCCTGGCCTAGACTAATCCCTGCAATTTTCTTGGCAAGATTTTTTTTTTTCAGAATGGTTTGCCATCACTTCCTTCTTAGGGCAGAGAGATAGTGATTTCCCCAAGCTCACCCAGTTGGTTTTACACCTAAGGCAGGACTACAGGTAGTCCTCGAGTTATGAATGTAATTGAGCCTGCCAATTACATTCACAACTCGAGGATTTGTACGAGTGAATTGTGTAACGTGACCACAATCACTTCCCAATTTCACTCATACATTCACTAATCAAATGCGTGAGTTGTTAAGTGCACATGAAGGTATCTCAGAGTGGAGAAGGCCATGGGGACCTAAGGATGAAACAGGTCACCTGTTTCAGACCACCCAAGGCCTCCCCTGACCCACTGGGATACTTCAAGCTCCCTCCCCTGGGGTCCCCACAATTGCTCCCCCCTCCATCGTGCCGTGCCAGGTCACTTACCTTGTGAAGATCTGTCTTCTCTCCAGTCCCTCTCCTGCGATTTCTTTGCCTGTTTGCAGTCTCGGCATGAAGAGTGCTTCCAAGCCAACAGGATTTTGGGACAGCAAAACTGGCTTGTTTCAAGCCTCCCATTGGCTTGTAATGCTCTTCATGCCAAGACTGGAACACAGTGAAAGGCGTTTACAAGCCGATGGGATGCTTGGAGCAAAGGCAATTTCACTGCCCCTTGTTGGCTTGCATGCGCTCTTCAGCCAGATCTGGTATAGGCCTCAGTTTTGCAAAGAACCAAGGTCTAAATTACTGTAGTGCAAGATCACACGTGATCTCTAATGCGATATTTCACACTACTGATCTCATGTGATCTCTCAATACTTTAGGCCTATTTTCTGCAAATGCCCAGAAGCAGGCAAAGGAACCAATGGCTCGCTAGATCATTGCAAGTTGAGTCTCTACAAGCCCAATGGCTTTGGAGACCTGGGGGGGTGGGACTAGGTCATAACTTCAAACAGTTGCTAAGTGACCTGTTGTAACTTGTGGATTATCTGTACTGTACAATTCATAGTCTTCCAGTTTCTAACCTGATGCCTTAACAACTATACTAAATTGGCTCTAATATTAGTAGTTTAATATGTTGTTATAAAACATTTATGATTTAAAAAGAATAAGAGAAACACAATAGCTTTCTTACAGCCATATATAATTTTGAATAAATAAGGAATTACTGACTGTAAGTACCCTATATTTGCAGTAATCTTGAGCAGCACAGCCCAGAAAATGATCTTGTCTTTACTAAGGCTAACAAAAAGCATTTTGGGATACCTTTCCAGAAGGAAATTTTACAGTAGGTTGGGCACTAGAAAAGCTCACTTATATTCAATATTGCCTCCAAACAAATGAAATTTGTCCAAGAAGGATTTAGCATTAGCATTGTATTGGTTGTCTCTATTCCTCCAAAGAGCGTATGATTTGCATTTGTTAAACTGGTTGTTAAAATCATAACAATAGGCTCAAAAATCTAAATAGAATGCTCATCTCTTTGCAACAGAGCAAGCATCCACAAATCTCTCTGCCAATATAAAAGGGAAATAACACTTTTATGCAGTTTTATAAATTTATATTTCTGTCTCTTTGTTGAACAGAATGAATAGAGAAAAAGGCTTGTTGGCACAAGGACTGTAGCTTAAATTTCTCAGGAAGCAAAGAAAGTATTTTCCCTTCATTTCCATAGGTTGAAAAAGTTGTGATAATTTATTGTCTGGCTCTATAGTCAGAAGCTAGGTTTCTTGGTTAGCTCATTATGAGTAATGAGCCCACATTATATGCTATGAATATCTAACTATATGATATATTATGCATTTCATTCTTACAAAAGGAGTTACCTTATCTTTGACCAAATAAAGTTGAACTTAGTATTAATTTATCCATGAGTTGATCTGAAAGTATCTATATAAAAGTCTGCCCTGTTTACAGAATCTACTGTCTATATGGCTGGTTAAGTGGGAGAAGATTTGATCAAACTTGTGATTTTTGCCAACCTTTTTTGCAATCATTTGCAAGTAGACAACTTGCAAATAATTGGATCTCAACCATAAAATGGGATGGGAAATCAAACTCTTTCACTCAGTTCGTTTTGAAAAATCAGCTATGCCACCCACATCCAGAGAGAACTGAACTAAAAGAAAAAGCTAGGTCTACTACTACTACAGGAATAGTATGTTACCTGTCCTGCAATTCAGTTCCAATCAGATTGTATGTGAAAAGGAATGCTAACAACTGAACACAGGTAGCACAAAGCACCACTATACAGTTGCAAAAAGTGCAAACAACAAATTATGACTCTACTCACTTGGGAATAAATGTTAAATTTATATATAATCCTAAAATGTGCTCAGAAATGGAAGTGTCTGTTCTGTTCTTCGTAACTAATGCCAGAAAATCAAGTGTATGGGAAACCACGGTCCAAGTGCCAGGAAAACCCAATGTATGAAATATGGCCTCTGAATGCCATATGGTAAAAATTATTCTTTTCTTTGATTCTCAAACCTAGAAAGACTTTCTGATGAAGATGTGAACAGTCAGACCTGTGATACTAACATACTTATTGTTACAACAGTGTATAAATGTGTACATCCACCAAAGGAGCATATCAGTTGGGAGAGAAATTTATACAGATAGTTGATTAGAAAATTGGGCAATAAAAATGTATTTCTTTTAAGCAATTTTTCTCTCCAGTTCAAATTTTTCCAGAATATTCACATTACTAATCTCAGGCTCAAAAGTCTGTTATCATAATAACCAATCTAAACACCTGACTGATTGTGAGACCAACCATAATAATTGCCATACAACCCAGACTTTGAAATTGTTGATAAGACAAAAAAAAGTCTGGGTAATGGACATTGCAATACCTGGAGAAACTATATATATATAAAAAGACCTGCAAGCAAAAGTAGAATGATTGTGGCAAAAGAAAACAAAGCTGGTACCAATAATAGGAACATTGGATGCAATTTTAAAATATCCGGAGCACCAGTTGAAAACCATCAATATTGACAAAATCACCATCAGTCAACTACAAAAAAGCAGTTTTACATGGAAAAGCTTATATCCTGCAATGATACCTTTAATATTATTAAACAAACAGGTCCTTAGGAAGACAACAAAAATGGCAAATCCAGTCTCTCCGACTGTGTGGCTAACCATAAACTGATTTTGTTCCTAATCTCATATGGAAATCTGCAATGGATTCTTATATACTGGAACCCTGACATCTATTTGCACATGTAAACATTCCAGAAAACTGAAATTGGGAGATAAGATAGAAGTTTCAGATCGCAGAAAGAAGGCCTCTAAAGAGAAAAATCTTCCATATCCCAGGACCAGGATGCTGCCACCTAGATTTATTCTGGCATTCATCTCCATTTCTGAAGTTACAGAATTAGCCTGGATACAAATATTGTCAAAGGCCTAATCTGGCTATTTTTTAAACTCTATGCAAATAGAACCCAGGGTGAAAATAACCTTTCTCTTCAGTACAGATAGTCTTTTGACTTACAACAGTTCTTTTAGTGACTGTTCAAAGTTACAACAGCACTAAAAAAGACCTGCACTCACGACCGTTTTTCACACTTACAACCTCTGCAGCATCCCCACGACCACCGGATCAAAATCCAGATGCTTGGCAAGTGACTCATATTTATGACGGCTGAAGTGTCCCAAGGTCATGCGATCTCCCTTTTGCAACCTTACGCCAGGCAAAGGCAACCAGCGTTACTAACTTAACAACTGCCCTGATTCACTTAAATATTTCCGGCAAGAAAGGTTGTAAAATGGGGACAAAACTCACTTAACACGCTGTCTCGTTTAGCAACAGAAATTTCGGACTCTATTCTGGTCATTAAGTCGAGGACTACCTGGTAACGTAACTACATAAGGAGCCTAAACAGAACCCAAGATTTTTGCCCATGGCAAAATCTTGCACGCGCTGAAAACTCCCGACTGAAGAGCGCCGGTATCTCTACTTCAGAGCTCAGAGAGGGAGCAGAGCGGGGTGTTCCCCTCCCCTCTCCGACATGGCCGATGTAAGCACAGAAGATCAACTGGCCCGACCGCCACTCCGGCTGCTTTCTGATGCCTTAGACCGGGGGAGATGGGGATGCCACCATGATTTACTGCTCCGGAGCGGCAACGGCGCGGGCTCAAGGAGAAGACTCGGCCTCGCAGACATTTCGCCCTCCGCTTTCCCTTCCCTCCCGCTCACCATCGTTCTCGTCCCTGTGCCGCCTGCGCGACATGGCTCGACCCTTCCTCCGGCTCGGCGGACGACCTTAGGGCGCTCTGGAGGTGGGGCGCGGGGGCGGAAAGGATGAGAGCAGCAACCGACGCTCAGGAGCGTTCGCCGGAAATCGCCGTCGCCGTGCACACTGCTTCCCCCCCCCACCCCCAGCCCTGAGAAAGACAGCGAGTGAGCGGGCAAGCGAGCCACTGAGCGAGAACCTCCGCTTCTCTCCGCCCTTGGTTGCTTCCGGCCCGCCGGCAGGTTCTTCCGGTGGCGTCTGGTGGCGAGGGGGCGGAGCCAGCGAGGAGTTCTGGAGTGGGACAGAATACGAACGGAGTTGTTCCGGGGCAGGTCAAGATTAAGGGACGGTCTACCACTTGGGAGACTTGCTGAGAAACGCAAACAAACAAACGTCTATGGAGATTCTCGGTCATGCGGGTCACGGTTGTCCCAAAGGTGCTTTTTTCAAGCTGCAAGTGGGCTTTCTTTGTTTTTCCTTGAAGACTTCTCGTCTTGGGTGAGAACATCTTCAAGAAAAAACAAGAAAGTCCACTTGCAGTTTGAAAAAGCACCTTTGAGGCAAACAAACAAAATACCCCTGTCCTCTGACTCCCCCGATAATGTAAGCTTCTGGTTATTTTAGTGGTTAAAAGAGAGGATGTGAGGATAGCTATACAAACTGAAACAAATTCAGAATTAATCTCCAATATATCTGATATTCCTTATTATGGGGTGATAATTAAATTCTGTAAGGTTGTTTCGTTAATTTTTCCATCGTTTCCAAGTTCATAATTTTCTCATGATCTTTATGAACTCAATGTACATTCCTACAGTGAAAATTTGATTTCGAGAAAGGACAGAATATAAGTCTTAAATACCTTCTTTATAGTTAAACATACAGAGACACAGTTGTGGGCATGATTGAGATTCTGAATTACAGGTTGCATTACTTCATAATTTTTTGAACTTTTCCAAAAATCATTACAAACAACATTCCCACCCAAATAGACCAAACATTAAAAATATGCATTAAAAAGGAGTGTATGTGTGTGTTTTCCCGTGTAAGATTGAGACTATCTTGGCAATGGTTCGACGAGATCTCACTCGCCATCTTCGGGCTGGTGTTTTCAGCTTTGTGCTTCTGTGAGCTTTGCCGGGGGGAGGCCAAGACCTGCATATCTGTACCCGTGAAAATCTATGAAAACATATATATATATATGTAGTCCCGCCTGAACTACTGTAATGCCCTCTACATGGGGCTCCCTGCGGGGAGCACCCGGAGGCTTCAACTGGTGCAAAA
This sequence comes from Bungarus multicinctus, assembly GCA_023653725.1. NCBI lineage: Eukaryota > Metazoa > Chordata > Lepidosauria > Squamata > Elapidae > Bungarus > Bungarus multicinctus. Next base: position 178,552,186 of record CM042834.1, read on the forward strand.
TGCGGCCGCGCGGGTGGTCATGGGAGTGTCAAGAAACTCCCATGTGACGCCTCTCCTACGCGAGCTGCATTGGTTGCCGGTGGCCTTCCGGGTTCGCTTTAAGGTTCTGGTTTTGACCTTTAAAGCACTCCATGGCATCGGACCAGGTTACTTGCAAGACTGCGTTCTGCCAGTAGTCTCCCACTGACCGGTGCGCTCCTACAGGGAGGGTCTCCTTCGGGTCCCGACGGCATCCATGTGCCGCCTGGTGACCCCGAGGAATAGGGCCTTCTCTGTGAGGGCACCTGCCCTCTGGAATGAGCTGCCTCCTGAATTACGGATAACCACTGACCTGAGGGCGTTTAGATGTGTGCTGAAAACCTGGCTCTTTGAGCAGGCCGACCTGGGCTGACTTTAAATTGGGGTTTTAAATTGGGGTTTGAGAATCGGTTTTGTATTTTAATTATTGGGGTTTTAAGGTATAATATTAGTAGCAGCCTTGAATTTAATTTATTTTTAACTTTTGTAATTTATATTGTATTTTATTTGGCTGTACACCGCCCTGAGTCCCTCGGGAGAAGGGCAGTATATAAATCTGATAAAATAAATAAATAAATAGATAGATAGATAGATAGATAGATAGATAGATAGATAGATAGATATACACATACTTACATACATACATACATACATATAATTAGATAGATATATCTTTCTGAATAAAATGTTTTGATCTTCCGTGTTTTGAATATATTTTATGTCGTTTATGTCAGTGGAGTGGAATTGTGGTTTAGGTCAAAGTGAAGAACCTTTATGGTTGTAATCCTGAGTATGCTTGTTTGAAGAGTGATTGGATGCAAATGCTGGGATTATTACATGCCATGCCAACCCAAAGAATGCTGCCACCGTAACTTATTCTTCCTCCATTTGTATGCTTCAGTTTCTTTCACCTGCTATTGAGTTTTCTGAGAATGGATCTTATACATTAAATTTGTCATGTTTACAAATTTCTATGCAATTCCACCTCCCCCTCATCTGTTCAATCTTGTCCGATTCTCTTAGAGACAGCCTAAGCAAGTTCCAGCAGTTTCCTTAGCAAGGTTATTTAGAAGTGCTTTGCCATTGCCTTCTTCCTAGCAATTAAAACTTTCTGGACATTTTATTTGTCTCTAAACCACCAAGTTCTTTTTGTTTCTTCACCTCCCCTCCCCATATATATTTTGGAAGCTTACAGGATTCATATCCGTAATTGTTTTTGCTACCTTTTCCACCTCCTTATTACAGTTATGGTTTATCTCTTTTTGAAGTTCAAAGGTATTTTTTTGAATTAACAGTGCAGGTGGGTTTTGCGGGTCACCCAAAATTCTGTTCATTTCTTGAAGAGTAGAAATTATTTTCTTTAATTGAGGCCTGAAATAAATTGAACCCCCCATATATGTGTGTGTCTATGTGTGTATGTGTATGTATATGTATACATACACACACACCATCAGTATGTTGGTGATGTTCAGCTATACAGTATATCTCTGTCCTGGGCCAACCAGATGATGCTGTGGAAATGTTTCCCCAGTGCCTGGAGGCTGTCTGAAACTGAATAGAAAGATTTGGCTTTTGTTCATTCTGATAAGACCCTGCTGTGGGTTTTAAAATACCTGTTATCTGGTAATTTGAGATCGTTAATTCCGGCTGGGGTGACACTTGCCTAGCTGGTGTGCAACCTAGAATTCTCTGGGATTTTTGGGTTCTATTCAAAGAGCAGGTGCTCAAAAGCAGCAGGGCCTTTGTACATCATGTGCTCCAGTTGAACCCTTTCCTAGATAGGGAGTACTGTTCAGTCACTCGTGCCTTAGTCACCTCCCAATTGAACTATTTCAGTGAACTCTACATTGGGAATCCCTTGAAGAATAGTTAGAAGCTACAGTTGGTCCAGAAGGTAGCAGCAGCATGGCAGTGGCTGGCACACTTTGTACATCTGGGTAAAAACTATTGTTGCACAAGCAGCAGGCTCTCAGTAGGCTTCTGGCTAAGGGAGTGCAGGCTTGAACATCGTTCCAGAAATTGAGGGCAGCCACAGAAAAAGCCCCTTTCTAGGCCCCATAAGATGAGAAAATGTAAAAGATGAGACCTGAAGCAAGCCCTCCCTATGGGAGCATGTGGGAGGTACAGATGTACTTGGTAAAAAATCCCATGAGGGATCCTGACCCTGTAGAGTCCTAAAAGTGACAACTGGCACTTTGAATTGCACCTGGAAACCTCCTGGGAAGGCTTCAGTGGTGTTACATGGGCCAATCAACATACACTATACTTGCACTGCTGCACTTTGGATGAAGCTTCCAGATAATCTTCAAGGGCAGAGTAGCATTAGTTGCATTAGTTGCATTAGTTCATTAGTTGCATTAGTTGCATTAGTTCAATCAAGAAGTGACTGAGTGAGCATGAATAGGGCCTGCCTCCTAATCACTATAAAACTTTAAAAATTAAAATGCTTATGGTTCTCTAAAATCTCAATAGCTGTGTTCGAAGGAGATTACCCAGTCAAAGGGACGGGCTGTATGAAGTACTCTAGAATGGTAACTCAGACAAAGACACAAAGGACAGTCTTCTATGGGTGGGCTTTTAAAAATAATTCTTAGGACATCGTCAAGGAAAATCCTTTGGGTGTAAAAAGAAGGCAATATCATTCTGGTTTTAAGTGAAAAAAAAGAAATCTTCCCCTATTAACATTTGATAGTACTTTAGCTAAAAGGGAGATGGGGGTTAAGAAAAATAAGGGAGGGAAGGAAGGAAGGAAAAAAGGAAAGAAAGAAAGAAGGGAGGGAGGGAGGGAGGAAAGAAAGAAAGAAAGAAAGAAAGAAAGAAAGAAAGAAAGAAAGAAAGAAAGAAAGAAAGAAAGAAAGAAAGGTTTCAATGGACTGCAAATTGTATCTTCCGCTGTGATCTTCTGGTCAAGTTAGCCAGGTTGGCAATTGCCTGGCAGTCATTCTTACTGGCTTTCATGCCCAGTATCCTCACAAGCAGCCCCGCGCTTGTGACACCCCCAAACTATTTCATATGTTACAGATAACAGATAATAAGAGTTGGAACGGACCTTGTAGGTCATCTAGTCCACCCGCCCCCCCCCCCCCAAAGCGGGAGACCCTACACCATTTCTGACAAATGGCAGTCCAATCTCTTCTTGAAAAGTCTCAAGTGATGAAACTCCCACAGCTTCCGAGGGCAAGCTGTTGTTTCCTTGCAGTTCTGTCTTTAAAAAGGCTGAGAATTGCAGGCAGTCCCTCAAGCGAAGTGTTTCCAGGAGGCGGAGTAAAGGCTTAAGGGAGCCAGCCGCCAGCCATGCTCTCGCTTCGAAGACAGAGTCAGCCAATTCAGCAGCCGGCCAAGGAAGCGAGGAAGGAGCCACTGAACGGGACAGGGAGATTCTGCGCACCGATCGCCCGTCTCAAGGTAAAAAAAAAAAGACAAAAGGAGGACAACTGGAGGAAAACGGGAAGAAGAAACGGAGGCAGGAATCTAGCGGGGTTGCATGTCAAGGAAACTGCAGGACGAAGAAGCACAACCCAGGTGGCGATTGCCCTGGTTTGGCTCTTAATGGCTCCTATTGAATTGAACGGGACGCAAGTCAATAGTTCGCAGTTGGGAGAAAAGTCCAAAACTTGTACTCTGCGCCTCCCTTTTGGTCCCCCCTCCACTCCCTCTAAATCAAGGATTCCTTAGCTACGAATCTAATTCGGAATATGCGCCCTCGCGGTTAACTTTCTTGCTCAGTCGACCGGCAAAAGTTGTGCACACGTGTCCCCTATAACGGATTTCTAAAGCCCAGGGAACACGGTATGCTTTTCAATCCGGGCAACTTTAAAGAGGTGTGGACTTCAATTCCCAGAATGCTGCCTTGGGGATTTCTGGAAGGGGAAGTCCACACTTTTTAAAGTTTGCCGAGATTGAGAAAAACGGGATCGGAAGCTAATAGCCCCTTTTCAAAAGTTGCATCTGATGCAACTTTTGCTGCGTCTCCTAAAAACTTTGGCTTTTGAATGAAAGAGGGTACAGTTAGTCGGAAAAGGGTTTCCCAACCTCCTAACATATTTTTGCTACCATAAACCACGACAATACAGTCCTACACAGTGTTGGCAATACAGCGTGATGATGATCATGTGGTAAGAATTCATCAAAACATGTGAGATGGGTTGCTGTGCAAGTCCAATAAATAAATTCAAGGCATTAAAATAAACATACTCTTAAAATAGCCATAAAAAAGAAAGTATTATGGTAATAGAGTTTTATTTTGTGTTACAGAAGAGAGTTCGATTGAATCCCAGTACGACTGTCTTTCAAATTAAAATTTGAATTAGGATTTCGTGATTCTTAGTACTTTCATTCCTAGCTGCTTAACACTGTAATTTGAATTCTAGAAATGAACTTATTAGATGGTATTTTGTAGTTAGAATATAGGTGCTAAAGGAACTAAAGAAATTGCTTAAAAAGCTAAAGATGGCTTTGGCAGCTATTTCATAGATTCAGGAGATCCCAATTAAGATAAAAAGTGCAAATGTAAAAATAAATTGCTCTGGTTTACAGGCAGAGACCCCTAAGTGCATTTTTTTTGCATCTTCAAATGCAATAAGATAAATTCTGCTTTAACATTTAGAATTGCATTTTAACATTTTAAATTTAAAATGCATAAAACATTTTAACATTTAGAATTTAGAATTCATTTTCACCCCCTCATAGACAGGGCTCATACCACATGATAGGGTAAAATAGAATTTGATAGTTTGTACATGTAATTCTTGACTTACAAATTATTTGTTTAAGTGACTGTTTGAAGTTACAAAGGCACTGAAAAAAAGTGACTTATGACCATTTTTCACAATTATAACCCGCCATTGCCCTTTGATCAAAATCTGAACACTTGGCAACCGGTTCATATTTATGACGGTTGCAGTATGCTGAGGTCATGCGATCCCCTTTGCAACCCAAGCAAACTAAATGGGAAAACCAAATTCACTTATCCGCTGTGTTACTAACTTTAACAACTGCAGTGATTCACTTAACAACTGTGGCAAGAAAGGTCATATAAAGGGGGAAAAACTCACTTAACTGTCTCATTTAGCAACAGAAATTTTGGACTCAATTATTGTCGTAAGTCGATGAGTATCTGTAGTTCAGGATATAATGCAAAATGTCTACTGGCCACCATATTGCAGTAGTAAACCAAAATTCTGAGTGAATGGCTAAGATTGCATATGGTATTAAGGGGGGAAAAACCCTTTATTGCTTAATAAGTTGCATAAACTCAGATTCAACCAACTTCTGTGTGGCTCAGCAAATCAGACTAGCGACTGGCAATGTTCTTAGCATGTTTACCATCAGAAACTACATTTGCCCAGCACATGAAGGAGCAAAAATACAGCACTTGACTCATAAGATGTTTGATGAAGAATAATATAAGTTATCATAGCTGGGGAAACAGTATATCAACTTGTTTCTGAATTAAATATTAATATAATAATTTTCTCCATAAATCCTCTAAAGCAGATGAGTAACATTGTCGGTTGATAGGGCAGGTGGATAAAGTTTAAAAATAAGACCTATATTTTCAGAGGACAGATTGATCTTGACCAGCTGTGGTCAAGTGTCCCCTAGCAACCTTGTGACTAACATGAATATTTCATACAGAGGGTATAGCACAGCATTCAGAGACATACAGTAAAATGGCAATTGTTAATTAGAGAAATTAGACCACATTTTAAGCTACCAAGTATGTCTAATTTCAGGTTATGTCTGAGGCTTCTGCAGATGCTTGTATCTTTTAATTTTGGAAAGCACCATATACTACCTTTTGGCTTCTATCTGGAAAGAAAGACCATATTCACTGGAAATGAAAATGATTCTGACTTTAGCATGAGTCACCACAAAGACAATTTAGGATAAAAGAAAAAGTCACCTGCCATTTTCTCACCAAATTTGAGGTGCCAGTTCTATTTAAAAAGAAACTATTATGCAAGTTCAAGTATACATTTTTTTCTTCCCGTATGCCATATTTTGAACATTTTTTCTGTAGCTTATCATAATTATTAAACATTAGCAAGTCTTATTTAGTCTTGTTCAGACTTATAGTAAAGGATTCCACCTGAAAATAAATTATTAGGAAAATAATCTATCCTTTCCCTCCTCCCCCACCCCCCCCCTTATATATAGCTGAAGTAATTTTGGAGCTAATTGTGATTGGTTGGCTTCCTGAACAAACTTCACAGGTCCTCAGTCCTTTAGACAATATTGAGGAAACAATCCTTTCAGCTTTGAACCTCAAATGCAGGAAACCATATTACAGCAAAAGGAAAAAGCTCAAAGGCAGGGGGAGGCAAGTGTTCCATTTGTGGGTGACTAAAGATGGAGGTCAAAATTCCTATTAATGGAGCAATAGAATGCATGCTGCAAGAGAAGAAAGAGTTGTTCTGGTTTAATATACATTGCAGCAGAGTTAGCAATACATATAGATACATGTAGCCTCGATGGCACAGTGGTTGGAGTGCTGTACTGCAGGCTACTTCTGCTGACTACCAGCTGCCTGCAATTTGACAGTTCAAATCCCACCAGGCTCAAGGTTGACTCAGCCTTCCATCCTTCTGAGGTGGGTAAAATGAGGACCCAGATTGTTGGGGGCAATAGGATGACTCTGTAAATCGCTTAGAGAGGGCTGTAAAGCACTGTGAAGCAGTATATAAGTCTACATGCTCTTGTTCTTGCTATGTAGTCCTCGATTTACATCCACAATTGAGCCCAAAATTTCCATTGCTAAGCGAGACAGCGGTTAAGTGAATTTTGCCCCATTTTATTACCTTTCTGGCCACAGTTGTTAAATGAATCATTGCAGTTGTTAAATGGGTAACACGGTTGTTAAGTGAATCTGGCTTCCCCATTGATTTTGCTCATCAGAAAGTTGCAAAAGGTGATCGATTGTTTCACCCCAGGACATGGCAACCGTCATAAAATACAGGCCAGCAGTTGCCAAGGGCCTGGATTTTGGTCATGTGACATGGGGATGCTGCAGTGGTTGTAAGTGTTAAAAAAACAGCCGTAAGTCACTTTTTGTCAATGCCTTTGTACCCTCGAATGGTCACTAAATGAATTGTTGCAAGTCAAGGACTACCGGTAGGGTAGATTCTACTGATCTGCAATCAGGCAGCTCTGAAGCTGATCCCAGGTCCGGTTTGAAGATCTGATGTGGAAATGCTCCAGCAGGTCTGTTATGCCCTTGTTTTGTTTTGTTGCATGCCTGTTAACAATCCCCCTATTTTGGAATGCTGTTTCTTAGGACACTGAGAAAAACGCATGCCTGGCTGCTGTGACGTAGAAATGATCTCTTTGCCATTGCCTGATGGAGACGATGCAGTGGGAGTTTGCCTCTTCACCTCTGCAGACCCTGAGTTGAAAGAGCACCTTCCTTTCCCACCCAGAAGCCATCTCAAGACCTGCAGTGCCAAAAAGAAATACGCCTCTGCAAAGAAGAAGGTACTGATTGTTCATCAGTGTGTATTACCAGGTGAAAAAAATGGTTGTGCAGCTGAGTTTTTTCATCCCACTTGTACTCAAATCATAAAGGGTCATTCTGACTTTAGCGTTATGACTAATGTGCCAAATTATTCCAGTTTTCATGTGAAAACGAGGGACGTTCTGCCCTCTACCTTCACTGCATTCCTCCTTTTATGGCCAGGATTAAAGATTCCTGTTTACAATGTGGTTAAAAAAACAAACAAAAAAAACCCAGGAATGGAGACAGGTACATACAGCATCATAGATTTCTGTTTCTTGGTTATACTATAGCAGGATGGTATTTGGAGACGTTCATGACTAGAATTTACAAAAGAGAATTGGTATCACAATAACATTGTATGGTAAAGTGTTTTTCTGATTACTGTATTTCAAATGAATAGTATTCCTTTTCACCATGCCGTTTCTGATCCCCATTTACTTCTTCCCTTTGCCTATTATTTAAAATTAATAACTTCTGTCTCTGTTTGTCTCTGTCTGTCTGTCTCTGTCTGTTTTATATTTCTATCTATCTTATCTATCTGTCCATCCATCCATCCATCCATCCATCCATCTATCTATCTTCAACACAAGTTGGTAAACATACCTAATATCTCTTCCTCCCCCAATTCTCCCCACACAACAGAAGTGGGTTCAGCCTCCTGTCACCCTTGGATTATCCATCTGTCACCTTTGCTGCCCTATCTGCTTCCTCTTGTCCTGGGATCTTGGTTCATCCTTTCTATATTTTTCCCATTTGCTGTCTGAAAAATTTATCAGACAATGGGGCATAAATGATTACTTTGCTGAAGCAACATTCAACATTATTTCTTCCCAGGTTTGAAAAGGTTGAAGCTGGTAAGGCTGTGGCAAATGAAGCTTTGCTTCCTGGCTCCACACATCCATACACTAAACCATAAACTAAATTTAAAAAGAAATGCATACTCTATCTAAAATCTGTCAATGCATTGTGCCTATTCAGAAAGATATGTTCATATCTAGATCAAATGATCCACATTTATTGCTTGAAAGCTGATTGCAAAAAAAGTCTTTGCTGGGAGAATCGGGAGGAGAAGCATGTTCTATACCAGTGGTTGCCAACCAGTGGGCCTGGGACCACTGGTGGTCCACGAGAAAATTTTGGTGGTCCGCAGAGAAATGTCACCCCCCCAAAGCAATTAATTCAGGCTGCGTGGGAACACAAGGCTGCGCCTTGCCCGTGGGAACACAAGGCTTGTGTCGCTTGCATTACGAACAACACGAGGTAGTGAGGGGAGAGGGGAGAGGGGAGAAACTTGCCCCACTTACCCCACGCACCTTGTCTGGCCACTGGACTGCTTCTTTCTGCTTCTTTCTTCTTCTGCTTTTTGGCTGCCACAAGGAAAGCAGCAGAAGTCTTTCTCTCCCCCAAACTCCTCCAGAAATGAGTCTTTGGGACCTGCAAGGCATCCTCTGCTCCAAGAGGCTGCGCCGGAACGACAAGTCTCACAAAGGCTCATTTCTGGCAGAGTTTGGGGGAGAGAAAGAAAGACTTCTGCTGCTTTCTCCACATGAGAATGGAGCTGGAAATGGTATCCTATGACCCCAAATGAAGAATGATCGATTGGTAAGAAAACGGGGTGGGGAAGTTTCCTGCAGACTTTTTTTGGGATTTTCCCAGGGTCTCTGATCTGCGGGATTTAAAATTATGAGTTTGGTGGTCCCTAAGGTCCAAAAGGTTGGCGACCCCTGTTCTATACCATTTAGAGTAGTCCACTTTGAAAGAAATACCTGGAGAGGAGTATTGATTCATTAGAAATGATCACCAACTCACCATCTTCCCTTTATAACCTGATTCCAGTTCAAAGAAGTTGGACTGGAAGTTTTGCAGTTTGTAAGATTTGGATAGTGTTGCGTATATGAATGCCTTTTTAAAATATAAGAGCCTGTCAGCTCTACCCCAATAGGGACGACAGGGCCATAAAAAGGGAATTTTGCCTTTTAAATAAATACAAATCTCTTGCCTGCACAGAAGGAAATCAATTTGCTTAGTCAATTACAAAGTGGGTTCTTCACCTTTTTTCCAACTAAATGTGTTTATCTGGTTTTGCTACTGACGTCCTGTATGCGTGATGGCGAACCGGTGGCACGCATGCCACAAATGGCACGCAGAGCCATTTGTGTGAGCATGCGAGCCCCAGCCAGATTTAACCGCACTGTGCATGCACACCTCCCAGCTGATTTTCGGCCCATTTGAGGCCGTTTTTGGCCCTCCCAGGGGCTCAAGGGAAGCCTCTGCTACCTTTGGAGGCTGAAAAATGAGCCCGTTTTGGCACTTCCGGTATTTCCAGAAAGCAAAAATGGCCTCAAACGGGCCAAAAATCAGCTGGGAGGCGTGTACGTACGCAGTGCAGGTAAGGGGGTGGGGGAGTTGCACGTGCATGTGCGGGGGGGGCGGGGCACAGTGCATTGTGGGTGCTGGCATGCACGCGCTTTCGGCACACCCCAACAAAATGGTTCGTCATCACTGTCCTATATGGATCTAACACGAATTACGTTAATTAGACAAATTCAAAACTATAAGCATTTGTGAAGCAATGCAGCCCAAAGACTTGCAGTCTGTATTTGCTGAGGCAGCATTCTGCTGGCTGTCCCGTAGGTTTTGAATCTCAGGCCTCACTGCAGATGATTCACAGGCCCAGCCCTTACATTTGCTCTTAAACTTCCCTCTGCCTCCTTTGCTGTTGTTTGCAGGCGTTTGCTCTCTTTGTGAAAGCCAAGGAAGTGGAAGTAGACATGTCTGCTTGCCAAAGCGACGTTTCCTGGAGATGCTGCCAACAGACTTTCAAAGATCTGACCGGCATTCACAGACATGTGGCTTCTCAACATTCAGGTGACATTGGGCAACAGGCATCTGTCATCTTAAAGCAGATGGCCAGCATCGGAATTAACCCTGCTTCTGTGGATGAAGCCTCTAGGCCCAACAAGACTCCAGACAGAAACCAAGAAGTGATCTACAAGCTCCCGGATATAAGCCACATTGATACTAATGAAATGAAAAGGTAAGAAATAATTACCCTGAATCTGTTCTGTCTTCACTCATCCCGCTTCCTAATGATTGACGATCTTCTGCTGTGCTGGTGATTATCACTCATCTGTCATCTAGGAAGCCTCTGATCACAGAGAAACTGATGGTCTTCTGTCCATGATTGAGGAGCATCAGTTCCATGTTCTTGGGAATTATCACTGCTACCAAGGACTGATAGCCTTTTACCTTTGATTGATCTCCTGTTCAAATGCCCTTGCCCTCCAGTTAGTTTAACTGTCATGGCTAGGTTTTTAACACGTCCCATTTATACCCCTTCGTGTTCCTTAAGGAAACTATTTCTTTACTTAAATTGTAACGGATGACTATAAAGGATTAGAGATGGTTCCTTGAATTGAGTTTGATAAGTGGTTACCAAACTGAACAATTAATATTTGGTAAGTAATTAAGAGTTGGACACGTAAAGATTGGGAGTTGTTTTATGAACTTCAGCTTCCTCATTTAAGGAAGGAGAAATGGAATTGAGGGAATGGAAGCAGGGCAGGAATAGGGGCTTCTTAAGGTCTTCCTGGTGTACTCAGGTTACCATCCATTGCAAGGTGTTTATCAAGCAGGGGCTCTGTCTGGGAAAATGAGGACCAATAGGATGGTTTGACTTGAAAGATGAACTGCACAATTTTCTTCTCTTTTTAAAAACTTGGGAGGTGACAACAACTCAGTCCATCATTCTCACTAATACTTTCTCTATATATGAGTGACACGGTAGTCCTTGATGTAGGACCACAGTTGAGCCCAAAATTTCTGTTGCTAAGTGAGAAAGATGTTATGCAACCATTCTGTTCTGACCAAGGCTTCCTGAGACTGTAATTAAGCACACCTTAGTTAAAACAACTCTTGTTTTATTTCATTCCCAGCCTGTAATGAGTCCCTCGAGATAAGCACCCACCTTTCTCTCCTTTGAATTGCTGCCAACAACTAAAGTGCCAAATGAACTATTAAAAAACCAACCGAAGTACAAAGTCCACACAGAACTTCAAGCTTTAATCTGAACCTAATGAACGACTTTGCTTCCTGCAAAGGTTTCTCTACCTTTGCATGTCTTTTATGGGAGGGGCAATCACCTCCAAGTCTTACTCCCGAGTCGCCCCTTTTGTCTCAGCTGCTCTCACCTTCTAGCAGCTCTGTGCACACGTGCACTAGGAACAGGCTCCCCTTGTTCCTCTGCCTCATTGCTGCCAGACTCCGGAGGCTCCTGAGTCAGCACCCCACTCCCTGATGGTCCTGGCCCCATCTCTGCATCGGAGGCAGGACCCTCATCCGAGTCCTCCCAGACTCCCGGACTGGTCCCCGTTTTTCCCCACTGTCCGATTCTGCTGCCATCTGCACCGGCTGCCAGCGAACCACAACACACTCGTTCCACAGTTGCTAAGCCAATCTCTGCAGTTGTTAAGTTAGAAACATGGTTGTTAAGTGAATCTGGCTTCCGCATTGACTTTGCTTGTCAGAAGGTCACAAAAGGGGAAATCACATGATCCCAGGACACTGCAACCGTCATAAACGTGAACCAATTGCCAGGTGCCTGAATTTCAACCATGTGATGCTGCAGCAGTCATAAGTGTGAAAAACTTTTTTTCAGTGCTGTTGTAACTTCGAGCAGTCACTAAACGAACTGTTGTAAGTTGAGGACTACCTGTATTCTCTTTTTTTTTTTTTCCTTCCAAGTTCTCTGGGTCTGTAATCGTAATGCTTGTAATCGACGTTTGTGACTTGCCGCAAAAATCTGAAAGCAGGTAGGAGAAGAAGAGGCAAAGCAGTTCGAAGGGAGGGGTGTGTATATGCATTCGTGCTCGCAAATACAGTTTACTGCCCGAGCAAAATTAAAAAAAATAAAAATAAAAAATGCAATGCTTATGACATGGCTTTTTTTTCATTGCATCAATCAAGAGGCGAGACACAAAATCACAAAGTGGACACAAGGCAAGAATCTAGCACCAAGCTGTTAAGGGGCTTGCACGTTCAGTCATACAAATCTAGACTTTTGACTCTTAACTCTTAGAATGGCTTAGAATGAATGAGCTGGAAGGGACCTCGGAGGTCTGCTAGTCCAGCCCCCTATTCAAGCACGAGAACCCATACGATTTCAGATAAGTGACTATCTAGTCTAGGGCCGGGTGTCAAACTCAGGGGCCGGATCCAGCCTGCGGAGTCATTAGATCTGGCCCACAGGGCTGCCCTGGAAACAGTGAAGGACCGACTGTGAGTGGCCCTCCCGAACTCTGTTTTCACTGGCATACTGGCATTCACTCGGGCCACCGTAGGTGTTGAGCTGATCACGTCCACCCTGGCCACGCCCACCCCAGCCCCCGAGGTCAAACACAACCCTGACGCGGCCCTCAATGAAAATTTATTTATTTATTTATTTAAAGTTTTATACCGCCCCCTCTCCCAAAAAGGGACTCGGGGCGGTGTACAGCCTACTAAAAAACGAACAATATGTACAATTAAAAACAAATTAAATAGAGTTGATCCGGCCGAAATCCCATCAAATACAAAATAATTACCAAAATTTAAAATTCAAGGATTATATTAAAAATTTAAAACCTAATTAATTTAAAGCCCCAAGAACCGTTTACTGGGCCAGGCCTGCCTGCTGGAAAAACAGGGTCTTTACTGCACGCCGGAAGGTCTGGATGTCGGTAATGGCCCGTATCTCCGGGGGCAGATCATTCCACAGGGAGGGGGCCCCCACAGAGAAGGCCCGCACCCTGGTTTGACACCCCTGGCCTAGTTTCTTTTAAAAAAACATCTTCCTTCCCCTCTTTTCAGTGAAGATGGGGAAGTTTTGCTATACTATTGCTACTGCGAGGTGGCCGATCCTGTGCGGCTTTGTGTGTGGCAGGAGGCCTTATGCCGGCATCTGCATCTAACTGGCAAGGTAAGCAATTCAACACTCTCCCCTCTTTGAAATAACTCTTCTCTCATCTGAGCTTTAACTGAGATTTTAATTCATTTGTTTATATTCTTTCTTACGCAGATAGTCCTCGGTTTACAACCATTTGTTTAGTGACCATTCAAAGTTACGATACCTCTGCAAAAAAGTGACGTATGACCCATTTTTCACAATGATGAACCACTGCAACGTCCCCATGGTCACACGATCAAAATTCGGTCACTTGGCAACTGGCATGTATTTATGGCGGTTTCCGTGTCCTGGGGTCAGGTGATTCCCCTTTTGCGACCTTCTGACAAGCAAAGTCAATGGGGAAGCGAGATATTACTAACTTAATTGCAGCGGCTTCACTTAATCACTGTGGCAAGAAAGGTCATAAAATGGGGCAAAATTCAGTTAAGAACGGTCTAGCTTAGCTGTGGAAATTTTGGTGTCATCTATCTGTCATCTATCTGTAACCCCCATTTACATCATGAGTCTCGAGCCAAACTTCCAAAACTTAAAAAAAGGATTTATTGGGAGTTAACATGCTGGCACTGCCTGGATGCAGCCGACTCTGAGACACATAATTCATTGTCACCCTTGACCCTGGTTTTCCCCCCACCCCGCTGGATGTATCATAATTCATATTCTCCAATGGGACACATCCATAGTCAAGAGTCATTAATCGTGCTCTCCAGTTAGAATTTTGCACGGCAGAAACTTCGGTCACCTAGTTACTATCTTTGAAAACATTTATGGAATCCAGTTTCAGTTTGCAAGCAGCTGCACTGCTGCCCCCTCCCTTTCTGTTGGCAACTCTAAAAAGACCATAGAAATATTTTATGAGTTGACATTTGGGCTCAATTGTGGTCCTAGGTTGAGAACTACCTGTATATATTAACAATGTTAATTATATTAAAACATCAGTATTTGGGGGGAAACCAGGTATAGTTCCAACAAATCATCAACATCAGCATCATTATGATAGACATTATGATAAGACAGCCCGGCAACTGTTCTAAATACCTTGACTAGAATCATCCCTGAAGGCAATTTTGGAGGAATAAGATAGCAATAGGACTTAGACTTATATAATGCTTTACAGTGCTTTACAGCCCTCTCAAAGCGGTTTACAGAGTCAGCCTATTGCCCCCAACAATTTGGGTCCTCATTTTACCCACCTCGGGAGGATGGAAGGCTGAGTCAACCTTGAGCCTGGTGGGATTCGATCTGCCAAATTGCAGTGAGATAGCTTGCAGTACTGCACTCTAACCACTGCGCCACTGAGGCTGCTGCACTATCGAGATGCTGATTCATCTCTTCTTCACATCCAGACATTATGTAGGGAACAGGTTCACAGCCTTTTTTTGGATTTATCTAAACAAACCAATAAATAATCAAAATGTCAAGGGAACATATGCGTCTCCTGCAAGATGTTGCAGGATTTCAGTAGCTGTCAAAATTTTGCTGGGTTTTCGCAACTTTAAAAATATTGTTTAATTTTCAGAGTGAAGATGTTTGTTAGGCACCATAAGGCAGGGGTCTCCAATCTTGGCAACTTTAAGACTTCAACTCCAGTATCTCCAACACAGATACAGAGCAGGTTTCATTAGACAATCCCAAGATAATTCTTAAGAATATGTTAAGCCTCTCCCTTTCTTGATGTTGCCTTTGGTTTGGATTAAATTTAGATGCCGCTGAACAAGAACAGAGTATAGGTTGTGCATAATTGAAATGTTGTGCATACTTTCTTGAAGGTAAGTCCTAGTAAATTCTGTTAGGATCCCTTCTGAATATGCAGGTGGTTCTCGAGTTATGACCCCAATTGAGACCAGCATTTATGTTCCTAAGTGAAACTTTTGTTAAGCGAGTTTTACAGCCATTCTTGGCAACAGTTGTTAAGTGAATCATTGCAGTTGTTAAGTTGGTATCATGGTTGTTAAGTGAATCTGGCTTTCCCATTGACTTTTATTTGTCAGAAGGTCACAAAAAGAGGATTACTGCAACCGTCATAAATATGAATCAGTTGCCAAGCATTTAAATTTTGATCGTGTGACCATGGGAATGCTGCAACAGTCGAAGGTCATTTTTTTCAGTGCTGTTGTAACTAAATGAACTGTTGTAAGTTGAGGACTACCTGTATGTAGATAGCAATAGCAATCGCATTTAGACTTATGTACCGCTTCCCAGTGCTTTCCAGCCCTCTCTAAGCGGTTTACAGAGTCAGCCTATTGCCCCCAATAATCTGTGTCCTCATTTTACCGATCCTGGAAGGATGGAAGGCTGAGTCAACCTGGTGCCTGTTGAGATTCGAACTGCCAAATTGCAGGCAGCCGGCAGTCAGCAGAAGTAGCCTGCAGTACTGCACTCTAACCACTGCGCCACCACGGCTCTTGGTTGCCTATTTTGTAAATGACTCTTCCTGCTTGGCTTCTAGGTGCGAATTGCTTCAGAAGGAATTAATGGAACTGTAGGTGGGAGCAGGACATCTACTAACCTATATGTGGATGCAATGCTATCTCACCCGCTCTTCAAAGGCATTTTGACAAAGGAAGATTTCAAGGTGAGAGATAGACAAAGCAACTTGACTGCCTTGTGACCCAACAATTACCTTTTTTTTTTCTTCCCCAAAACGTTAGCTTTGTGAAATTTTTTAAGTGGTAAGAAAACGCAGTTCTCCCAGATCCTATAGCAATGTCAAAAGAAATCCCACCTGCTTTCTTCAATAATTTCAGGCCCATATCTGAGTCCTCTACTGCTCCACCGATGGGATGATTGGCAACCCAGCAAAAGTGCTTCTTGGATAATGTATTGTTTATATAGATTATGAGTTGAGAACAATATCAAGTCTAAGGGCTGGATATATTTCTATATATGGTAAGAGGCTGATGTCAGTAGGTGGAGTTTTGGGAAAGGGAACTATTGCTCTCTTACCACATATGTTCTTGAGGAGTATATATGGAACAATGGAGAAAGGCCTTTGGCTCCATGTATGACTTATTTCATCTTGTGTGATATTTCTCTGAGGACATGAAAAGGAGGAGGGCAGTGATCTCCCTCTTCCTTTTCCTGGGTAGAGAACTATCCTTCATCTTTAAGAAAAAAACAGAGTGTATCTCCATCATCTCCTGCATGGATAAGGGCTATGTAAGAAATAAGGACCTAAAAGTTTAGTTTTGCGTGTAGGTGTTCTATTGGATCATTCTCAAGTGTGCTGCTGTTGGTTTCCCCCACTCCACATCCTACCTTGGCAAAAAAGGAGGAGCCACCCAAACTGTGCTTAGATAATTTCATCTGGAATGCATGCAAACTTAGCTTATCAAGGGAGGAAAGTTACTTGACAGTGATGGTCTTCCAACTTGACAGCTTTAAGACTTGTGGACTCCCAGAATCCCTCCTTCAGTCATGTTAGCTCAGGAATTCTGGGAATTGAAGTCCACAAGTCTTAAAACTTGCCAAGTTTGAAGACCTTTGCCTTAGTGGATTGTGTTAGGTCTCCAAGGCAATTGTGCCCTTCAGGAAAGCGCCTATAAATGTCTTCACTCTGAGTGTCTTCTTCATTCTCAAACAGGACAAGTGAATTATTTAGAAAATCAAAACTTGTCAAACTTTATTCAAGACGGTTGGTTCTAAATCTGTTTGATTAAATTAACCTGGAGGTGGGGACTTCATAACCAACAATTTTCCACAGGATTGGGGCAGATGGGAGGGGAGGGGATGATGGGGCAGGGAAGATTATTGACTTTTCTTAAGCCAACATGGCAACTAAAGTTTCTTGCAACTGCTTCTTTGTTTCCTTCCCTTGATTCCTCAGACCAGTGCAGGAGGTGGCCACTGTTTCCCAGATCTTCGAATTGGTGTGTTTGAAGAAATAGTGCCTATGGGAATTGACCCAGAAAAACTCTCCTATAAAGAAACTGGTATGGAACTGGTCATAGGTGATCAGGGGTTTTTTTTATGTCAAGGGTAGAATTCTCCCAGAGTACTGGTAGTTCTCGACTTAACAATAGATTGTGTAGTGACCATTTGAAGTTCAATGGCACAGAAAAAAGTGACTTATGACCGATTTTCACAGCTGCGATTGTTGCAGCATCCGCATGGTCACATGATCAGAATTCAGACACTTGGCAACTGATTCATATTTGTGATGGTTGCAGTGTCCCGCGATCATGGGATCACCTTTTGTGACTCTCTGACAAGCAAAATCAATGGGGAAGACAGATTCACTTTACAATCGTGTTAGTAACTTAACAACTGCAATGATTCACTTAACAATTGTGATTAAAAAAGGTCATAAAGTGAGGCAAAACTCACGTAACAACGGTATCTCTTGGCAGCAGAAATTTTTGGCTCAATTGTGGTCATTAAATCGAGGACTACTTTTAATTTCTTAGGGAAACAAATGTGTTGTGAAAGGTGGAATAAAAATATAAAGTGGGTGTGGCCACTGTATTGTCTCTCTCTTCTTCCTGCCCCTTTTTTTTAATTTCCATCCTCTTTCTTCCCAGCCAATGAGCTGACATGGGGAACTCAGAACATTTTTGCTGGAAATCCAAACTCATCCCTTTTGAAACTAAGCCAACTGTGCTTTACAATAATCAAACGGGAGACAGTAATCTCAAGGAGCAAAAAACAGCAGCTGCAGAGCAGAATTGTTTGAAGTCTGCTCTGATTTAGAAAAAAAAAATCTGGAATAAAGTAGGATTTGCTGAGGAGTGTGTGCGTGTGTGTGTGTGTGAAATATGCAAGTTTGGCTCATTGCACAGACTTACATTCTTAATATCTTTTAATTCTTGATAGGAATCCGTCTGGCTCCAAAGGATTTTCATGCAGAAGTAGAGAAATACCTTTCTCAGGGTCATAATGCCCAGATGGATACAATTTTGCTGGACTGCAGGAACTTCTATGAAAGTAAAATAGTAGGTAGCCTTAATTTGGATGTGTTGTTGTTGTTTTCTCCTTTGGATTTACACACCTGAGATTGTATGAATACAATAAAAGAAACTGTCCATGGCACATACATGTCCATGTTAAGAGGCTTTTAAATACCAATGTAGTAATTCATGGCCTGTTCCCTGTTCCTTCTCCTGTCAGACCTGCCCCAACTTAGATTCTTAGGAAAGAAAGACCCTCAACTTCATTTCATTGAAGTGACAGGTTATTTTACTGCAGTTAAGTGGTTGCAGCGAAAGTAAGGCTAGATCTGAGTATTCCCCTGCGAAAGGTTATAATTTCCCCCTATCCCTAGCCCTCCCCCCTTGAGCAGTTCAACAGTTCAGCTTGATCAGTTCAACAGTGTCCAATAGCATCCCGGTTTGATATTTGGGGAGCCACGTTGAGGCTGGGCACTTCTGAAAGTAATTTCACATTCCATTCCCAGATCAAGTGTCTTTGGAAGCTGCTTTATTCTGGTTTGACACATCTGGTCCCTGTCAGCTTATCTTCCTCTCCCTATTTTCATTTGTCTTCTCTCCAGCCCAAGCTCCCCCAAAGTCCTTTCCTCCCCTGTTGATTTAGGGCAGGATGCCAACAAAGCGAAGCAGCTGAAAATGGCAGCCCTGACATCTCCCTTTTGTTTAAACTTTGAGGTGTATAGCCTGTTTTTTAAAAAATTGGGTTTTTACATAATCTTGAAGATGGAAGGCAAGATACAGTTACCTACTTTGTAGATGACACCAAGTTAGAAAGATTGGTTAACTCTTTACAGGACAAAACAAATTTCCCTTCAGAGGTCTGAACACTGAGTCATATGCAGCAGTAGCGATAAGGGTGAGAGATCCTGCATCTGGTAGGAAAAATTGAATGCGTTAATACAGAATTGGAGAGACCAGATGAGGGGCAGTGTATGTGAGTAGGGAATACCAGTAGACCCTTGGTGTTATATAGCAAAAAGACCAGTGTAATTTTGAACTGCTTTAAATCCTTCCATTCCCCACCATCCAGTCAAAGCTGAAGAAGCTTCTTGGATGAGAAGTGAAATATCTTCAAAGAAAAACCAGAAAGTCCAGTTGCCTCCTGAAAAACCACCTTTGGCACATTAGAACTGGAAGAACTACCAACATATCAGGCTTCAGCCTACAGGCAAGGCTGGATCTTTATTCAGTCCAACTCACCTGCATTCTGTTGTAATTAATTATGAATTATGTACTCAAGATGAGCAGCTATACAGTGTGAATGTTCTAAATGAATCGTTGTGCTTGTGGGTTACAAATATCTAAAAGGAAGAGAGAGTGGACCTATGTTGGAACTGGGGACAGGAAAGAGCCAACCGGTTAAAATGAATGTGCTAGTTGAACGTTTGGATATATTTTTATGAGAATTTGCTGTTAAACAATGGAACTCCCTGACTGGAATAATTGTGGCTTTTTTCCCTAAGTGGCTCTTTTCAGCCATAGCCTGGATGGCTGCTTGTCAGGGATGCCCTGAGTAGGAGAATGGACTGACTGGGTGGCCTGGAATATCCTCCCAACTCATCCTTTCTATGTTCTGAAGAAATCCAGCAATGAGACAAGGGGGTACCATAATATCTGCATTTATTCCTGTTTTATCTTTTAATATCACAGGTTAAGTAATTTTTTTTTTAATTGCAGGGGCATTTCCAGGGCTGCCTGGCTCCCAACATTAGGAAATTCAGCTACTTCCCCATCTACATAGATGAGAATTTGGACCTTTTCAGGGGCAAGCGCATCCTGATGTACTGCACGGGAGGGATCCGCTGCGAGCGGGGCTCAGCCTACCTCAGGTCTAAGGTGAATCACCTCAGGGGAGAGGACTTGACTCGGAATTGGACAGGTGTAGAACACAGCAGGATTTGCACAAGGCATTCATAGTTTCCCTAGCAGAACTAACAGATCCAATCTTCTGGCAGTTACTTAATTAGGAATGAAGTCAGACTCTAGATAACCACAAATTAATCTGCACAAAATGGCTATTTACCACTAATTACTGTTCAAAAAGAGCTGGAAGAGAGCACCTGCTCTTTCACGACCTGTGATGGGTGAATCATTGCAGGTTAGATAAAGATCAAAGTTATCCTTTAATAATTTTGTGAGCCCAACTATGCATTAAACAGACCGGTGGTGGGATTCAAATTTTTTTACTACCGGTTCTGTGGGCGTGGCGTGGCGTGGCTTGGTGGGTGTGGCAGGGGAAGGTTACTGTAAAATCCCCATTCCCTCCCCACCCCACTAACCTGTTTTCCAGCTCCGTTCTCTTGTGCAGGGTAACAAAAGAAGACCCAGCCGATCAGCTGGGACTCAGGAGGCAAAGAATAGATGGGGGCGGGGCCTGTCAAGGGTGGTATTTGCCGGTTCTCCCAGCTACTCAAAATGTCCGCTACCGGTTCTCCAGAACTGGTCAGAACCTGCTGAATATCGCCTCTGAAACATACAGCTTTGTTCAGTGCAGGAAAAACAAATGGAGCAAATCTTGCCCTTGCTGCAAAATTTATTCTGCATATGGCCATTCTACTGAGGAGCAAACAGCCAAACCAGATTCCAGAATTTTATGTAAAAGATAAGCATTCCCCAACCTTCTTTGACATAATAGAGTTTACCTTCATTACAGTTGGGTAACCTAGAAGACATTCTAGCTCATTAATTGGGTTCTTATCTAATTTAGTGACTGAGAAATTTTCAGCTGAAGAGGAGGCAAGTTCTTGATGGGGGCGCAGTTCAGCCACCTGCTTTGCTGGCATGCTTTCCAACGACGCCATGGGGCTAAATGTTTCGAGCCCCTTTTTTGTGCTTTGTGGGGGTTAGGGAGGGGATGTTTAAGAATAGAAACGGGAGAGTTTTATATCATGGAGATCTTGTGCACTCCAGTCTTCCCTTTCTCTTTAGCTAGGAGGAGAGGAAAGGAGTTTGATTCAGAGATCTTTGTAACTAATAGCCAGGCTGTTCTGGCAGTTTTGTCACTTTGTTCAGTCTTAGTGTTTTGTTTTCACACTCCTGGGTCAATCTCTGAAAAAACAAGTTCTTCAAAACAAATTCAGAGGTAACTAAATTGCTAACTCTTGTGAGGTGACAAATATACATTATCCACATTGACAGAGCAGTATTGCTCTTTTTAGACTTCAGTCTTGACTCCTGGAGACTGCCTGGACAAGCCCCTGTAGTTTTCTTGGCAAAGTGCTGGAAGTGGCTAGATGTTTGCCTGCTTCCTAGGGCTGAGAGAGAAGGACTGGCCCCAAAATCACCAGATTGCCTTTGTACCTAAGATGGGACTATAATTCACGCAGTTCCAATTTCTAGTCTGGTGCCTTAATCACTCCATCAGACTGGCTCCCCTGACAGTTCAGTAAATTGAAGCCTACGCATCTAGAGCAACGTTGCCCTAGAGCAGGGGTGTCAAACTTGATTTCATTGAGGGCCACATCAGGATTGTGTTTGACATCGGGGCGGGGGGGAGCTCGATGTCAATCATGTCGGGGGCATCTGTGATGGCCAAGTGCTAAGGCAGGGTTTCCTTCAGACCCTCCCTCCTTCTCATTATACTCTCCTTCCTCCTTTTTCCTTCCCTCTTCTTTCTTCTTCCTCCCCTTTTTCCTTCTTTTTCCTTCCTTGCTCTCTTCCCATCTTTCCTTCTTTTTGTCTTTCCTTTTCTCCTTTCCTGTCCCTTGATGGTTGCTCAAGTGCAAAAGGGAAAACATTTCTCCTTTTGTTTTTAGCTTGTTTTGCTAGGCCTCTGCCAGCGAAAAGCGAGTGGTGCCTCTGCCAGAGAAAACAGAGCCCGGGGCCCTCCCAAGCTCCGTTTTTGCTGGCAGAAGCACCATGGGATGGTCCTTCACTGTTTCCTGGGCAGCCCCGCAGGCCAAATCTAAGCACCCCACGGGCCACATCCAGCCCGCGGGCCTTGAGTTTGACACCCCTGTTTTAGAGCTAGGCCTCTGAGCTCACAGGGAATGGCCTAGCATGATTCTAGAGGTTAGTTTTTAGGATATGGAACAGGTTGGCTTCTGCTGTTAGTTGATATAGAATCCAATACTTCTCATTATTTGTTGAAAAAGAAGAAAAACGTAAAAATTCCCCCCCTTGCTTGGTTTATATGTTCTCATGAAATAAATCTTTTGTAACAAAATAGAGCAACGTGATATAGTCCATGGGTTCTGATAAACTGATAAACTGGTGGTAGATTGTAGAATCTTTTGTTGGCTTTTCAGAATTTCTAAAACTATATTGGGTGCGGTGTTGCTTTCAACCAGGGCGTATGCACAGAAGTGTACCATCTCAAAGGTGGCATCCACAAGTACCTAGAAGAATTTCCTGATGGGTTCTACAGAGGAAAGCTTTTTGTTTTCGATGAACGTTATGCCATTTCCTCAAACAGTGATGTCATTTCAGGTAAAATATATTCTTTCCAGTCCGAGCGGTACTTTTGCTATATGCATCCTGTAAGCCAGGAGTTTGCAAACTACTATAGGAGGGCTCCCTCCTGCTTGGCCCCCTTCAATTAGCTGCCCTTTGTATGAAGATCAAGATGGCTGGGCCTAATGAGAGGCTGCAGTCCAGTTCATCTAGTTGGGGGAAATTATTTGGAAGTACCAAGGGTTTTTTCCTTTATGCTTGGGTTTTGGTTTTTAAAAAAAACAGGAGAGACTGACTCGCTGCCCATATCCTTCAACCTGGCATACATTTCAACTGACTATGGCTTGGGCAAGCACAGTTAAAACCCAGAATGGACATTCTGTACCTCATAAATTGCACTCTGCTCTCTCCCCCCCGCCCCAAGTGTTTTAAAATGTTGAGTTTGGACCAGAGAAATTCAAGTTCCATTATCTGCCCTTCCGTCATGGGAAGATGGAAGGCAAGCCATACTTTTTCAACTAATTTGCATTACAAGGTTGTGATTGTAGGAATATGATAACCTTCAGTTTAATATACTGACTTTAATGGACTTCAGATAGAATGGGCGTTTTTTAAACTTGTTCTTCGATCCCATTTAAGGTTAATTTGCTAAACAGAGGTTTTATTGCCATTTTTAAAAAAATTATGTAATTACCGTGTTTCTCAGAAAACACGACCCACCCCAATAATAAGCCAATCCTAAGTTTTCGGCACAGCCTCTTCAAGCACAACCCTGTAAGGATTGCTGTGCCATTGCTGTGAGTTTGGATACACTGGCGCAGCTGCTCACAGCAAGATGCCAGCTGCCACCAGTGTGATGAAGCGCACAGAGGTGCTGCCATTCATGAGTGCAATGCCACAACAAGCCTTGTAGGCTCTGCTGTAAGAGGAATGGATAACAGGCAGGAAAATTCCCCTCCTCATTTTCCTGCCGTTCGCCAAAAAGCCTCCATTCCAAACGCTGAAGTTTTGGAATGGAGGCTTTTTGGAGAACGGGAGGAAAATGGGGAGAGGGAATTTTCCTGCCTGCCGTTCTTCCCTCAGTCTGTGCTAAGCTTGAGGAATAGCTCCTTTCGGCCCTACAGAAATGGCCCATTGGAGAGGCAAGGATACGCGGGGGGGCGTTCCTTTCGGCCACTAAAAAAGTGGCCCAGTGGAGAGGCAAGGGGCGTGGGGGGAGGAAATTAAGACACCCCTTGAAAAGATGGCCTAGCCGTTTTTTTCATGGGTCTAAAGAAAATAAGGCCCTGTCTTATTTTCTAAGAAACATGGTACACAAATGATATATACTGATACAGATGACCTATAATCAGATTTAACGGACAATTGGATTTAACAGATGTGCCCTCCTTTTGAGTCCATTAAATTAAGGGCTTGCTGTAAAAGGAGGAGCCTCTCATGGCTAGCATAAGCTTGCAGAATAATTATGGGGCCTAAATGCAGTACATAATAACTAATGTGGAATGTTTGCTTTAGGCTAAATGTGCTGTGTGCTCCCAACCACTGTGCTCATAAAGCACAATTTACGACATCGCTGTCCCAATTAATCCCAATCCATCGTGCTTTACTGAATAAGCCATGGATAGTAATTGGTAGCTGTATGAACCCAATCATACTCTGCCTAAGATCATCAGAAAAATAGGGTCAGCAGTAACCATATACCCCTAACCAATCTAATCTTGCTTTCCTCCGCTCCAGCTTGCCGTTACTGTGGAACACTCTGGGACCAGTATCGTCTTTGCTCTACTCAGCTCTGCCGTCAACTTGTCCTGACATGCCAGCAGTGCCAACAAAAGGGGCTTACAGCCTGTTGTCCTCTCTGCCAGGAGAAAGGTCTTACACTGGCTTCGGCACCTTCAAGACAAACCTTCAAAGAGGAGTGTGAATGTACAGGGAACCGGCAGCGGGTACCAGTGGAATGTATTTGACAACACCCTGAAGTTATACTCCCTCGTGACTGCATGAGATGGCGGTTCTGAGGCGTGTTTTAATGGGATTTGAGGGAGTTAATTGTGTGGGACAGTTGAGCAGCTCTTCAGTTCCAGCTGCCGTCGAAGTTTCAGGGCGTGATTGGATTCCTCTCGGAAGAAATTGAACTGAGGACAAGGATTCGACCATATTTAGAGTCTTCCACCAAGACAGCTTGAGGTTCTAACATGTGATGCTTTAGAACGGCCTAATTTACAAACCATGAAAGAAATAGAAAAATGGGTCTCAACTGAACAGGGAAGGCTATAATGCATTCGCCATTAATTTTAACAAGTTGCATAGAATTCTGTGCCAGTTACGAATGCTGCCCACTAGCAGTAACAGAACTAATGGGAGGTCATTTGTTGACTGTGAGTTGGGCTGTATTGCGGGGTTAAGATGAGCTTTTTCATCCTGAGGATTACACTTTGGCCCATAGGAATTACGGTTGCTAATATTATATAATTAGAGTAAGAGGGATTCAATCTTTTGATCCATTTTCAGGAGTGTTAGGGACAGGTACTCCTTTTGCTCCTTAATTCCTGTAAAACAAGTCAAACTTGCCCCAGTTTTAGGGAAGAGATGTTTCAAAGTTTAAAGGGCATGTTCAACATCTAAAATGTCTCCTATCTGTAAACAGGAGGAAGCTTTATGCATACTGCCTTAAATTGCACACAGATATAATAATAATAATAATTTAATAATAATTTCATCCTTTTTGCTGTTTTAAATGCTCCAATCTTTCTTCAGATGAACAATGAGTCCAAAGATTAAAGCTAATGCCTGTTCCTGGATGCTCACCACTCTGAATCATTACAGGTTCTAATAATACTATGAGCATCAATGGAAATTCCCCATGTTCCTTAGCTGTGGAATTCTCATCTCCATTTGGGAAGGGCAGAATTTGACACTGTCAAGTGGGAGAACAAAAGCAAATGGTACCCCCATTTGGCAAGAGACAAAATATTTCTATGGCTTCAAGTTCCAGCCATTGTCTGTAGAATGTAAGGAAGGTTAACCTCCGTTAAGGAAGTCCTGAAGCCTTGTACTGTGAGAAGAGGTATCCCCATCACCAGTGTAGGGAGATTGGCAAATCTTGCCTAGGTACTAATTCCCTCTGTCCTTGCAGAGCAAATGGACTGGAGTGAATCCAGAACCTCAAATAAAGCTTGCAAGCATTATATCCCATGCAGCTTTTTGCAAAAGCATGTTAGATCAGGGAGACTATCGCTATGAGATAGCGAAACAGAAACATAATACAAAAATAAAATGTTCACTTTGCAAGCATAAAGAGGCCACACACACCCTTATGTGATTTATCAGATTTAATCTATATTTTAACTTCAGTTCTTCAGGAAAATGAGACATAACCAACATCCCATTCAGCAGCTGCCTTTCTTGTGACTATTGCTTGGGACAGTGTTTCTCAACCGTGGCAGCTTTCAGACTGGTGGACTTCAACTCCTAGAATTCCCCAGCCAGCATCTTAAAATTGCCAACGTTGAGAAACCCTGGCTTAGGGAAACAGTGGCCTTACATATTTTTGTGCTGGAGGGCTTGTGAGCTGCTTTAAGTATAACAGATGATTCTAAATGCTCAGTTGCTACTTAGGATTCTGGAGGTTGCTGCTTGATTGCAATTCTCAAGTCTTTAAAGTGATTATGTATATTGGGATGATAAAAATGCTGTCAAATTAGCAGAATCTTTCTAATTCTTTCAAAATAAAGTATTTTTTAACACTTCTGCTACATTTACAGAGCAGTATTGCATATTCTTACTGTTACTAACTACTCATGCAGATCAGAACACGCACACAAATCCATACAAAAACTAGCTGTAATCTAACTATAACTTCAAGCTGTTCCCAAGCCATGATATCTTTCACCAGAATTCAAAATTGCACTATATGATTGACAGGCTAAAACTTTGGATTACTCTTTAAAAATAAAAAAGTTATATTCTCCCAATCAATAATGAAGATCTTTGCCTAGAATAACTATTTAATTTAAAATTTTCATGTGTAAGGGTGTCGTATGAAAAACAAGCTGCATAAAATCACCGTATATTTACTCTGCTTCCGTAAGCCATCATAGAACAGTGCAAGCTTACAGACACATCTCCACAACCAAAACTACACTCCAGTTCGACACTTGGGAAGAATGGGTCCAGTCAGGTCTGCAAGTCGTCTTTTTCTCACTGAGGAAAAAAAAACCACAGTTGAGGTCAGGATACGTGCCTTATGTATAGAAATAGCGAGGTCCATAAATACTCTGAATTACAAGACCATCAGAGAGAAGGACAAGTCAAACTGGGTGTAACAATTAGAATACTAAATCATCTTTGAACAAACCTCACCAATTCAATATTGGGTATTTAAAGAGAGAAATCAAATGTCTGAAAACACTAACCTAGGCTGAATTAATTGCCTGGGCTCCTTTTGTGCCTTTATTGTGGCTAATCAGTTTTCTTGGAAAACATATTTTTGTGAAGTACTAAGAACTATTACATCCTCTCCCCCCCCCCCCCCCCGCCAGGACTGAAACTGGAATTCCTAGAATTCTAAAAAGTCAACAGTGCGATGCTATAGCTATCAAATCAGAAGTAATCCTTATGTTAAGCAAACTAAAAAGCAAATATTCACAAGACCACACCCTCTGCCTAGAGCAGGTGTTTTCAAATTTTCAGGCTGCAGAACCTGGGGGGGAGGATCAGAATCCCTGATCAAATGAGCTGCCATATCAACTGACAAGCCTTGCCCTGACTGTTGCTACTGATACCCCTGCAGAGCATTGTTAAGGTGGGAGTATATAGTCAGCTGTATTCAAAGTTTTCTTTTTCTCATTTGTTCCTTGCGGAGTCTTTTTTTTTTATCCCATTAGTTCCACAAAACCCAGTTTAAGTCTTTCCTTGGAGAGCCCAGTTTGAAAAACCCTTACTTAAAATATGTAACTCTCCATTGCAATTAGATTAAGAAGAAAATTCCTTCTCTCCCCATCCAAATTTCTGCAGAAATTAGTTCCAATTGGATTTTTAATTAACTAACTCTGGTTTGCAGTTTCCCACTTACGATTCAAGCAACTCTAATTAGAAGAGTTGCAATTGAAAGGAAATGGTGCAAAAGACCAGTTTCAGTTTACGGCTGAAATGATCAAGCAGTTTGAATTTTTTTTCCCACTGTGGAAAGTCTAGACATTGTAAACGGGAATAAACATTTAAAAAATCTTCACCTAGTTGGAAAAATCAAGTTAAATGCCAGCTGTTGAAGTAACCCTTTACAAAATAGATACACCAGGTGTTTTTTTCCTGACAAAAATAAGTACTGCCCTGTTTTTATGAGATTGAATTTTATCAGATTTAGGACTTTGTAGGTCATCTAGTCCAAACCCCTGCTTGAGCAGGAGAGTCTATTCCAAATATTAGCCTCTACCTAGGATCAAATTCACAGCCTATTGATTGCGAGGCAAGAGCTCCATCTCTAGGCCACTGGAGCTGCATCTGGCCTAGTCCTGGTTGGACAGCTGCATGATCTGTGCTTGGGCTGAAAACATTTGGGACTGTCTACATTGAGGAAGGTTGTTTTTAAACACCTATTGTTCCCTTCTGAAATCACATGATATTCAATTGCAAAAGTCAATCGCATAAGTAAGCAGAAGGCGAAGGAAGAGCAAGGACAGAATGAAAGAGTGAGTCACAGTCATTGAACCATGAAGACAGGAGGAATTTTCCTTCCAATAAGACAGTTTATTTCTGAAGAATAAAAGGACGTCCTAGAGAAATCTATGAACAGAAGTGGAAGGGGACAGTCAGAACCAAGTGGAGTAGCAGAGAAGCACTACCAGTTCCCAATCTGGGAAGGAGAGTAAAGCAATTGCCAAGATTGCAGGGAAATACTTATACATCTTCCAGTTCCAAGGCTGAGGTATTATGTCAGGGACCGTCACTTCGATGGATACGAGCTGCAAATAAGAACTAAATCAGATATTTTCTGTAGAGCTCTTCCACCAAGGAGGTTAACTGAGACCAGTCCCCAACCAATTGACATCTGTTTCTACTTACAAAATCTGGATTAATAAACTATTGTGATAGCTTGCTCCCCATGTAATAGGGCTCTTCCTTGCTATTACAGTACCTATGCTCATCCAATCAATGACAGAAGCTTTGTGTATTGTGGAATCCTTGGTGCTCTCTGAGCATGGTTGTTTGCTTGCAAATGTTACATGACCTAACTAGGTAACATCATCAGTGATGATAATCAGTGAGGATGTTACCTAGTCAGGTAATGAAATGTCTGAAAGCCAACAACCAAGCTCAGAGAGCATCAAAGACTCCACAGGTCAACCCTGAGCTACATATAGTTTCTTCTTCATATTTCCATGAATACAGTATAATATAGGCACAACATATTTTGCAGAGCAGGTCCTTTTTCAATAGATTTGATCTTCCATAAGCACTAGTGAAACCCTTAAGGTAATTTGTAGTTCCACAAGAGGTCAAGATTTTCCACTGTTTGTGAGCTAGAGAGTTTGTAATATATCTCTCTCTATATTCTTTATATATGCTGCATGCTTTACATGCAAACTGTCCTGACTGAATGCAAATAATTTCTATAAAAGGATCTCCAGGTCCATGAAGAAATACTGCAAGATAAGACAGCAGGTAACATTGGTCCAGGGTCCCAGACCAATGACTGGAAACATCTGAAGGCAGGCTTATCTACTACTATTTATATCTCACTTGATATAAGCTTTTGTTTTCTTGAAAAGTTTGGCAACATCAAAATCTAAGCAAAATCAATCTCAAACGCATATTTTGAATACTGCAGGAATAGCTGCCAGGGAATCGAGGCAAAGAGACCACATTTTAAAAGTCTGATACTTTTTCATTAAAAAAAAAAATCAGAAATAATAATCTACCTTTCCACATATTTCAAAGCTTCCAACTGAAACAGGAACTTTAGTTGCAATTCTAATGAAGGAGTCCATTTCTTGTATTTATTTATTTGTTTGGCTTGTTTTTATATTTCTAGGTACAATCTTGGTCTCTCTCCTTTTAATATGCCAATTTGTGATATTTCTTTATAAAATCTGATCTCAAGCAACATTCACCCTGCATTCCTCACAAAAATCCTTCCCGCATATGAATCCAGCACTCCCCACCCCCATAAATATTGAAAGAAGGAAAATTGATGAACTACAAAAAGACAAGAAGAAAGCAATCTCTTCTGCCCACTAGGGAGCCAATAAACGATATCTTTCCCAACCTGATGTTCTTCAGTAGTACTGGACTACAACTCCCAGAATTTTCAACCAGCCAATTAAAGAAAGCTAATATATAACCGTGCCATCTCTTGGAGTAACGAATCAAGAAACATGGTCATGTCCACCCCAAGAACCCATACTTTTATGAAAAAATAAATCTCACCTAAGTCATTGTTGTTCATCATAGCATTGGAGGCCCGAAGTCTGGGTCCCTGTTGAGTGAAGTTATAACCAAACTTCAAGAGAGAGGTGTTTTTTTCTAACATACTGGCGATCTCCATTTCTACCTTGTTGCCCAAAAGCTGGCACTTAAAAAAGAATAGAAAAAATATCATAGAAACACTTTTGAATTTTAGCTGCTTATCTTGCAGGTTTATGCCTACATAATGTGGCAGTACAAAGGAGAAAATTTATCAGAAGAAAGAAGAATGCCCCCCTCTATTATGCTAGAAAAGGGGAAGAGGTAATAGGAGGAAGAGTTGCCTGTGTCTGGGATGGGAGGAATGATAACCTACCAAAACTATAAAGAAAGAGGCTAATAAAGTTATTTGTAATCTTGGAGTCCCAGGTTTGTCTGGGAGAAATTAAGATCTAGAAAATGTAGACCCTAAAGAAATCTAGACTGAAAATTCTCTGGAATCTGCTCTAATAATATATTGCTCTAGCAATCAACAATTTAAGGAGTCACATGATAGAATAAAAGACATTTATGCCAGGTGTGACAACCCTACACCCTCTACATGCAACAGGAAGCCTTTGATTGAGGATATCAAAGAATGAAAGTACACATAGCATTTCTAAAACACTGTAGCCACCTGGAATCATCCATCATCCTTGTGTACAGTATGGATAAGTGTTTCTCAACCATGGCAGCTTGAGGCTGTGTGGACTTCAACTCCCAGAATTCCTTAGTCAGTATACTGGCTAGGGAATTCTGGGAGTTGAGGTCCACACAGCCTCAAGATGCTAAGATTAAGAAATACTGATCTAGACAGACCTGTTTCATCTCTAAGCTGAATGTAAAAGACAATCATATGTAATGCTCATTGGCTATTCCCCCTGATATCCTCAAATGTTCTTCTATTTCCATGTTGTAATACAAAGTCCAGATTTAAAATGGAAGAGGTAGTTAATGCTGGGATTGTAAAATCTGGTGGAAGCTGATCTTATTTTACACAGGTTACCTGGTTGTCAATTTTGAGTTCAATTAGTGTTGTGTTGTTCTGCAGTGCTTTTATCAGGGCCAGGATTCCAGATCCAGTAATAAAATTTGATTCCACATTTAAGCTCTTCAATACGCTGTTTTGTTTTATCATTTCTGCCAACGCCTTCCAGTGAAAGAGAAGACAAAGAGAAAGGCAAAATACTTGTATATACTTATTATTAATAACTTTAAGCAAAGGTTTAATGACAGCATCATTAATATAAGAATGCTTTTTTTGTCATAAGTTAACTACACTACTGACTCAAACCAGGGGTGGGATTCTACCAGTTTGCACCTATTCGCTAGAACCGGTTGTTAACATTCTAAGCAGTTCAGAGAACCGGTTGTTAGAAAAAATTACTGACCTAATCCTGTAAGGAAGGCAGGAAGGAAACATTCTGGTGTTGCTTACAGAAACTGCCTCTTCGTTAACCCTTATTACATTCTTGGCAGGACTAGACTTTCTGTCTCAGGAACTTCTCTGCAGTTTTTTTTCCTCGTTTGCTGGTACTTTGCTTGTGTGGAGTGACCATTCAAAGTGACCACTGACTCAAACCAGAGTTTTCTATTTTATCTTTTGGGTGACTGAGAAACCCACAAGGAAGTTTTGACACATCAGAGGGTTGTTATTGTGAGGAACATTAGTGGCGCCCTGCTAAATTAGACCCTGGGCTAGTTCAGCTCACAGCTGCCAACAAACAGCCCAAGGAAGTTGTACAAAGCAAAGGCAGGATATAAATCTAACAATGAACAAATTAACATAAGATTATTTTTCATGTGAAAATAGAAATTAGCTTTTAGTGATTGGAAATCAGCCAGGAGGATAACAATAGAAGTTACAGGATCCAATCTGAGCCAGTCACTGGTAACAAAGCTTTATTCTTCCAAACTTTCAGATTTGTGCTGCAGTTCATCATTGGGGAACCTTTCTCTCTGCAGAGATGTTCCCCAATGATGGGCTGCAGCATGAGCTGAACAGCTTTGAAAAATAAAGCTTTGGTCCCGGTGACTGGCTCAGTTTGGATCCTGCAACATTACCCTGGGACACATATATTTATCTTCATTTGCAACAATAGAAGTCCTCAAAGTTGGTTAATGATTAGATAGAGAGTTCTTTGTAAAGAGTACAGCTCTGCTACCAAGAAACCTAAATTCAGTTTAAGACTGAACATATGATAAGCCTCAAGAGTATAAGTTACCTTCTTAAAGGGGCTGTATTTTAGCTGTAGGGATTTGTATTCTTCTAAGACAGGGTCCCCAAATTTGGCCACTTTAAGACTTGTGGACTTCAACTCCCAGAAGTTGAAGTCCACAAGTCTTAAAGTGGCTAAGTTTGGAGACCTCTGTTCTAAGAACTTGCAGCCTTTCAATGGATCTTTTCACTGTAGAATTTACAGAATGAGTTCCTCAGAGGTTGATAGCTTGGAAGCGTAACACACTCAGTCCTTCTTTACCCATTGCCCCAATTTCTTCTGTTTCTATCAACCATGTCTGTCATAACTCCAACAAACATCTTACAACAAGTATGATTCATTAGAAGCCAGAACCATTGAATAAGAAATAGCATAGTTCAAAGAGCTGCGTGAAAGAGCCATATAGTCCCAATTTCTTGCTCAGTGCAGGAATTGCTAAAGTGTTCTGGACAGGGCACTACTCTGCCTCTGTTTGAAGATCTCCAGTGAAGAAAAATATGCTACCTCATGAGCCAACCTATTCTAATTATTATTATTACCTGGAATTACTCTTATTACCTGGAAATTCCTTAAAATAAATAAATCCCATGACTAATCAGAATGTCCTAAGTTGCATTAACAGAGGGATACAATCAACATCAAGGGAAGTACTAATACCACTCTATAAAGCCTTAGTAAGACCACACCTAGAGTACTGCATCCAGTTTTGGTCATCACATTATAAAAAAGATGTTGAGACTCTAGAAAAAGTACAGAGAAGAGCAAACAGGATGATTAGGAGAGTGGAGACTAAAACATATGAAGAACAGTTACAGGAATTGGGCTTGGCTAGTCCTAGTAAAGAGAAGGACCAGGGAAGACATGATAGCGGTCTTCCAATATTTGAGGAGCTGCCACAGGGAGGAAGGGGTCAAGATATTTTCTAAAGCACCTGTAGGCCAGACAAGAAATAATGGATGGAAACTGAACAAGGAGAGATTTAACCTGGAAATAAGAAGAAACTTTCTGACAGTGAGAACAATCAACCAATGGAACAGCTTGCCCTCGGAAGTTGTGGGAGCGCCATCACTTGAGACTTTCAAGAAGAGATTGGATTGCCATTTGTCAGAAATGGTGTAGGGTCTCTCATTTGGGCGGGGGGTTGGACTAGATGACCTACAAGGTCCCTTCCAACTCTGATTATCTGTCCTTCTCTATAGTTTCCACCCACTGTTTCTGGTCCTAGTTTTTAGCACACCAGAAAACCAGTTCACTCCCTCTTCTATGTGACAACCCTATTTCTGAAAACTACTATCACATCTTTTTTCAATCATCTCTTTTCCAGACTGAACATACCCATTCTTTTAACTGGACCTCACAGGAATTGGTTTCCAATCTCCTCCCCATCTTGATCATCCTTTTGTGAAAAGGCAGTGTTCTTATATGAGACTTGGATTTCAACCAAGTAGGAAGTCATTAAAGGAGGCAATCCCAATAAAAGCTTTCCTGAGAAGATTAGGTACAAATCATCTGACACTTACAAAAGCAACAGGGTCATTACTTCTTGTTCCTACTATGCTGAACTTTTTCACATAGGTGTTAGTCTTCAGAGCTTCAACATAGGCTTTCAAAATAGGTATAGGAATATCCTTTAAAAGAGAAACATTAGACAAGGGTGATGTCAGCTGTTTTTACTGGGACATAACCACAAATTCCAAAGAATCATGGATCTCCTAAATCCAGTAACATCCTTTAAATCATTTCAAACATGTTAGTTTGGTGCCATTATGCTACCTTTCCCCTGCTGAGCTCTTAATCCAAAAATAAACCCATTTGAAATCATTTTATTTTATTTATTTAACTTACACACCACCCATCTTGCCTGGATAGTGAGGAGTGGGAACAGAAGATAGGAACCTCAACTTCATTTTTAAAAAATGGTAGAATGTGGTAAAACATATTGCAAAGAAAATCAAGCAACTGCACTTGTAAAGTAGTATGTCCTTTTGGTCCTTCTGCATTACTTTAGATTCTTCCTTGATTTAGAATTATAGTCCAAAATGTGCCTGGAGCAAAACAGCAGTCACTTGGTTTTCTTTGCAGCTTCAGCTTTGTTTCATATGTTAAATATCAGAGAGATAGACAGAGAAAGCATCTGTCACATTAATGCCAACCATATTTTCTCTGAAATGATTGACTGCTTTTTGATGGAAAGAATGCTGTATATTGTTTTAGAACTACCATCTCAGTTTAACTTCTACTTTATGATTCAACTGTAATTCTGGTGTGAAAAAGATACCTTTTCAAAAAGTCAATTCAAGTAATGGAGGGAAAAGTCATTGCCTTTATTCTCCAGAGCACTTGGCAGCTTTAAGACTTGTGGTCTTCAACTCCAAGAATTCCTCCTCCAGTCATGTTAGCTTAGGAATTCTAGGAGTTGAAGTCCACAAATCTTAAATCTTGCCAAGTTTGAAGACCCTCGCTCTAGAGCTTCCTGGATCATGGAGAGGGGAATGCAAATGGCAGCATATAGCAAACCTTGGTTGAGCTGGAAAAAAGGCATGCAGGTCCAATTTGATAAATACTTGAATGGGTAACCATTCAAGGTTAGCCTATGTCTATGACATCTTTAAAAAATCTTGGAAGAAGTCAATAGCAAGCCTCTTTATTGTGAATAAGCACCAAAGAGTGTATTTGTCATGCCCCTGGTGGAGACTGAGGGAGAGGAGGAACAGCTGACAGGGAATGGAAGTGTGGCTCCGGAGGTCATGGAGGAGGCTGGGGAAGGGCAAAGGCCAGGTGAGCAGTCAGAGGAGGACCCAGCCCATCCTATCCATCTTAGGGCACTCAGGGAGGAGAGGATAAGGGAGAGATGTGATCTACTCGGGAGGAGAGGGCCTTGATCCTCTTCATAGGCTGCAGTTGTGACAACTGAATAAGAGTATGGACCTGCGTACGGGCGAACGCTGGAAACAAAGCGTGTAAATATCTCTAGTTTATAGTTCCTCTCTGAGTTTGGCATCCTTCCCAGTGTGCGTTATCTGTGGACATCCTCCAGCCCTTATCTTGCCTGGTTTGTGTTGCTTTTTTCCGTCTTCGTGTAACTGTGTGGGAGTTTTTTGCCTTTCATCAAAGATATTCGGAGCTTAGAGGCAAAGTGAAGGAATAAAAGGGGCTTCATCTGTTTTCTGTGACCTGTGTTTGTTTTGTATCCCACTCTGAGTCATCACAGTATTTCTGTACAAACAGTCCTTGACTTACAACTACAACTGGAATCTGAATTTCTGTTACTAAGTAAGGCATTCGTTAAATGAGTTGCACCTGACTTTATTATCTTTTTGGCACAGTAATTTAGTAGACCATAGTACATATTTTGCCCCCACTGCCTACTCAAGGCAAACCCAGGTGGAAAAGAATCCATACCTTAATATTATTGAGATTAATTTCCTGAAGTTCTGGATCATTGTTTTTTACTCGTTCCAAAGTTTCTTCTACATTGGTTGAATTTGGCTCATCAGGAACTGGTTTATACTGGGTGGGCTTAATTATACCTACATGAGTGAAAGAGATAAAGTTCCATGTCTATTTGCTTCTGACCAGACATTAGTGATACAGTGAAGAAAGAGTAATAGCCTCACTCTTACTCATCTTGTAGGTTTCAACCCTGATCCCCTAAAGCCGTGATGGCCAACCTATGGCTCGCGTGCCAAACGTGGCATGCACAGCCCTCTCTGCAGGCACACGAGCTGTTTGCCCCAGTTCAGTTCCACTGTGCATACATGCGCGCCTCCCACCAGCCAGCTGATTTTTGGGTATCTGCTGTGGATGCATGGGGGGGGGCAATGTGCACGCGGGAGATGAGTGCACATCTCCAGGACGGTGGAGGGAGCACAGGGGGGTCCTGCACGCATGAGCAGGGGGGGAGGGAGTGCATTGCATTATGGGTGCAGGCACACGTGCACACTCTCTCTCTCGCACTTTTGACACGCAATGACAAAAAGGTTAGCCATCACTGTCCTAAAGCTTACAACATTTCTAATAGCATTTCTTTCACTCAGGGTATAAATGGAAGAATTTAATTCTTTGATGCTGGATTCTTATGAAAATAAATTAAAATAAATTCAGTACCAGCCACTGATAATTGTAAGGTTTTATTGGCCAAGTGGTGATAAAAATATCTATAATGTTGTGTAGAAAGACATGGATCAGACTCAGCTTTGGTACCTTGATAAGTAAGCGCCTTTTTATTCTATTTTCTTTAAAAAATGCTTTCATATGCCTCTTACAGATGCACAGAGGAGACAGATGCAGGCATGTGTCATCTCATGTTGAAGAATTTGAATTTAAATAAGTTTATAAATAAATGTATATAATAATAATGTCTTATGTCTCTTAGCAGCTGTACTGAGAGAATAGTATGATTTATAGATTTTGTTTGAGCTGTGTTTTTAAGATTTTTTTTTTCAGTTTAGAGACCAAAGAAAAGAGAGAAAATACATTTGAATGTCTTGTTTTCTGAAATTCATGGTTGAAAAAAAAATTGGTGCATAAACTGCATGCCAGGGAGGAAAGCTATTTTTTCTGTGCTTCATCGTAACTGGTTTTTTAAATCTACATTCATTCTAGATATTGACGATATATTTACTTCCTTGGTGAACAATGACAAATTGTATGTCATGAAAAAGACTCCCCCTCACCAGAAATTAGGAGAAAAAGTTTTCATATTATATAAGCATGAAGTTAGAAAAAATGCTTCTTTAATCAATTCTGAAATGTGTATCTTTCTGAAACTCCAGTACAATTAAATTTAACATTTCTACAGTATTAATAATTGCAATATTCTCAAGTGATATGCTCTGTAGAGGAGAACATTTTTCTTTATAATAATCAATCCTAGATAGAAAGCACTAATCAGTAATGTTCCCTGGAGATTATTTCAAAGTGACTTTTCCCAGGGCATATGACTCCAAAGATGGAGATATGGATTCACATTATCAATGCACATTACACAAGTGCCATTAGTATCATTACCTAAAAATTAAAGATGATTCTCTGAAAGAAAAACTAAGGAGAAGAAAACTTATAATTCCAGCAAATCCAATGCCCAGCTTCCCCATCTTATCAAACTAGATTTGCTAACTCCAATTGAAACCAAATTTGGAGATTCTTACTGCCCTGACAATAAGCCACTGACCTATTTCTCTCTCTGTGTGTATAGATACTCAAAAAAAGAACTTTAGAACTTCAAAAACAGAGCAGGAACTGTGCAAAAAAGGTGTTAACTGAAGTAAGTACTAATTAAAATTATTGTTTGTAAAATAAGATGCATTCACAGATTTAATTAACACTATCTACAGATACCAACTATTCTGTCTCTTATTCAGAAATGCAAATCATTTTCACAAACACACACCAAAGAGAGAAAAAGAAATAACTAGAATAGAGTTGGAGCAAGAGGAAAGTTGTTCTGAGGAGGAAAAGGAAGATTCAGTGATTAAAAGGTACTGTCCACAAAAGCTCTATGTTGTTATTACACAAATGGACAAAGGGGCCAAATTTGCCTTGCAAACAATACAACACTGCTTTTGTAATTTCCATGAAAGCACTGGATTCTGAAGATGCTTAATAAGAGAAGGCAACAGAAAGAAAAAAAATGTATGGAGACAAGGTTGGGAGAAAAGCAGTTCTATTTAATATTACAGAGTTTAAATTCTACAGGTGAAAAGTCCTCCCAAACAGCAAGCTAATTTTTAGACAGATCTTCAAAAGGACTCTGAGATATTTGGAGCCACTTGGAACTCATGTTTATTCTTTTGTTTTCACTGTCTTCTGCTCTTTTTATTAAATGTAAGAACACATCGAATTATATGGGGACAAAAAACAAATGTAAGTGTTGAGCAATTATCTGGATTTGAAGGGGAAAAAGTGTGGAAACATACATACCTATTGGCACCTTTTGAATTAATGCGCCTTCACAGAGTATGACACTGAGTACGCTCACATATTCTGAATCTGCTTTCCTCTCTTGAATCTGGATTTAATCTGAATCTATACTGTTTTATTAATTATAATTATAAAACTGCTGCTTTTGACTCCCTTTGTTAGATTATTGTAGTGTTGTAAATCTTACTTACTGTCCAATCCTTCTTTGTTGACTATAGTTGTAGTCCCTCTTGCTTCATAATATTGTTGGTTACTCATCAATGTATGCATGCCAAGAATAGCTACATGAGAGAAGGAAAAAAATAAAAGAAAACAAAATTAAATAAATGTATAGATTTGTCATTCCTGGGAAAGTGATAATCTGGCCAAGACATAAGTAGCCTAGAAAAAATGTGAAATAACCGTGATACAATATTTGTTTTGAAAGGGAATATTGAGAAGATCCATTGAAGCTCAGCACAACTTGTATGTTCAAACAGGATGCGATTCCTTATTTCTTCACAATGCTTTGACTAATGACAGGGTTTTTTTAAAGTAAGCAGCAACATGCTACATTGGATAATTAATCATCCATTATCAGTGGATTCCTGATATGACAATGACCTGCATATCCTATTAAATGTAGAACAATTTCACTGCATCCACCTACTATGGGAAACAGGACTAGGATAATACAGTTCTCTTCACTACTTAGCAAATTTCTATATCTTACCAAGTGAGCTCTTTGCAGTAATGCATTACTGTTTAGCAAAGCTTCAGTCACATTTGTCCTCTAATTCCAGTATGAGTAAAATCTGAGCTATTGCCAAAATCTGCACACAATCAACACACATAGAAAAATAATATCTTATAAAGCTACATCCACTCCTAGATTAGGAAACATGCAGCATGCTGAACAGTTGTACATTTCATGATTTTTTGTTAGAAATATAGTAAGTTCTGCAGTACCATAAGTGATAATTGCATATTTTAGCCAGTTATTTGTATATATAGTGTATATGTTGGATCAGCACCATCTTAGAGCGGGCATTCCAGACTTGCATTTGAATGAAAATTAAGTAACTCTTTTCTAAAGCACTGCCTGCCACCTACATTTTTTTTTGTAAATCCTTAACAAAATATTCAATCATTGATTGAATGGCTAAGACTACAGTCCCAAAAAGAGCTTGTTAGGGCACAGATGATGGAATAAGCTGTATTCTTGTTGATTCAGGAGAACATAGCATTTCCGAATTGTCTTCCTGTTATATAAAATATATATTTCTGTATTTAAATTGCTTTGTTATAAACACTGGCTTCGATCATGCTCCATGATCAAATGTTCTTTAACAAGCAGCGAAAAATTTAGTGTAGATGTTCAGTTGCAAAGGATCAACCTATCCATCTTGGTGAAATGTATCTTTAAAAAAAACTCCCTGTATTATTTTTTAAATAAATATCAGATATATATTTAAAAATATCAAAATAATTATAAAATATTTTTGTTTTTGTTTCTAGTCTACGGCTTCCCAATTAAAGTTTCTCATGGAAATATGTCCTGGAAGTACTATATTTTCCTATGGCTGGTTGCACAGTGCAAGGAAAAGTTTTTGATGATAAACCAACGTTTTGGACATGTGTCTTTATATACCCATGTCTCCACACTACTGTTATCTGTTCAATTAGGACTCTTAAATTGCTGAGAACTCTAAAAAATATACTTGGAAAATCCCTGCTTAGAAAAAAATATGCCAAAAAATAAGAATAAAACAACCTATATATAAATAATGTATCATTTCAACTTGAGATTTCACAGATATCAAGTCATCTTTTGTAAACAGCAAGGCTATGTTTTCACCAATCGTCTTTTGCATTTCTATATGGTTTTAGCCCAAAAATCAATGAGGCTTCTGCTTCTAAAACTATTTGGAATAAATGCCTGCCTCTCTGCTTGGCTTACTGGTGCCACACCTTCACCTCCTGTGCTGTAGGGAGATAAAGCCTGTGCTGTCCAGCCAGTGTATGGGAATTGGATAGTTAGGTAGCAATTATGAGCTGTCCCCTTAAGGGAATGCATCATGGTAAATGAAGTAAAGGTATCCTGGGAAATGTAGTCCATGTCACGTGACCACATCTGTAATTCTGATTGGTCACTAAATTGACCCTCGATGGGTTGGAGGAGGTTTTCCTCACTCTTGGCTGAACACACGGACTCCTGGTAACTGTTTTACTTCTATCACTACAACATGAGGGAAAAAGGATAGAAGATAAATCATATTTTACCTACAAGGCAGGTATGCAAAGGATTGGTCATTAAAGAAGAACTTCATCACAAATGTGAGTTATGAGGATATCTGATGAACCAATAAATGTACTTTGTTATGGACGTCTTGTTGAGTTTATCTATCTACATCTGTATAGAAGACAAATCCACCACTGTACAGAATAAAAGAACAAAGCCTATTTGACTGGTTTGCCCTAAGCAATTTATGAGTCCAGAGAGATTCCAGAATGAGAGTGGGCAATTTGGCAGAGGCCTTGGTCACAGCTTATGACTGGATCTTGACCATGTTGCCCTTCATGGACACTTCTTGTTTGCCAATTGTGGACTGCTCCTTGGCTTACCAAGGAACTCCAAAAGATAAATTCCCAAAGAGATGCCTGGAGCCCCACTGGATGAACTTAAAGAAGCAAGCTAAAGAAACAGATAAGAGTCCATATCTGGGATTGTCTTGGGGTGATAAGGCAGAAATATTTATCTGACCTTATTGTATCTACCAATTGGACAACTGCAATGTTCTTTACATGGGGTTGCTCTGGAAGACCACTTAGAAACTGTAGCTGGTCCAGAATGTAGCACTGCAATGTAGGGTACACGTTACACTCTGCAAACTGCACTTGTGGCCAGTAGATTTATAACCAGCAATTTGTGATGCTGGTTATGACTTCTAAGTCCCTTCATGGCATAGGGCTATTTGAAGGACTGCCTATCTCCAATGATTTCTGCTGAATATACTTATGCAAATTATTTCAGTATATTGTAGTCTTCCAAGTAAGTTATAGTACAGGTAGTCCTTGAATTATGACCACAATTGAACCCAAAAATTCTATTAAAATTGTTAAGTGGATCTGGCTTTCCCATTGACTTTGCTTGTTAGAAGGTCACAAAATATGACCCCAGAACACTTCAACCATCATAAATACATGCCAGTTGCTAAGTGTCCAAATTCTGAACAAATGATTGAAGGGATGCTGCAATGGTTGTAAATGTGAAAAACAATAATAGGTCACTTTTTAAAACACCATGGTAACTTCAAACAGTCACTAAGCTGATGGTTGCAAGACAAGGACTACCTGCATATACAGCATATATTGTAATCTAGTCCCTTGAAGTGTTACATACACAGGATTTGCTATGAGATGCGATAATTTATCCCAAACAATTGATGCAGCATTCTCTTTCAGAATAAAACTGAAAATCTACTCAATCTTCACATTTTAAAAAGTTTACTTTAGAAGGTACCAGGTCTAAGAAAAGTTAAACTGCACTGGGGAACTTAATTGCAATCATTAAGTTCTTGCATTTATTTCATTAAAACAAAGCAAGGTCTCAACATAGTGACTCATGCAGAGATTTTACTAATAGTTTGTTTTGCTAAATGCCTCATTCTGTTATCTCGGCACCAAAAGCAGCCATAGGAAGGTACATTCAATTCAAGGAGATAACAGAATTACTCAGGCCTAGTAGAAAATTATTGGAGGACAGAATAAAGCCAGGATCATGCAGTAAATATTGTGGATGAGGAGTGCACCAAATTGCCAGCTCAAATATGGTATGTAGATGCATTTGTATGTAAATATGCATAAGCAGCTCTTGGAACTTCCTGGAGTATTGCATATGTATTTGAAAAATCTATACTGTCTTTAGGTAGAAGTATCAGTTATTGCTCTTTACAGATATGCAGAACTACTCAT
Source organism: Bungarus multicinctus (assembly GCA_023653725.1). Taxonomy (NCBI): domain Eukaryota; kingdom Metazoa; phylum Chordata; class Lepidosauria; order Squamata; family Elapidae; genus Bungarus; species Bungarus multicinctus. The sequence continues at coordinate 178,594,495 of CM042834.1, forward strand.
TAGTAACTATCCCATCTTGGCACAAGCTTGGGGTGCATACCCATTTGCCATTTTAACACAAGTTGGATTCTTGGCAGATCTTTATTCATGAGTGCATAGGGAGTGAGAATGTTCCACTTTGCCAGTCTGCATGTGATGAAGGAAATGTAGAAACCAATGAGCAAGCCTTTGGTGGAAATTCCAATTCACAATCCAGTTTGTGCAAAAAGAATAAAATGATAAAGCGGCAAAATAGTTTTGGATAGCGGGGAGCGCGGCAGGCCTAGTGCAGTCTTGCATTCGTAAAGCAGGACTATGAGGTCACCAGCATGGTTCTCTTACAGTCCTTCTGCACCTTCTGCTGAGATGGATGATGTCATGGAAATATGAGAGGAAGAGGCAGCAGGCTGGAAAAAACAGACATAGTTAAGGCAGGAATGGGGTTGCCTAAGGGAACTTGAGCTGAATAAAGGGAGGGGGATTTTAGTGAAATCAGAGAGATGAGGGTTAATTCACACTTTTGGAGAATAAAGCCAAGCTCAGATAAGATGGAATGGTGAAAAAGATAGTTCTGAGTCCCAGAAGAAAAGGCAGAATATGAATCTAATGAAGAGATACATGCTGGTTCTTATACTTCTTTTTCCACATGAACCTGAATTGTGACATCATAATGTGCCATATTTTTGCTTAAATATGTTTATTTTGCTTAAATAAACTACTGGACAGCCATGATAGCTGTACACAGTCCTCCTCCCCCAGTTGCTCTAGTCTAGGCATTATAGAGAGGAAGAGAAGAGCTGATTCTTTTAGGCACCATGGATTACAGAGCATCAAAATATAGACATTCGTATTGACTGGATCATTCAGGGAAAGGGGATGTCCATTAAATCCAAATTTCCATCATTTGCTTTGATTTATCTCACTTATATATTGTAACTTATGTAATTGACAAAATAAGTGTCATGCTATATCTTGAAACTTTCAATTTAATGGACAGAGTCAAGGTGAAGTCAAAATACGACAAAAATAGTTCACTGTATACCAAGCCCACTAAATCAAGGATTTACTGTACTTTAGTATCAAATTTGCTTTACCCAGAGGGCAGCTTCACTGTGCTTTATTCATATAAAAATTTATCCCCATATTGTTTTCCATATTTTAAAAAGTCTATAATTTTCCCCCTGTGTTGTCCAGACAATATATAGGTAATTGGGAATTGAGATTGGTTTAGTTAGAATTAGGAGCTGTCCCCTTAAGGGAATGCCTCATGGTAAATGCAGTTAATGCATCATGGGAAATGCAGTTCAGGTCATGTGGTCACATCTGTAATCCTGATTGGTTGGGTTGGGGGAGTTTCCTTTATTCTTGCTTGGACCCCAGCACCATGCTGGTATCTCACCCTTTGCTCCAGCATTATGGGATGAAAGATCACTATAATTTTACATTGTGAAGTCAACTATGCAAAGAATTGGACATTAAATGGATCTCGACATAACCGTGAGTTATATTTGAGGATGCCTTGTGACCCAATAAAGAAACTTTGTATGGAAGCCTTTGTAGAGTATGTCTGTCTGTCTTTATATTCAGCCAGCAATCAAAAGACAGAACAGTAGCAATCAAAAGACAGAATGCCCCCAGTAAAATAATCCAGAGTTGTCTCTCCTTTTCTTTCTTTTTTAGAGAATGTTCAATGATTTGCTGCTTTCCTAACTTTCTTCACAGCTTTTCAAATCCTTGTCCAATTTTACACTTCCTTTGAAATTAATTTACTATGCTGGCAAAATGGGAAGGCATTAAACGGATCATACTTTTCTTCCCATCAGCTTTTAAAAAATCAATCTTTAGAAATAATGCTTACCTTACACCAGTGTTTCTCACTGGTGCTAGCTGGGGAATTCTGGGAGTTGAAGTCCACACATGTTAAAGTTGACATGGTTGAGAAACATTGCCTTACACCCTTCCCAGCTTTTTCCCAGCCAGGCTATCCAGATTACAAATGGCTTATGCAGTTTTATAGCAGACAATGAACCCTTGGTTGGAGGGGGAAATAAGAAACCACTATATTTTCTTTTCTTTTTGTGAAGTGGGATTGGCTGGCCAACCACATATACTATCCTCAATTGTTTTCCAAGCCTTTTTTAAAGGACTATCTTGGAAAGCCTTGCAAAACCTTGTATGCAGAAGGGTAGGAAAAACTGAAAGGAGGAAGGAAGGAAACACCATAAGCAGCTTGTTTTGCCATTATTCTGTTCTACTGCAAAGGGCTAAGCCAAATATTTGTATCTTGCAAACTGGGTAATTGAGACTTTAGCCTATGAAGCCTTCAGCTGCTTACTCTGCTGTCCAACTCCAGTTACAGCAAGAAGAAATGTAAATCTGGTCAGCACAAGGAGAGTGAAAACGATAACACACACACAGAAAGCCTTCATTAGACTTCCTTTCAAATAAGAGCACTGGTATCATATTATAGTCTGATTTCACATATTGTATGGGGCCATAATCGGTGATGGGATTCAAATATTTTTACCATCGGTTCGGTGGGCATGGCTTAGTGGGCAGGCTTTGCACGCGTGCACACACTTTGCGTGTGCGTGCACACCAAATGCACACTTTGCGCAGGTGCAGAGGCGTTTTAACTCACCTCCTGCAAGTCTGCACCATGCCGGTCGCTTCAGCAGCTGCCACGCAGCACTCTGCTATGCTGCATAAAGCAGCTGCGCTTCAAATTCAGAGGATTAAAGGTGAGTATGGGAGCCTAGGCGGGTGGGTGGGCCCAACAGCAGAGCGGCAGAGAGAACCGATTCGGTCTCCGCTGCTCATTGCTGCTACCGGCTCAGCAAAACCACCACTGGCCATAATGCAGTATCCCTGAGTTTGTTGGTGTGCTATGTGTGAACCAAGCCATTGTTTATGACTCAGTATGTTGCGTGAACCAACCAACTGTGGCTTAATCAACAAAGTAGGACAGAAAGCTGTATCAATCTAAAATGTCTTGTTTCCGTTACTGATCCATACTGTGGTGTTTTTCTGTTTTTTGTTTTTGGTGTCTTTTTCACAGCCTTGACTTCTGGTGATTTCATGGATAAGTGAAAATACTTTTTAAATAGCAATAGCACTTAGACTTATATACCGCTTTATAATGCTTTACAGCCCTCTCAAAGCAGTTTTACAGAGTCAACCTATTGCCCCCAACAATTTGGGTCCTCATTTTACCCACCTCAGAAGGATGGAAGGCTTAGTCAACCTTGAGCCTGGTGGGATTCAATCTGCCAATACTGGAATATATAAGTGTCAAACTTCACATAGCTGGATAAGATCAAGATCAAGGAAGCAAGGCTTACATATATTTCAGGAACTTCAATGTTAAGTCTGGGGTAATTACAGAATCTTGTAAACTGCACAAGGAACTTTCTATTTATAATGAGCCAATTAGGATGGAGGGGTGCAGAGGGAAGAGCCCAACTGCAGGATCAGGTGGGGGGGGGGCTGGGGGAGCAGGAATATTAATTTATTTGACTATTTTCTTCATGTGCAAAGGGGGACTGTTTTATCTCCCTACCCTCAAAAGTTCCCATTTCATCTGTATATCGTGATGTGAAGATATGCAAAGCTGAGGTTCCTAGGGAAGTCTTTGAGTTACATGGAATGATGGAGGATGTTTGAAGACTCCTTCAAAGGAAAATCCTTTGTAGCATCTTTGCCTGAGGCGTTTACATTGCTCTGGCTTTGATTTGCCTCCCCTTTACATTTAACAACCTGTTTCCTGAATAAACAAATGCTGCATCTAAACAGTTACAACAGCACTTCAGGAGAACTTAAAAGACACCAGATTTCCTCGTAATTATCCACACCTCCAAAGGATTTTCCTTCTGGTCAGTCTCCATCATTACATGACACTCAAACCACTACCCCAACACTGACATGTGAAGCCAATAAAATACTGTACGTTGCAGTCGTTGGGGACAACAAGCACTCATTGTTGTGTTACTGTTGGTAAGAAGACTTCTGCCTGCAAGATGGATGTAGCTGTAGCAAGCAAGAGAGGAAGAGAAAAGTTTGTTTCTGATGGGCACCTCTATGTATTTGAGAAGCTGAGTGTGGTTGATTCTTGCCTTACTTTTTGGCGCTGTGAGCAGTGTGATAGATGCAGTGCCAGAATTCACACAAGACTTGGAGAAGTAATAAAAGGAATCAATGAGCATTTGCACACTCACACCCATCAGCACAGCCTATGGAAGTTTGCTAAGCAGCATGAAACGGCGGGCAGAGGTGACAGTGGCACAGTGCACATCCGAAGTTATCAATATGTGTCTGGCCAATGTCTGCCCTGCAATACCAGCAACCCCAGCATTGCGAAAAAACATCTGCAGAAAAAGGAACACAATACGGGCAGGACCCTCAGACCCAGTAAGCCTTGATGACCTCATTTTAACTGAGCAATACAAGACATACTCTACAACTCCTAGCTTACAAGAGCCTTTCCTACTAGGAAATTTTGGAGAGGGGTCAAAGAAGATCCTAATATTTGGCAGAAGGACTTGGTTGAACATCTTGCAGTCATCCGATACCTGGTATGTAGATGGGACTTTTGTTATAGTTCCAAAACTCTTTGCACAGGTGTATGTCATCCTAGCCAAGAAATGTTGAGGAGTGCATCCTGCGTGGTATGCACTTCTACCAAACAAACAACATGCTACCTATGAAAAGCTGTTTGAGTTTGTTAAAAACCCGATGCCTGACACACAGCCATGTTCCATTTGCTGTGGTTTTGAATTGGCTGCCATGAATGCCATCAGGGAATGCTTCCCAGAAGTGGCTTTGAAAGGGTGCTTTTTTCATCAAGCACAAAATATGAGGAAGCATTTGGTTAGAGATGGAACCGCACATGAGTATAATACAGATGCTGAGTTCGCTGTGAGGGCAAAAATGGTTGTGGCCTGGGCTTTCATATCTGTCCCAGACTTGGATAAATACATTACTGCTCTGGAAAGTTATCTTCTGGGGTGGCTGCTTCGCCTCCTACACTGGTTTGAGAATATCTACGTTGGCCATCCTGCGGGGGATGGGGCATGGAAGACAGCCATCTTTGTTCCCAACAACCATGTGGAATCTTTTCCAGCGAGCACAGGTGGCAGAGAATTGTATAAACCAGGGGTCTCCAACCTTGGCAACATTAAGACTTGTGGACTTCAACTCCCATAGCTCCTCAGCCAGCAAAGCTCCAAGGTTGGAGACCCCTGGTATAAACAATCACTCGGAAGCAGCTTATCAAAGGTGCCGAACACAATAGGGCAAGTGTCATCCAACCATTTGGAAACTTATAGATGGCCTACACACGGTTCAATGAGGCACGGATGCATTTTATGAACAACTCTTATCAGGAGACGGTCCTCCAATGAAACTGAAGAAATACGGAAATGCAGACCAACTGATTGCCCGGATTGTCGGTGAATATAGCAACCGAAACCCTATTGATTACTTGTATGCCATTGCACACAATTATCAAATAGACTAATAAAAGCTGGTTTTTAAGTGGTCTTGTTTCTTTTTCTCACCTATTACTTCTTCGAGGGTGTGTGCTTACAGGTGAGATGGTGTGTGTTTAAAGGAGTGTGAATATCCAAGGCATAGTTCAATGAGAGGTGAAGTCTGGAGCCTGCATTGCTTCTCCAGTTTTGGGGGTGAGGAGAGGGAAAATCCCGTGTTCATAAGACGAATATTTACCATCCTGCAAATCAGTTGCTGCCTCTCTGCCAGAATCCCAGGCAGTGGTTCTCTGGGAGGGAAAGTCTTAAAAACTTCTACCTTATCCCCTGCAACTGTACCCCTTGCTAGCACCCCTGTGATGAAGATCCAGCTGCTGCCAAGGCCCCACCCAGCACCCAAGATCCCTGTCACCAGAAACCGCACCCAGGCCCTCACCTATCCTTGCTTGCTTGCTCACACCCTCCCTCCATCCCTTCCCAAGAACCCAACAGGCACTAGGAGCAAGGCAAAAATCAACTACCGTCAGCATATCAAATACCTAGAGGTCCCCATTAGAAACGAACTTTTCTCTTAGGAAATTAGGATGGACTCTGGTGTCTTAAGTTCTCCTGAAGTGCTATTGTAACTATTTAGCGTTTGTTTAATCAGGAAACAGGTTGTTAAACGTTAAAGAGTAGCAATCAAAGCCAGAGCAATGTAAATGCTCCAGGTACAAAAAAGGTGTTACAAAGGATTTTCCTTTCGGTCTTCAAATAGCCCCACCTTACAGTTGGGCCAGCACCCCACCCATGATCCTGCAGTTGGCATGATTCTCTCATGCACAAATTATTCTAAGACTTTTTAAAATCTATTTTTTTTAATTTAAAAATTCCAAATTTTAAAATTTGTCCTAATGCTGAGAACACTAAGTCTTTTAGAATAATTGCAACAACAACAACGAAGCTAATACATTCAGTCTTGCATCTTACCAGCAATGTCGCAGAGTTCAGCATCGGAAGCATTTGCCAGGGCTTCCTCCAGTTCTGGTTCCAGAGTTACACTTTCCAGAACTGGATCGATAGCTTTCTGCTTGGGGACCCAGATTTTTCCTGTAAATACATGAAGTGGTAACAGCTTCAGCTCCATTCCAGCAGGTTGGCAATTAGATACATTTTAGTTTAATGGTTAAGGCACCAAACTGGGAAACTGTGAGTTCTAGTCTTGCCTCAGCCATGAAAGCCAGCTGGGTGACTTTGGGTGGGTCACTCTCTCTCAGCCCAACAGGGTTGTTGTTGTGGGGATAATAGGAAGAAGGTATGTTGAATGTAAAAGGGACATGGTGGCTCAGCGGCTAAGACACTGAGCTTGTCAATCAGAAAGGTCGGCAGTTTGGCGGTTTGAATCCCTAACGCCGCATAATGGAGTGAGCTCCCGTTACTTGTCCCAGCTTCTGCCAACCTAGCAGTTCGAAAGCATGTAGAAATGCAAGTAGAAAAATAGGGACCGCTTTGGTGGAAAGGTAACAGCATTCTATGCACCTTTAGCCTTTAGTCATGCCGGCCACATGACCGCGGAGACGTCTTTGGACAGCGCTGGCTCTTTGGCTTTGTAACGAAGACCACACCGCCCCCTAGAGCCAGAAACGACTAGCATGTATGTGCGAGGGGAACCTTTATCTTTGTTGAATATGTTCACTACTTTGAATTATTTGTATAAAGAATAAAGGTGAAATATAAACAAATAAATCAATACATTTTACTTTCCTACCTAAGGTTCTTTCATAGTTTCTAACATTTCAAGACTCTAAAACGGGGGTGTCAAATTCACATTATCACAACAGTGTCACGTGATGTATCAGGACTTTTTTTCCCCTTCGCTAAACTGGGCGGAGCCAGGGCCAGCATGTGACACATCCAGCCTGCGGGCCGTAAGTTTGACACCCCTGTCAAAAAAAGAAGTGGCATTGGCAATGAAACTCTGATGTATGAAAAGGGGAAGTTAAACTCTCCCCTTCCAAGTTAAAATCATCCTCTCTACCTACCAATAACTCATAGGAGAATAGAATAGAATTCTTTATGGGCCAAGTGTGATTGGACACACAAGGAAGTTGTCTCTGGTGCATAAGCTCTGAAGGTACATACAAGCCACGAATTATAATCATAATCTTAAAATACAATCTTTATAAATTATAGATACAACACTCAGTGACAGTCATAGGATACTAAATAAAAGCCTTTGTGTGTGTGTGTGTGTGTGTATGTTTGTTATTTGTATCAGGTTTCAAAATTCACAGTGTAATTGCTAATCTCGCACTTAAAAGTAGCAGAGGGTGGATTTTATGTGATATTACATCAGTTTACGTTAATGCAAAATCATATTATTTTTTTTAGCATCCTACTTCTAAGGCTGCCTAACTGTGACTAGTATTCATTTTAAAATAGCAATGGCACAGAATCAGAGCATGCCTTCGGGGGCCTGGCACCTTCAGTGATATCCCACCCAGGCCTTTCTCCAAATTGTGATTCATTGTACAATGTGCTCATTCAGGCTTGGCTCTTTCAACAGGAAACCAAATTCCTTATTTATATTTTCATACACACTTTTAAAAGTAATGTTCTATTTGTTTTACTTAAGGTAAAGCTAAAAGATATTTTTCCACTTGCAACTTACAGCAATTTTAACACTCATTCAACCATTTTGTGCCCAAATAACAGCAACAAAGAGAGGCTTTATGTCATTTCAGTGATTAATGAACGAGACTTTGAAGTTCTTTATGTTGCTGCTATGGAAATGGCCAAAATTTACTTTGAGTAATGCTTGACTGCTGATGAATATGTATCTATGTAGCTCTCTTAGCAACAATATAAGAAGGATTTGCAATTGCCTTTTCTGGATTTCCCCCCCTCTTTCTAATCTAATCTTGGGATTCTCTGGAGTATTAGCCATGTCTAACTTTGGTGCCCAGAGAAGGCCAATCAGGTGCTGCATGAAATACCCCCAAAAGTCAGTTCAATAAGTTGCAAAATTAGTGAGAAGATAAGTGTTAGTGTTGGTGGTTCAGCAATGGATCTTTAATTTTTTTTAAAAAAAAATCTCAGAACAAAAGAAATGTATGTATGCAGTGGTGGAAATGCCATCTTTACTCCAAAGGGAAAATAAAGATTATGAAAGGACAAAGTTAGAATATTTTTGTATTTTTTTTTTGCCAACTTTTTTCTTGGAAGAAAGGACAAAGTCTGGAGTTTGTTTATTTTTTTGGAATGGAAAGCAAGAAAGCAAGACACAAGACAGAACAAACATAAGGAAAGGGGTTCCTTTTTTAAAATAAAACAGTGCAGTTGAATGGGGGGGTGGGGGATGGGGAGAGAAAAGTGCTGGTCCAGGCGTGGAATGTGACACTGAAGCTATTTTTATTCCTGCTTCCTATGAAATGGCATGAAACAAAAGACAAGGACCAGGCTGTCCAGCTTGTTGGTGGAGCAAGACTAAATTTAGGCTCATGTTGAAGCACCTGCTCCTTTTCTCATGAGGGTAGAGGAACCAAAGGCCAAAAGTATAGAAGAAAGGCTTGCTTTTAAGCAGGGGTCCCCAAACTTGGCAACTTTAAGACTTGTGGACTTCAACTCCCAGAATTCTGGGAGTTGAATCAATCAATCAATCAATCAAACCTTTATTGTCAATGCAGAACATGTGTACAATGAAATTGAAATGAGCCTCTTTGGTGCCGGCCCTGCAAGTCGATCATACGAAACCTAATTGTGGTGTTTATGTTCCGTTCAGAAATCTGACGACCCACGGATAAAAACTATTTTTCAGCCTATTCGTTCGGCTTGAAGTCCACAAGTCTTAAAGTTGCCAAGTTTGTTTTAAAATAAAAGACAATACAAACATAAAATACAAGTTAAACTGCTATGGGAGTGGGTTTGGGAAGTCTAGGACAATTCGCCACAGCTAACACATAGTGGCCAACATGCCGTGACCAAATTGCTGAGACCAACTCACCAGAAGACAATTTACCAGAGCCAACTTGCCACGGGACAAAAATTACATAATATTGAAGAAATGGTGGAAAGAATCATTAAAAAGAAAGGATGCAAAAGGAGGGACAAAATGAAATGTGAATGACAAAAATTAAAATGTTTTTTAAAATTATTTTAAATAATTAAATAAAATTGTTGAATTGTTCTGTGACAAGTTGGCTGTGGTGAGTTGACCATGGGTAAATTTTGTGAGTTGGCTATAGCAAGTTGGCCAGGGCGAGTTGTCCCATTCTAGTTTTGGGATGTACTTAAGAATATCTTTAAGTTTATCAGTATGAGAAGCACAGTACTCTAGATGTGCATCTCCTACCTCTTTTCTCTCCCGTGAAGGGAACCAGATCGTCTCGGTCTTTAGTATCATTTGCCTGCTTCTCCAAATGTGCCAGAAGAACATCTCTTTTAAAAGGGCCTGTGGGTGTTTTCTTGGTCTGATCTTTCTGTCTCATTCCTGCAGGTAATATTGCATTCTATATTTTGGAGAAAGGAGAAAAAACATTCAAGCTCCATGATTCATTCATCATCCATCACCCTATCTTTTTTAATGAAATCCCACAGAACCCCCACATGCTAGCAGTGTCTAGCTATTGATTTAGAGTAGCACTCACAAAATCATAATATATGTGAAGAAATGTTTGTTTGTTCAATTGACCACCAAATCAATATTTAAAATATAGAGAGAGAATAACAATAACAAATATTAAGGAAAACAAACCAAAAGCAAATAGCATTAAAGATAAAAGAAGAAACTAATCAAATAATCCTCCATGGGTTCAACTAAACTCCCATTCTCCATCTCTGGAAAAACAGCCAAGGCTTAAGGGCTTCCCAAAGCTCCAGCAGAGTCAGGGCCAAATTATTTATTTATTTATTTTTATTTTATTTTATTTATTTCGTCAAGCGATTATAAGATAACAGGTACAACTATAAACATAGTTGTGAATACATGAAATGGATACATGTAAGAAAAATAAAAAGAAGCAATAGGACAGGGACGGTAGGCATGTTGGTGGGCTTATGCACGCCCCCTACAGACCTCTTAGGAAAAGGGTGAGGTCAATAGTAGACAGTCTACTCCAGCAGAGTCAGGGCCAAATTAATCTCAAGTGTATAGTAATCCAAAGGATAGGGGCTATAATAGACAACATACATTTCCTGGATCCTGCCAAGAGAACATTCTCTAATCAATGGAACCAAGATCATGCCCCTTCTGCAAAATCTGATGGGTCAGCTGGAGCCCATTGGAAAGAAAAAGCCCCTCAGATAAACTAGCATAGAGAGACAGGAAGGTGGCCTTGAAGCAAATATTCCAAAACGGTTCAAAAAAATTTTTTTTTGTCCAAGGACAAAAACATTTCTTAAGTTCTTGGAACAAAGATACTAGGTAGAGACAGCCAGGTCCACACCTGAAAGTTCTGGTTTACTGCTCAAGCTTATGCACAGGAAGATTCTCAGACTAATAATTTGAACCTGGGTAAAATTAGATAAGGATCAAAGGCATTCAAGGGTAGTTGCACTTTGTCCTCTTGCAACTACATAGCAACTTAAAACTGATGCCTCACTTGACTCCTCCTTCTGGTTCTGCCAATCTCTCTCTCCTAAGAAACTCAGGTTGGCCGTTCCTGACTGATGAAGTTTAAAAAAAGAAGAGAAAAAGCAGTCAGACTTGCAAGATTCTGATATTATAGCCTACCCCAATAAAATATAATTCTATACTTCCTGTGGAATTGATTTTCTAGTCTGATCTTGCAATGATATATGGGAATGACCTTGGGAGACAGAAGAAAGAGCTGCAGCCTAAATAGCAGTCTGACAAATGAAATTTTGAGTCCAAAGGAGGAGAGTGGTGAAAGCATATCTGAAGGAATCTAGTTACCCTAATCTAGTTTTCAGGTGAGGAAAAATGAGAAATGGAAGAAGTACTTTCAGTCGTGTAAGATTTTGTTAATGTAATCTTATAATAAAGATAAAGCTAGTATTTTTGGCAGTACTTCTGTTTGAATTATCCTGCAAAGCTAACATGTGTACCCTGTGAAACTGACATCCAGGCCCATGCCATGAAGGTCTTCATAGGAAACCACCAGCCTTGAATTCATTCATTTATATAGATGCTCATCTCATTTTTACATGATTCTAGGTAGTTTATAGTTCTAGAGCTCTCGCCCCTGCTGTTCAACATTTATGTGAAGCCGCTGGGTGAGATCATCCGTGGTTTTGGGGTAGAGTTCCATCAGTACGCTGATGACATTCAGCTGTACATCTCTACCCCGGGCTACCCCAATGAAGCCCTCGAAGTGATGACCCGGTGCCTGGAGGCCGTGCGGAGTTGGATGGGTCTTAACAGGCTTCGTCTCAACCCGACCAAAACCGAGTGGCTGTGGTTTCCTGCGCCCAGATACAGCCAGCTTGTTCCGTCGCTGGCCATGGGGGGAGAAATTTTAACCCCCATGGAAAGGGCTCGCAATCTGGACGTACGGCTGTCTTTAGAAGATTACATCACGGCCGTCGCCAGGGGGGCCTTTTGTCAGATTCATCTGATTTACCAGTTGCGGCCCTTTCTGGATCTGGACGCACTTCGCACAGTCACCTCCGCCCTCGTCATCTCCCGCTTGGACTATTGCAACGCTCTCTACATGGGGCTCCCCTTGAAGAGTGTCCAGAGGCTGCAGTTGGTCCAGAATGCGGCTGCGCGGATGATCTTGGGAGCCCCTCGGAGCTCCCATGTAACACCACTTCTCCGCAGGCTGCATTGGCTTCCTGTGGCCTTCCGGATCCGATTCAAGGTGGTATTGATCGTTTTCAAAGCGCTCCATGGCTTGGGACCTGGGTACTTACAGGACCGCCTGCTGCCATCAACAGCCTCCCGCCGCCCAGTGCGCTCCCACAGGGTTGCCCTCCTCGGAGTTCCGCCGCCTGATCGTTGCCGGTTGGCGACCCCGAGGGTGCGGGCCTTCTCTGTGGGGGCCCCCTCCCTGTGGAATGATCTGCCCCCGGAGATACAGGCCATTACTGACATCCAGACCTTCCGGCGTGCAGTAAAGACCCTGTTCTTTCAACAGGCCGGCCTGGCCCAGTAAATGGTTTTTTGGGGGTTTTAAATTAACTAGGTTTTAAATTTTAATATAATTCTTAAATTTTAATTTTTATTAGTTATATTTTTGTATTTAAATGGGATTTCGGCTGGATTAATTTGTTTAATCTGTTTTTAATTGTATATATTGTTCGTTTTTAGTAGGCTGTACACCGCCCCGAGTCCCTTTTTGGGAGAGGGGGCGGTATAAAAATTCAATAAATAAATAAATAGAGCCATTTTGGTGTAGTGGTTAAGGCATCAGGGTATATATACCTGGGAAACTGGAAATTCTAGTCCTGCCTTAAGCATGAAGCCAACTGGATGACCTCAGATCAGTTCCTCTCTCTCTGTCATAGGAAGGATGCAATAACAAATTACTTCTGAAAAACCTTACCAACAAAACTGCAGGGACAAGTCCAGGCAGTCACCATAAGTCAACACTGACTTGAAGGCTTACATACAAACAAGAAAGCAGATTAAATAAAATATGTAAAATACACAATATAAAAAATAAAACACATAACAGTTTGGCATTTTCCAATGAATTATTGGAATTACAGCCAGAAGTATATTTGGAGCCAGTGCAACTTGTAAACATCCATAATTGCTTGTACCACTATATTCTGGATCAATTGCAGTTTCTGGATGTCCTTCCAGAAGAATCCCATTTGTTTATTTAAACAATGTATGTGGCGCCTTGAAGTCCCATGAAAAACATATTAATCTGTTCAAGGGATGACTAAGCATGACTGATCACGGACACTATCAGCTGACCCAGGAAGGGACATACTGTAATTGGCACACAACACAAAGTTGTGAATAAGCCTTCCTGACCTCCATTGCTGCCTAATTCTCAAACAGCAGCTGTGAATTTAGGAAGACTTTATGTTTGTGTTTGGGGAAGTACACGTCTCCACATCCAGAATTAAAGATTGGAAATCATCAGTCCGGGAGACCTTAAAATCCACAGCCACTCAATCTTGTTAGGGTTGAGCGTAAGCCTATTCTTCCCCAGAGTCTCCAGACACCAAAATAGAACTTCCACAAATTCACTTGGTTGGCCTGGAGATATAATACCGAGCATATTGATGACACCTCACCCTATGTCACTGAATGACCTCAACAGTGGCTTCATTCTAGATGTTAAAGAGAGTGGAGAGGTTGGTGAGCCCTGGGGATCTCCACACAAAATAAGACATGGGCTGTACCCTGCCCCCATCAACAGAGACTGCAACTTAGAACCAAGCTGGAAGAAAACCAGTACAAAATTTTACCCCTAATTCCTAACCTTTGGAATCAGTTCAGAAGGATATCATGATCAGTGATCCTGAAAGCCATGAACAGATGGCTTTCAGTATCATTGAAATAAGAATAGGTACATTACCCCCAGCCTCTTCCTTTCAGTGATCATCCCTAAGTGCACTCAATGTTCTTTTGGTTCCATACATAGGCCTGAAACATGACTAAAAGGGGAATAACCTGTTTTTTTCCAGGACTTTCTGAAGCTGCAGCATTGGGTCTACTGATAACAACTTCAGGAAGAAACAGACCGCCATTCTTTAAACTCTCTCACTGCCCAGACCCAACCACACATCCTTTGAGAAGCCTTGGCTAACTAACACCAGAGATGGCCAAGCTCACAGCACTGACGAATAGGATCAAATTCAGCCTAGATAATCAAGCAAAAGTAAACTTCAGTAAACTCCATGGACCTGCATCAAGGTTGGTCCAGCTTGGAATGAATATTAGTCACATTATCCATTAGCTGATTAGCATAGGAGCCTCTGTGGCGCAGTGGTTAGAGTGCAGTACTGCAAGCTACTCTGCTGCAGCCAGCTGCCTACAATTTGGCAGTTCAAATCCCATCAGGCTCAAGGTTGACTCAACCTTCCATCCCTCCGAGGTGAGTAAAATGAGGACCCAAATTGTTGGGGGCAATATGCTAACTCTGTAACCAGTTTAGAGAGGGCTGTAAAGCACTGTAATGTGGTATATAAGTCTAAGTGCTATTGCTATGGCTTATATTCCTTATAGTGGCCTTGTAAATGAATCTCCAACCATACTTCCACAGAAGGGATTGGACCACTTGAAACAGAGCGAACCGGTGGCTATCTGCAAATTCAGTAAGGGCGGGAGGCGGGGAAGGAACGATGCTTTAGCATACTTCCTGCCATGTGGTAGTCCTTAATACTGTTTTGGCTCTAGCTCATGCTGAATTAACTTCACCTCTCTTGGTTCTCCAATAATATTCTGCCGAATATTATGAACATGGCTGGCATGTGGCTACTATGGAGTGTGGGAAGGCATACAGGTGGCTGCTATAGCCTTACTGCAATTGGGCAGAGGGATGCTGCAGCTTGGTGTGAGTATGGGTATGCAGGCAGGTGTGCTCTACAGAGTGAAGGCGAAACAAAGTGCTCCAGGTGGCTGCCTGCACTACAGAAAATGAGATTTATTTATTTATTTATTTATTTGATTTATATACCGCCCCCTCTCCCCGAAGGGACTCGGGGCGGTGAACAGCCAATAAAAACACATATACAAGGTACAAAATATGAGACAACATAAAATATTAAAATTTAAAAACTGAAATACAATATGGCTCTAATAAAATATAAGCAAGTATTAAAAAGATTAAAACCCGATTAAAATTTAAAAAACCCCTAGGCCAGTCCGGCCTGCCGAAATAAATGCGTTTTGAGCAACCGACGGAAGGCCATGAGATCGGGGGTGGCCCTTACCTCCGGGGGTAATTCATTCCAGAGAGGGGGTGCTCCCAATGAGAAGGCCCGCGCCCTCGGGGTCGCCAGCCGTCCAGCCGGCGGCACCCCGAGGAGGCCCACTCTATGGGAGCGTACCAGTCGGTGGGAAGCCGATGGTGGCAGGAGGCGGTCTCGCAAGTAACCTGGTCCCGAGCCATGGAGCGCTTTAAAGATAGTGACCAAGACCTTGAAGCGCACCCGGAGGGCCACCGGGAGCCAATGCAGCGCGCGTAGAAGTGGCATAACATGGGAGCCCCTAGGTGCCCCCATTACCACCCTCGCGGCTGCATTCTGCACCAACTGGAGCCTCCGGATGCTCTTCAAAGGCAGTCCCATGTAGAGAGCATTGGCATAGTCTAGGCGGGAGATCACCAGGGCGGAAGTGACCGTGCGAAGCGCATCCCGATCCAGAAAGGGTCGCAACTGGTAGATCCTACGGACCTGTCCAAAAGCCCCCCTGGTGACGGCCGCCACATGATCTTCCAATGACAGCCGTACATCCAGGAGGACACCCAGATTGCGGGCCCTCTCTGTGGGGGCAAGAATTTCCCCCCCCACAGCCAGCGATGGAACCAGCCGGCTGTATCGGGGTGCCAGGAAGCACAGCCACTCAGTCTTAGATGGGTTGAGCTGAAGCCTGTTCCGCCCCATCCAACACCGCACGGCCTCCAGGCATCGGGTCATCACTTCGACGGCTTCATCGGGGTGGCCCGGGGTAGAGATGTACAGCTGGTTGTCATCAGCGTACTGATGGAACTCTACCCCAAAGCCACGGATGATCTCATCTAGCGGCTTCATATATATGTTGAACAGGAGGGGCGAGAGCACCGACCCCTGAGGCACCCCGCAAACCAGAGGCCTCGGGGCCGACCTCTGCCCCCCTGCCAACACAAATTGCGAGCGGTCAGAGAGGAAGGAGGAGAACCACCGCATAACGGTGCTTCCCACCCCCAACCCCCCCAGCCGCTGCAATAGGATACTGTGGTCGACAGTATCAAAAGCCGCCGAAAGATCTAGGAGGACCAGGACAGAGGAATAACCCCTGTCACGGGCCCTCCAGAGATCATCCACCAATGCGACCAGCGCCGTCTCTGTGCTGTGCCCGGGCCTGAAGCCCGATTGGCGTGGATCCAAATAGACAGCTTCATCCAGGTGCTGGGGAAACTGTTGTGCCACCACACTCTCAACAACCTTCGCCATAAAACGAAGGTTGGAGACAGGACGATAATTAGATAACAAAGTTGGGTCCAGGGACGGTTTCTTGAGGAGGGGTCTCACCACTGCCTTTTTCAAGGCGGCGGGTAGATATCCCTCACTCAAGGAAGCATTAATAATGCCCTGGAACCAACCTCGTGTCACCTCCCGGGTGGCCAACAACAGCCAGGAGGGACACGGGTCCAATAAACATGTGGTCGCATTCAGTCCCCGCAGTAACCTGTCCACGTCCTCGGGAGTCACAGGATCAAACTCGTCCCAAATGACTGTTCCAAATTCCGCCCCCAATTCCCCACCCAGAGCTGCCCATTCGGAGTCCAAGCCATCCCGGATCTGAGTGATTTTATCCACCAGGAACTGTGAAAAATCCTCAGCCTGTCCCTGCAAGGGGTCCTCCCGCGCTCCCCCTTCTAAGAGGGAGCGGGTCACTCTAAACAGGGCAGCCGGGCGGTTTCCTGCGGACGCAATAAGGGTGGAAAAGTAAAGACGCCTTGCCACCCTTATCGCCACTAAATAGGTCTTAATAAAAGACCGTAAAAGTGTTCGGTCAGGTCCGGAGCGAGTAGTCCTCCAAATACTCTCCAGGCGTCTTTTCCGGCGCTTCATCTCCCTCAGCTCCCCGGAAAACCAGGGGGCTGAGCGAGAGCGGCACCGGGTCAGAGGCCGCAAGGGCACAACCCGGTCCAGGGCCCCAGCCACCACCCTTTCCCAGGTGGCGACTAGGTCCCCCACCGAGTCGTGAGTCCGAATGTCGGGATATGGCCCACACTCCATCAGGAACCTATCTGGATCCATCAGGCGCCTGGGGCGGTACCAACGTATTTGGTCCGCCTCCCTGCGATGGGGAGGAGCGGCCTGGAAGTCTAGCCTAAGGAGCGAATGATCTGACCATGACAAGGGTTCAACAGAAACATCCCCAACACCTAGATCATCCTGCCACTGTCCAGAGACAAAAACCAGATCCAGAATGTGACCCCCAGTATGCGTGGGTTCCTTAATTAATTGGGTCAGGCCCAAGGCTGTCATGGAAGCCAAGAACTCCTGAGCAGTCCCCGAGGCCCCACCGGCTGAAGGCAGGTTGAGATCCCCCATGACCATCAGCCTGGGGGTCTCAACCGCCAGACCGGCTATGACCTCGAGGAGCTCAGGCAGGGCCGATGTCACATAGCAGGGAGCCAGGTATGTGATCAATAGGCCCATCTGAACCCCGGAACCACACTTAACAAACAGGGACTCACATCCGGTCGTCTGAGGAACAGTGGATTCCCTAGGATCTAGATCCTCCCGAATAATTACCGCAACCCCCCCACCCCTCCCCTCGGCCCTCGGCCGATGAAAGACCCGAAACCCGGCTGGGCACATCTCCACTAGAGGGACACCCCCCTCCTGTCCCAGCCAGGTCTCGGTAATGCCCGCCAGGTCCGCACCCCCCTCCGTGACGAGATCGTGAACAAGGGGGGCTTTATTCACTACGGACCTGGCATTGCAAAGCATCAGCCGGAGGCCCGGGGCCCGATCATTCAAACAACTCAGGGAGCGAGACATGACCTGGGGGCCAGAGCGCACCACCGCTTGTAAACAGCGGGGGCGAGCTCCCATCACTTGATAAGACCCCCTGTCAACACCATACCTGCCTCTCCCACTGATCGTAGGGATAACCCTTTCATCCCCCTCCCCAGAGGAAACCCCCATCTTCGGAACGACCGTCCCCGATCCCAAGGCCTCCCAGTCGCAGGTATCCCCCGGTTTGGCCTTATCCCCAGGCGGGTTGTCCCCCAAACCCAGCCCGGGCCCCCTCCCTAACCCAATTAATAAATTCCCTTGCCCTAACCCCATTAAAAATTTCGTCAAAAATTTAAATAATTTAAAAGACCCCTTAAAATCCCTAAAATTAAAATCCCCAACTGCGTCATATCTCCTCTCTGGCACCCAAGAGCCATCCTCGAGGTATGACCGGGAAAGGTCTGAGGGCCACACCTGAGAAAGGGGGGCATTCCTCAGGGCCCTCAGTTCAGCTGCCGAATAGATAGACTTCAGTTTTTCATCACCTCTGGGCAGTAAGGCCTCACAAAGCAAGGGCCAGAATAAAATGTCCTGTGGAAGAAAAGAAAAGATCCTCTACCCCAATGACCCTCTCACGGTCACTGGGGAGTCCTGATGGTAATAGGCCCACCATCCTCTCACGATGGTGAGGGACCAGATCACACGGACCTTAGAGTGGAGACAAGGTTCAACCCACTGTCCTCTCACAACAGTGGGGAGGGATGATATACAACGCCATCGTCCTCTCACCACGATGGCGGTCTGAGAACCTCCTCCTCTGGCACCTTTCTCCTGGTCAAGGATAGTCAGAATAAGGGCATTCGCTGGCTGATGGAAAATGAGATTCCCCAGGATCTCGTATTCCATAGCAGGACTCCTCAGGAGAAAAAGCAATCTGAGCGCGAGCAACTTGCAGAAGCGACTTGCGACCCTCCCTGCCAGTTTTGCTTATGCAATGCCAGCAGGGAGGGTCACAAATTGCAATCATGTGACCGCAGGATACTGCAACTATCATAAGTGTAAGCCGGTTTCTAAGTACCTGGATGGTAATCACATGACCATGTGGGTGCTGGAGTAGCTCGAACTTCAAGGACTGATCATAAGCTCTCGTCAATGAATGTTTACTGAATGAGTGATTGTTAACCAAGGACTCATTACTACCTGTATTTCTTTGCTTTATTCTTTGTTCCCACTATCTGCTGTTCAAAACTGGAAGTTAAATTTAATCATTATTAAAACTCACTAAAAAAAATCCCAAATATTGTTTTAAAAAACTATTTTTTAAAGCACTTACATCTGGATCGAGTTCCAGTAGCTCATCTTCTAGTATTTTGATTTCCTCTTCTGTCAGTGCTCCAAGGATCTGATCTTCATCTAGATCTCGGTACTTCTCTAAACCTTGCCTGTATGACATTTTGAAGAATTGGCTTTTGGATCTTTGCCGGCTTTTAAGTCTCTTCTTCCCAAAATATAGGACCTGGATGATTAAAAAATAAAAAAAAAAATTAAAACTTAAGTCCCACGATGGTAGAATACTTAGAAATCAGGACGATCATAACCACTAGATGGCAGCATAGAGATATAGAAAACTAGAATCCAATACAAAAAAAAGAACCAATGAGAAATCAGCACTCTAAAAATTACTGATCAGGATTGGTCACAAAGAACCAGAGACCCAACCTCACTGACCTGCTGCACCAATTGGACACCTGCTTGGCTAAAGATCAATTAAAGGTTAGGCCGCCTGACAGGAGCCCAGTCAATCCCTTTATTCTCTGCTCAGTTCTCTGTGGTTTGTTTTAGCACAGGGGGACCCAACCCCTGGACTGTGGCCAACTACCAGCCCATGGGCCATTTGGAGCCAGGCCGTGGAAGCGGTGGGCAAGCTCGTGCGTAGCTCCACTTGTGTGAGCAGTAGGCAAACATGTACAAGCACGAAGCTCCGTTTGTGTGAGTGGCGGGAGCACATGCACGCAACTTGTACAAATGGAGTACATGCCCATTGCTCACACAGAATCATCCCCTTCCTCCCCCACTGGTCCACAAAACCAGAAAGGTTGGGAATCACTGCTTTAGCAGACCATCTTACATCTGAAGATGCCAACCAGGTGAAACATCAGGAAATATATTGCCTTGACTGATCACTAAATCCTGACGATCAACACTGTACAGCTCAACACTACCCAACTGATACAGGCCGTGAAAGCCTAAACTAGATGCAGAAAAAAAATCAATGCTTTGCTGCAATCTGTCTTCTCTATAGGTAGTCCTCACTTACCAACGATAATTGGGATGGGGACCTCGGTCACTAAATGGTCATAAGATGTGATATCATGTGACTGTAATTGACTTATGCTGCCGTTCTGGCAATCCCAGTTGTTGTCATTAGGGGAATTCCAGACAATCAGCAGTCACGTGATTGCCATTGGTGACCTTCTGTTGGCTTCCAGTTGCCTATCCTTGGCCAGCAGTGAAAGTCACCATTGGCAATTACATGATTACGGGATGCTGTGACAGCTGCAACTATGAGAGCCCACCAAAAATACCCTACCTTCACTGCCATTGTAACTTTGGTCCCTGAATGAGTAAGTGTTTGTTGAATGGACTACCTGTTTCTAGGCCAAATATGATATCCTTAATGGTAGTTCAAGAAGTCAGTTTGATATAATTGTAAAGGAATCAGAAAAAAAAAAACCCAGGAGATTGTGAGTTCTTGACACAATTTGTGTGTAGCCTTGACACAAATCCAGCTTGATGACTTTAGACTAGTCACTCTCTCTCAAACCTAGGAAACAGACAATGGCAAACCACTTCAGAAATTGCGCCAAGAAAACTGCAGGGCCTTCTCTCCATGGAGTCCCCAGGTGTTTAAAATTGTCTTGAAGTCACCAAAAAAACAAAACATTTAGCTGTAGAATGCAGTTCTTCAAATGTATTAATTATTTTTTTTAAATGTGGTTTCCTACCTAGAACATATATCCGATCTTTTTGGCTTGACAATTAGCAATAGCAAACTTAATATCTTATTAAATATAAATGTTAGTCCAATTTTAGGAATTCCGCTGCAGGTCTCATGAAGTTCTGCAACACATTTTTGATAATTATGACTAAAGATTGGGCTTAAAGGATTTTCCCAACCCAAAATAAGAACGAGATTGAAGAGCTCATGAGGGAACAAGGACAAAAGATAAAACCAGTAAGCGCTTATAGATACCAGGCTTATACAAACAAAACTGAAGAACAAAACAGTCCCATCTAATAAAATACAGCCAAATATTCCAAGTAGAGCATATGAGAACTGTAATTAGGAAGACAGATTATAAATCTTAAATTGTCTAATCTTTATTAATTGTCAAGTGGGAACCGGCTGATGTGCCCTTCTTTTCTGGCAGTATTCAAATGGAGGAAGGCTAACCATTGGTCAGGGATGTTATAGTTGCAAAAGTCCTGCACTGAAAAGGGAATTTATTTATTTGTTTATATTTCATATTTCTTTACTTACCCATCTCCCTTAGAGAAGGGCTCTCGGTGGTGGAATTGGACTATACAGGTAGTCCTCAACTTGTGACCACAATTGAGCCCAGAATTAATGTTGCTAAGTGAGAAATTTGTTAAGTGAGTTTTGTTCCATTTTATAACTTTTTTTGCCACTTAAGTGACTCACTACAGTTGCTGAATTAGTAACATAGTTGTTAAGTGAATCTGGCTGCCCCATTGACATTGCTAGTCAGAAGTTTGCAAAAGATGATCACATGACTCTGAGACACTGCAACCATCATAAATATGAACCAGTTGTCAAGCATCCAAATGTAAATCATGTGATAATGGAGATGCTGCAACAGTCGTGAGTTCATAAGTCACTTTTTTCAGTGCCATTGTAAATTTATTTATTTATTTATTTATTAATTCCATTTATATACCGCCCTTCTCCCGAGGGACTCAGGGCGGTGAACAGCTCATCTAAAAACCCCACAGAGAATACAAAAGTTAAAAAATATTAAATTTAAATCGGCTGCAATATAAAACTAAACCCCCCCCCCCCTTAAAACCCAATTTAAAATTAAAAATGGAGACCAAATTTAAAATCATTTTCTCAGCCCAGGCCGGCCTGCTCAAAGAGCCAGGTCTTCAACGCGCGCCTGAAGGCCCTCAGGTCCGTGCCGGTACGAAGCTCCGGTGGCAGAATATTCCAGAGGGCGGGGGCACCCACAGAGAAGGCCCTACTCCTTGGCGCCGCCAGACGACACATAGTGGCCGACGGCACCCGGAGCAGACCCTCTCTGTGGGAACGCACCGGCCTGTTGGAGAACGCTGGCAGAATGCGGTCCTGAAGGTAACCTGGTCCCATGCCATGGGTCGCCCTAAAGGTCAAAACTAGAACCTTGAAGCGAACCCGGAGAGCCACCGGCAACCAATGCAGCTCGCTCAGGAGAGGCGTCACATGGGCGCTACGTGACGCCCCCATGATCACCCGCGCGGCCGCATTTTGCACCAGCTGGAGTCTCCGGATGCTCCCCGCAGGGAGCCCCATGTAGAGGGCATTACAATAGTCCAGGCGAGAGGTGACAAGGGCCTGAGTGACCGTGCGCAAGGCGTCCCGATCCAGGAAGGGCCGCAACCGGTAGATCCGACGGATCTGATGAAACGCCCCCCTGGAGACGGCCGCGATGTGATGTTCAAGTGACAGCCGTACATCCAGGAGGACACCCAGGTTGCGAGCCCTCTCTGTGGGGGGCAGAACTTCCCCCCCAATAGCCAGCGAAGGTGTCAGCTGGCTATATCGGGGCGCCGGAAACCACAGCCACTCGGTCTTGGATGGGTTGAGCCGAAGCCTGTTCCCGCCCATCCAGTCCCGCACGGCCTCCAGGCACCTAGACATAGCCCCCACAGCATCGTTGGGGTGGTCCGGAGTGGAGATGTACAGCTGGGTGTCATCTGCATACAGATGACACCTCACTCCAAGACCACGGATGATCTCACCCAGCGGCTTCATGTAAATGTTGAACAAGAGGGGAGAGAGGACCGACCCCTGAGGCACCCCACAAACCAGGGGCCTAGAGGTGGACCTATCCCCTCCCGCCAACACGAATTGCGAACGGTCAGAGAGGAAGGAGGAGAACCATCGAAGGACGGTTCCACCAATCCCCAACCCCCCCAACCGTCGCAATAAGATACTATGGTCGATAGTATCAAAAGCCGCTGAGAGATCTAATAGGACCAGGACAGAGGAGAACCCTCTGTCACGAGCCCTCCAGAGATCATCAACCAACGCGACCAATGCCGTCTCAGTGCTATGTCCAGGCCTGAAGCCCGATTGGAATGGATCGAGGTAAGTAGCTTCCTCCAGGTACCGGGGGAGCTGACGTGCCACCACACTCTCAACAACCTTCGCCACGAAGGGAAGGTTGGAGACTGGACGATAGTTGTTTAAAATAGCTGGGTCCAGGGAAGGCTTCTTGAGGAGGGGGCGCACCACCGCCGCCTTCAAGGCAGTAGGGAGCACCCCCTCTCTCAAGGAAGCGTTGACAATCCCCTGGAGCCAGCCTCGTGTCGTCTCCCTGGCGGCCGAAACCAGCCAGGAAGGGCACGGGTCCAATAAACAGGTGGTGGCATTCAGACCCCCCAGCAACCTGTCCACACCCTCGGCGGTCACAGGATCGAACTCCCCCCAGATAACACTCCCAAGACCTGCCCCGGACACCTCCCCCGGGACCATCCAATTGGAGTAAGTAAACCTAATTTGAACGGTTACTAAATGAATTGTTGTAAATCAAGGACTATCTGTATAAGTGTTTCTCAATCTTAGTAACTCCCAGAATTCCCCAGCCAGCCATGGAGTTGGGAGTCCATACATCTTAAATTTGCTGAGACTGAGAAACACTTAATTAGGGTTCTCCATTGACGTAATTATTGAAAATATTCCTCTTCCTCTTCTGCCCAGAGAAAATCTCCTCCATATGGTAGTTGAAATACAATACGATCTGTATCATCCTAAATTCACAAAAGGTTTAGAGTTCTCCTGCCTTTATTTTAAGGCCCAAGCTGCATCCTATGGATAAGTTATTACCTTAGAAAAGAAAACCTATTCCTGTGCTGATAACAGCATCCTGATACATAACAATTCAATAGATGAGTATTTCCTAGCTCTTACTTACAGGCTTACGTATAGCAAATATGTTTAGTCATGTATGCTTAACATTTGCTAGAACCATCATTTTTTTTTCCTGAGCCTATATTTTAGCAACAATCTAATAATCTATTGTAAAAAAAAACTTGAAAACTTTTCACCAATCAAGCCAGAGCTTAAACAAAATGTAAGAGGGAACCAAAGTTACTGTAAATGTGCAGAATGTTACAAAACTGATTACTTAAGCTTGCCAGCAGCTTTCCTCATGCAACATTCCCGTCTTGCAGCATGGCAACCCACCCACAAGTCACATTATATGACTCAGGTTCTTGGATTGTCAGTGATTATGTAAAATAGAACAGGGCGAAGAGGCAAGCTACCTTTAATTTTGCCAAAAAACAACATTATAGGTTGGCTATAGTCCTGGGTAAAGAATAAAGAAGAATGCTTTTCATCAAACAATACCTTTTCCCGCTCTTTTATTACATGGATAAGCACAATCGTTATCTTATTCTTCAAAGCAGACTCTTAGGAGAGTCACGATAACATTTGGAGGCTCAAATGAGTTCTCCACCCGGGTGACTCACAGGGAGTAGTAATTCCTTAACATTTTTAGCCCTAATTTTAGTTGCAACTAAATGATAAGAAACCGTCACTAAAAGTTTGTGTAGTACGTATTATCTGGGATGCACCAGAAGTTCTGAGTTTGTTTTTCAAAGTATTCATAATTGCTGTTATTGATTTCTGTACTCATTATAATTCATATTTTGCCTTTCCTCCAAGCAGCTGGTGTCAAATTCAAGACCCGCAGGCCGAATTTGGCCTGTGGGGTGTTTAAATCTGGTTCGCGGGGCCACCGGCTCATGGTGCCTCTCCTCTGCCAGCGAAAACAGAGCTCGGAATGGCCATGAGCTCTGTTTTCGCTGGCAGAGGGTTGCAGGAGACTGTCAAAGCCAAAAACGGAGCTTGGGAGCCCATTTTCATTGGCAGACAGCTCAGGCCATCACAGGCGCCCCTGACACAAGTGACGTCAAGCTGGCCATACCCACCCTATCCATGTCCATCCCCCCACCCCGAGATCAAACACAACCCTGATGTGGCCCTCGATAAATCAAGTTTGACACCCCTGTGTACACAGTACAACAGTGTTTTTCCAATTTGGGAACACCTCTATGTGCAGAATTCCCCAGTTAGCAACAGCTTACTTGTACCTTCAAATCTCACCCATCCACTCATCACATTCTGACATACAGGAAATTCTCGACGTACAACCATTAATTTAGTGATCGTTCAAATTTACAAAGGCATTGGCAGAATTACCCAGACTACCTGATGAAGTAAAGACCATGTTAGACGAGAAAATAACAATGATAGAACTGACAGAAGCAATAAATAGACAAAATATTAGGAAAACCCCAGGCCTGGATGGGCTACCAGCTGAATTTTATAAGGCAATACAGGAAGTAATCTCTACTACAATGTTGGAAGTATTGAATGAGGTTTTGACAAAAAATAAAGTACTTGAGTCATGGACAGAGGCATATGTTACACTTATACCAAAAGAAGATACTGACCCCAGCAAATAACAAATTATTGACCAATAAGCCTGCTAAATGCTGATTATAAAATAGTTGCTTCAATAATGGCAGAAAGACTAAAAAGATATTTAAATTATTTTATACACTCAGATCAAAATGGATTTCTACCCAAGAGACAAATAAAAAATAATATGAGGATAATATTGAATACTCTGGAATATTATGAAACCCACTCAGAAAAACAAATGGCATTAGTGTTCTTAAATGCACAGAAAGCGTTTGATAATGTGAATTGGCTGTTTATGTTGATGCAATTGGAGGAGATGGGTTTTGGAGACAGGTTCACTAAAGCATTAAAAGCAATATATAACAAGCAAACAGCAAGAGTAATGATAAACAGAGAACTGACAGAAAACTTTGTCATTCAAAAAAGAACCAGGCAAGGCTGTCCGCTATCTCCATTATTGTTTGTACTGACTTTGGAAGTTTTGAATAGAAATATTACGAAAAATGAAGAAATAAAGAGAATGAAATAAAAAAGGAAGAGTATAAATTACAAGCTTTCACAGATGATTTGGTCTTTATATTGGAAGAACTATTGGAAACAGGCGCTAAGTTGATGCCAAATGACAGCTAGATATGGAATACTTAAAGAAGATAATTATGAGAGATTATTACAACAGATTGCGATAGACTTGGAAAAATTGAAAAACTTATAACTATCTTTAATAGGTAGAATAGCAACAATTTGACATATTGCCAAAATATTATAGTTATTCCAGACGATTCCAATAAAATTTAAAAAATACTTTGATGACTTAAATAAAACGATGTTGAAATTTATCTGGCAGGGGAAAAAGACAAGAATTAAGATAAAACTATTGCAGGATGCAAGGGTGAGAGGGGTTTTTGGATTACCCAACTGGGAACTATACTATCAGGCAACAATACTGATGTGGATGAAAGAATGGATTGTACTGAAAAATGCCAGATTATTGAAGGTAAGTATTTTGTAATCAGTATTTAACAAAGAAATCGGCTTATAATTATTAGATATGAAGAAATTTTAAATTAAAAGGGTGAACTCAAAACAAAGCAAGAATTAGAGTTACAAGGGATAAATATAAATTGGTATTCGTACTTGCAAATACATACAAGGTATGAAAAAGACATTAAGATGGCTGGGTTTTATAAGGAATTGACTGAATTGGATAAAATCCTAAACAGGCACTGAAAGAAGTTGATCAAAAAAATATATGGCTATTTATTAGGAGTGAAATTAGAAGAACAAGTAAAAGAATCAATGATTGCATGGGGGAAAATTTTTGGATATAGAATAGATTTGGATAAATGGCAGATATTGTGGTCTAAAAACTATAAATTAACTATGTCAATGGCCTATAAAGAGAATCTGTATAAGATGTTTTACAGGTGGCATTTACCCCCAATGAAAATTGTTAAGATGTTTAAAGACAAGTCGGCGAAGTGCTGGAAATGTCAGACGTCACCAGGATCATACTACCATATTTATTTATTTATTTATTTTATTTTATTTACATTTATATGCCACCCTTCTCCAGAGATTCAGGGCGGCTTACAGTCTTTAGAGCAATAGCAATAGCCTTCATTCCATTGTATATGCCTGCTTATTACTAGGGCTTTTGGCCCCCCCAAGCCATTTTTACAAAGTCAGCTTATTGCCCCCAACAATCTTGGGTCATGCACAGAAGCTAAAATGTATTGGACTAGAATACATATGTGGCTGGAGAAAATGATACAACAGCATATAGACTTAAAACCAGAGACATTTTTATTGGGAATTTTGCCTGAGGGTTGCAACAAAGAGTTAACATATTTGATTATCAATGTACTAACATCAGCTAGGATTGTATTTGCACAAAATTGGAAAAATGAGAAAACTCCGATGGATGAGAAAGTAATTAAGAAAATAATGGAATGTGCAGAAATGAATAGATTGACAATGGCAATTAGAGAACAAGAAGAAAGAAATTATTTTAAAATTTGGAATTTATTTTATGAATGGCTGGATAGAAGAGTAAGACATTGAAATATGTAAGTAGAGTATAATATATCAATACTGATAAACGAATGAGTTAGAGTAAGGAAATGAATGTGAAATATATCACTGAAAGTTAATTATAATGTTAAGAATAATATAATAAGTGATACATGTGATATAAAATACTGATTAGAACAATTATAAACATATATAAGTAAAATATGTATGATAGTGTTATTATGTGCACAAAGATATATGTACCCAACTGACACACTGTTGAACAGAAAGGTTTTATTTGTTTGTTTTTGTTGTTATAAAAATAAAAAACTTTTTATAATTTTTTTTTTTACAAAGGCATCAAAAAAAAGTGACTTATGACCGTTTTTCACTCTTAACGAATGTTGCGGCATCCTCACAATCACATGATCAAAATTTGGATGCTTGGCAACTGGCTCATATTTATGATAGTTGCAATGTCTTGAGATCATGAGATCACTTTTGGGACTTTCCAACCTGCAAAGTCAGCAGGGAATCAGATTCACTTATGTTTCTATACAACCAGTGATTCATTTAACAATTGTGACCAGAAAGGCTGTAAAATGGGGCAAAACTCACTTAACAATTGTCTCACTTAGCAATAGAA
Organism: Bungarus multicinctus; assembly: GCA_023653725.1. NCBI lineage: Eukaryota > Metazoa > Chordata > Lepidosauria > Squamata > Elapidae > Bungarus > Bungarus multicinctus. Next base: position 178,622,897 of record CM042834.1, read on the forward strand.
AATTCTGGGCTCAGTTGTGGTTATAAGTTGTCCAGGATTACCTGCACATTAAGTTATGGTGAGATGCACTGACTAGCCTAAAGTGGTCAAGTCTGTGTCCATTCTATATGTGAGTAGGATACTACTAGTCCTCGACTTACAACGGTTCATACCACATGGTAGGGTAAAATAGAATTTTATAGTTTGTACATGTAGTTCTTGACTTAAAATCATTTGTTTAATGACCGTTCGAAGTTACAGCAGCACTGACAAAAGTAACATGACCATTTTTCACACTTGGTCAAATGATCAAAATTCAGATGCTTGGAAACTGATTCATATTTATGACAATCTTGTTACTAACTTAACCACTACTTTGATTCACTTAACAAATGTGGCAAGCAAAGTTCGCAAAATGGGGCAACACTCACTTAACAAGTAAAAAGTGGTTTCTTCCCCAAACCCCAAAAACTTTAACCTTAAGACTGTCTACTATTGACCTCACCCCTTTCCTAAGAGGTCTGTAGGGGGCGTGCATAAGCGCACCAACATGCCTACCATCCCTGTCCTATTGTTTCTTTTTTATTTTTCTTATATGTATCCATGTATTCATAACTATGTTTTTACTTATACCTATTATCTTGTAAGCAATTGACAAACCAAATAAATAAATAAATAAATAAAGTATCTCACTTAGCAATGTAAATTTTGGGCTTAATTATGGTCATAAGTTAAGGACTACCTGTATTAGATAAACATATCGTTAGAAGCACGTCATCTTTTAGAAGCATCCTCTTTGCGTGTTCCATGCAGTATCAAGAGGAAGAAACCCCAAATCTTGGCAACTTTCCTGCTGGTTGCCTTGTCCTTTTAAGCAGCAGGTGCCCTGCGCTTTACCACAGCTTTCTCTCCTTCTCCCCTCCCCAACTCCCCACCGTTACTTATCACTTGGGGGAGGGGAGGACGTTTCACCAGCTTTATTTCCAAGCTCCAAAGTCTGACCCACGGTGGCAACAACCGAATAGCCACTTTTCCAGGCTCAGTCGCTTCCATGGGCACCCACTCTCTCCACCAGGGCTTACGAGGCAGAGAGGAGACTGCTTCCACTTTGCCCCGGAGCTACCTGTGAGAATAGAAACTTCCCGCTTTGTCAGGGGGAACTAGAAACTCCCAAACTCCCCCTTTGCCATGCTCTGTCCTTCCCAGTTCCACCCCAGCAAAACACACACACACACACACACAAAACCCCCCCAAAGAGCAGCGAGAGCAGAAGCAGCGGCTATTTATAGGCGCTGCGCCTACGCCGGTCCCCTTTTGGTGGCAGAGGAACGCTTTAGCCACATATGGCTTGAGCGGCTCACGCCGGGGCTCTTTGAGGGACTGAGGTCCCAATTCGAAGGGCACCAAACCTTAGGCACCCCTAATCTGCCCGCTCGACCGGTTTATATATATTACCTGTTGCCGCTACAGGCGATGGGCTTCGTGGAAGAGGGCGCACGCCGCCGGTCGCCAGGCGCGTCCCCCGCAGAGGAGCTCTTAACGTTGCGCACAAAGCAGACGGGGGGGACACTCCCTCCCCCTTCCCAGCGCTACTGTCACTCACGAGGCTGAGGACGGCGAACGGAAGGCCGACCTCCCCCCCTGTTGCCCCCAGACTTCGGCTGGAGCCTTGGCTGAGGGGGCTTTTCGTTGCCGGCGCTCTAAGCGTCCGGGGCGTGCGGAGGAGAGGCAACAGCCAAGAGTCGCTATGATTAGAAGAGCGATTCCAGAACGGGCGGCCAAAATATACTGTACCAGGCGGCCCCTACGTGGCCGTAAATAGATTGGGGTCCTAGCCTACTGGCCGACCAGGAATGAAACAGCTTTGATTCGTCCAGGGCCACTCTCGCTCTCATTTAAAAACAAGCGCTTCCCATCGATAGGTATATTGTGTGCCCAGATCCTATGTTTCTCAAAGGTTGTAATATCTGCAGGCGGGCCTTTAAAGTGTTAGGACACCTTAGCTGCTCCTGGGCTTTTTGAAATAAAATGAATTCTTCATGGTGCTTAAGCCACACTATTTTGCATACTTTATTTTTTATTTATTTATTTGGTTTGTCAATTGCTTACACAAGATAATAGGTATAAGTAAAAACATAGTTATCAATATATGGATACATATAAGAAAAAAATAAATAAAAGAAACATTAGGACAGGGATGGTATGCACGCCCCCTACAGACCTCTTAGGAAAGGGGTGAGGTCAATAGTAGACAGTCTAAGGTTAAAGTTTTTGGGGTTTGGGGAAGAAACCACAGAGTCAGGTAGAGTATTCCAGACATTGACCACCCTGTTGCTGAAGTCCTACTTCCTGCAATCAAGTTTGGTGCGATTAACCTTGAGTTTGTATCTATTGTTTGCTCGTGTTGTTATGGTTGAAGCAGAAGTATTCATTGACAGGACATTGCAATGTATTATTTTATATACTATACTTAGATTGGACCGAAGGCGGCATAGTTCTAGGTCTAGAATTTCAAGTCTGGTGGCATAAGGTATTCTGCAACGAGGAGTGTAGAACTCTTCTTGTGAAATATTTCTGGACTTTCTCAACTGTGTTAATATCAGATACGTAATGTGGATGAGCTGTATTCGAGTATTGGTCTAGCAAATGTTTTGTATGCTCTAGTTAGTAGTGTAATATTACTAGAGAAAAAGCTACGTAAGATTAGGTTAACAACTCAACGCCTTTTTGGCTATGTAGTTACAATGGGCTCTAGCACTTAGATCATTAGAGATGACTACTCCAAGATCCTTGACAGAGTTTTGATCATCAACAAGGTCTTGACTATTCAGCCTGTATTTTATTTTCTGATTTTTTTTTGCCAATATGTAAAACAGAGCATTTATTTGTTGAGATTTGAAGTTGCCATTTGTTTGACCATTCTGATACATAGTCAAGATCTTTTTGAAGGGTAGCAGTATTGTCTGTCGTGTTGAATAGCTTTACATTATCAGCGAAGAGAACGCAGTTGCTCTTAATATGATCAGAGGTCATTTATGTAGAGTGTGAAAAGAGTTGGTCCTAGAACACTGCTTTGGGGGACACCACTGTTGACAGGATACAGAATTTGATAGGACACTCCCAATTTTGACCATTTGTTGTCTGTTTGACAGGAATGCATCCAGTTATGCAGGTGTCCAGAGATACCATAAGATTTTAGTTTTAGGAGTAGTTTGTTGTGTACCACTGAATCAAAGGCTTTACAGAAGTCTATGTAGATTGCGTATATTGCTTTGCCCTGATCGAGTTGTGTAGTCCATGTTTTTTGAAGTGTAAGAGTTGCAAATTTTAGGACAGTTTTTTTCTGAAACTAAATGACGCAGGTGACGCAGCATAAAGAGATTGGTCTGTAATCTTCAACTAGGCTGGAGTCTCCCTTTTTGAAGATGGGGATGACCGTGGCTTGTGACCATAGGTTAGGCAAGGAACTGGTCCTGAAAGATTTTTCAAAGATTATGCTTAGAGGTTCAGCTATGGCAGTGGATAGCTTTTTTAAGAAATAGGCACATATTCCGTCCGGTTCAATAGATAGGGATAGTTTTAGATTGCGTAGTGCTTTTTCAACATTGTCTTCTGTAAAATCGATATGTGTTAGATCATTGTAGTTGTTTGTGGTTCGACTGTAAAAACGCAGTGTGTTTCCCCCACTGACATACAAATGGTTGGATTTTTTTTTCTTGCCATGTCTCCACAACCCTTTAATTTGAATCAGATTAGTTTAAATTGTGTATAATTTTTTAACAGTGGCAGAGTAGTATTTTTTTCCTTATTCTGATATCAACTAAATGTAACCGAGGTGTGCAAAATTTGTTAGGCTTTATCAGCTGTTATCTTTCAACAGATTAGAAGCAGCATATTTAATGTTAACTATAATTTTTCTATTTAATCATGAAAAAGTTGGTCAGCAGTGGGGAATGGCATTTAACAGTATGTTATGGTGCTGTGTATCCATTGTAAAGACTGGCCAGGTGACATTTGTATCTGCAATGGTTGGATGATACTAGAAAGCACCATAAATCATTAGTGAGGAAATTGAGATTGCCTAAGATTAATTTTTAATATAGTTTCTGAAGAGCATCAGCTGTGTGTGCCTTTGAATCTTTTTTTATTCCTGTTGCCAGGCAAATCCTGCCAATGTCTGCTTCCTAGGCTTGTGAGAGAGAGACTGGCCCAAGTCACCCAGCTCGCTTTGGACCAAGAGAAGACTAGAACTCAAGACTCTCCCTATTTGTAGTCTAATGCCTTGATTGCTATTTATTTATTTATTTATTATTTAAATTTATATACCGCCCTTCTCCCAAGGGACTCAGGGCGGTGTACAGCCCATCTAAAACCCACAAATATACAAAAATTAAAAAAGTATTAAATTAATTGGCTGATAAATGAGACTAAAAACCCCCTTAAAACCCAATTTAAAATTAAATACTATGGAGACCAAATTAAAACCATTATCTCAGCCCAGGCCGGCCTGCTCAAAGAGCCAGGTCTTCAACGCGCGCCTGAAGGCCCTCAGGTCCATGCCGGTACGGAGCTCCGGTGGCAGAGTATTCCAGAGGGCGGGGGCACCCACAGAGAAGGCCCTACCCCTCGGCGCCGCCAGACGACACATAGCGGCCGACGGCACCCGGAGCAGACCCTCTCTGTGGGAACGCACCGGCCTGTTGGAGATCACTGGCAGAATGCGGTCCTGAAGGTAACCTGGTCCCATGCCATGGGTCGCCCTAAAGGTCAAAACTAGAACCTTAAAGCGAACCCGGAGAGCCACCGGCAGCCAATGCAGCTCGCGCAGGAGGCGTCACATGGGCGCTACGCGACGCCCCCATAATCACCCGCGCGGCTGCATTTTGCACCAGCTGGAGTCTCCGGATGCTCCCCGCGGGGAGCCCCATGTAGAGGGCATTACAATAGTCCAGGCGAGAGGTGACAAGGGCCTGAGTGACCGTGCGCAAGGCGTCCCGATCCAGGAAGGGCCGCAACCGGTAGATCCGACGGATCTGATGAAACGCCCCCCTGGAGACGGCCGCGATGTGATGTTCAAGTGACAGCCGTACATCCAGAAGGACACCCAGGTTACGAGCCCTCTCTGCGGGGGGCAAAACTTCCCCCCCGATAGCCAACGAAGGTGTCAGCTGGCTATATCGGGGCGCCGGAAACCACAGCCACTCGGTCTTGGATGGGTTGAGCCGAAGCCTGTTCCCGCCCATCCAATCCCGCACGGCCTCCAAGCACTTGGACATAGTCCCCACAGCATCGTTGGGGTGGTCTGGAGTAGAGATGTACAACTGGGTGTCATCCGCATATAGATGACACCTCACTCCAAGACCACGGATGATCTCGCCCAGCGACTTCATATAAATGTTGAACAAGAGGGGAGAGAGGACCGACCCCTGGGGCACCCCACAAAGCAGGGGCCTAGAGGTGGACCTCTCCCCCCCCCGCCAACACAAATTGCGAACGGTCGGAGAGGAAGGAGGAGAACCATCGAAGGACGGTTCCACCAATCCCCAACTGTCGCAACAAGATACTATGGTTGATAGTATCGAAAGCCGCCGAGAGGTCTAATAGGACCAGGACAGAGGAGAACCCTCTGTCACGAGCCCTCCAGAGATCATCGACCAATGCGACCAATGCCGTCTCAGTGCTATGTCCAGGCCTGAAGCCCGATTGGGACGGATCGAGGTAAGTAGCTTCCTCCAGGTACCGGGGGAGCTGACGCGCCACCACACTCTCAACAACCTTCACTACGAAGGGAAGGTTGGAGACCGGACGATAGTTGTTTAAAATAGCTGGGTCCAGGGAAGGCTTCTTGAGGAGGGGGCACACCACTGCCGCCTTCAGGGCGGTAGGGAGCACTCTCTCCCTCAAAGAAGCGTTGACAATCCCCTGGAGCCAGCCTCGTGTCGTCTCCCTGGCGGCCGAAACCAGCCAGGAAGGGCACGGGTCCAATAAACAGGTGGTGGTATTCAGCCCCCCCAGCAACCTGTCCACACCCTCGGCCGTCACAGGATCGAACTCCTCCCAGATAACACTCACAAGACCTGCCCCGGACACCTCCCCCGGGACCACCCAATTGGAGTCGAGCCCCTCCCGAATCTGAGCGATTTTATCATGCAGAAATCGGGAAAATTCCTCTGCCCTACCCTGCAAGAGGTCATCCCGCGCTCTCGGTTCAAGTAGAGAGCGGGTCACTCTAAACAGGGCGGCAGGCCGATTTTCTGCTGACGCAATAAGGGCGGAGAAATACGAAGATTTCGCCGCCCCTATCGCCACAAGGTAAGTCTTAATATGAGATCTCACCTGTGTTCGATCAGACTCAGAATGGCTCGCCCTCCAAATGCCCTCTAGACATCTTTTCCGGCACTTCATCTCCCGTAGCTCCTCCGTATACCACGGAGCCAAATGGGATCTGTGCCGGGTCAGAGGTCGCAGGGGCACAACTCGATCTAGAGCCCTGGCGGCCAACCCATCCCAGGTGGCCACCAGGTCTCCAGGCGAGCTGTGAGCCAGAGACTCAGGAAACGGCCCAAGCTCCCTCTGGAACCGCTCCGGGTCCATCAGGCGCCTGGGGCGGAACAATTGCTATAGCAGACTGACTGGACTTGCCTTTTTGTGTTGAAGCAAAACTCCATCGTAAGGAATCTATCTAACCTCAGATTCTCACCCAATGATTTTAACCAGAGAGGAAAATATCTCCCTATTAGGAACAGTGTCTGAGCATTACTTGAAAGCTAATGTCATCTTACCCTTTGTGTTAACATACTCCAAAACAGGATGAATTTTCACTTTTAAAAAAGGGATCTTACATATTTGTGTGCTTTACATTCTCATAATTGTGGAACATTATTTGTAAATTATTTCAGAAATGTAGTGAAAGGAAAATACAAAAATATTGATAATATGCATCTGTATCTAGAATGGGCTAGTACTAGCTAGCATGGAAGTTTCAGTAGCTCAGTATCCAAACCCAATAATGGCTGCAAGAATTTCCATTTTCTGTTTCATGGGTTAAAGGCACAAATTGTTACAAAAATGTTAAAAATATTTGTATATATCCCACTGGATCTCAAAGCAAGGGCTCAATTTAGCAAATTAATTATGTGCCTAGCCCTATTGAACTCTATGTATGATGCAGTTATGATACAGGATTCAGCTTTTAATTAGCATATGAATACTAACAAATGTTACAGAAATCAAGTATGTCATGCAGAAACCTCTGTGTATTTTATGTGTATATGTGTATAGGTAAAGTATTGTTAAGAATAGAACTATCACATGCAACAGTATGAAAGTTATGGATATATATACAATACAGGCTGCTATGCACACACACATATACACACACAAATACTTTTGGTCTGCATTTAAATAATGTATACTGCAAGAAAACACATGAAGCATTGACATGCCCATAACCAGATTAGCAGTCAAGTACATTTGTGAAAGCTTAGGTTTAGTGACACATAATTCAAGATATACCTGTTGCAAAATCTACAGTCAGAAGATACAATGGATTATGATTAATCTGGTTTGCAACCACTGAAATCTAACTGAATTGCATGAGCTAAATAAAAATTCGACATATTTAAAAGTTTCTAACTAGCAGACCAATTTTTAATTTGATGCAAAAAGAAATTGTTCTAATATAAGAAGTTAACAGAATCAGAAGCAAACTGATTTAAGTGATAGTTCTTTTAATATTTATATTTTTTATATTTTGCTAAATTATTAGTATTTTAAAGTTTTAAATTTGCCTTTGCAATCTCCATTACAATTGATTCATAATGTCATGAATCCATATATCTTTCTCTGGTAGTGATGTGTCCACCAAAAACACAATTGCTTTCCGATCCCATGGATTAGTCCCTTCAATAATTGTTTCCACTTGGGCCACTAGAGGTTTCTGCTCCACATGGTTTCGGAAGACAATTGAAGCTTCCTCTGACCACTGCTGCCATTCTATTCCTAGGGGAAAGTAGCAAAAATGAAAATTAAACAAAATCATAAAGCATCACAATAAGTTTTGGAAATATTTTAACCCATATACTCATTAAATGAGCTTTGAAGCCCTTAATTTGGAGCATGAAGGAAAATACACCTTTGCCAGAAAACTGGCCTTTCTGCATAATACTATAGCTTTTATTCTGACTTTTGTGCAATGATAGTTAATTAACTTGGTCAAGAAACTGGAGAAATAATATTAATCAATAATGAGATACTGTACTGTATATTTTAGATCGGTATTATAATGCAATTTTAAAATGCCCACTGTTAACTATGTTAAATATTTAAGAATAGCAATATATCTTGTAAGGGTCTACATACATACATGTCTGTGTGTGTACATATGTTTGTGTGTGCATATGTCAGAATGATGAACCTTATGAGAGTCATAATGTCACATACACATATAAAAAGGGTTGAGCTTGCAAGATGTTACTGTAATGTTGCTTTTGTCATTTCAATGAAAGCAGCAAGATCTGGCAGATTCCACCGAAAAATATTTTCAGGAAAATGGGAAAATAGCTTAGAACATTGTTTTTTGGGAACAAGACACGATCAAGATTCATTTTTTTTTTGCAAAATGTCAGTTCATGAAATTAATTGGCCTCAAATGTGTCTGTCTTGTTCAATGTTCTCACTTTTGTGGTCACTGTTTTAATATATCAGAACAACATACCTGCAAGTTGGGATGTTATGGCCTGAAATGGCAGCTCTCTAAACATATCCACAAGAGGTCTTATATTTTGGATGCAAATCAGCTCATGTTTTCCATAGTCCAGCTCATATACTGTCACCAGTCCATTTGCCAACAATCCTTTTATTAACACTCTGTGCCATCTAAGAAACAAACAAGCAAAAAAAAAGGATAGGATTCTACTCACCTAAAATGGAATAAATAGATTGATAGAAAGTAAGGGGTGGACTTGACTCCATGCCTTAATGCCTCTGAGAATGCAATTTTTAGTATTAATGTATCAAAAACTCCTTTGTGACTCCCCACTTCGAGCTGCCGACCTGGACCATTTGGCAAAAAAGAAAAGAGAAACCTTTCTCCCCTTTTCTTACTTAGAGTGAAAGATAGATCACTTATAAAAACAAAAAGCAAATAATAATAATGTCCCAGTTCAGGAATGTCTCTATCATCTCAAACTATGCACAGTTCTTTGTGTATATTTATTCCTCTTTCTTTCTATAAAACTTACAGAATCCTTAAAAAACAAAAGCAGAAAGCCAAGACAACTAGTTAATAAAGCACAAAGCACATAGGAAGAAGAAAACTACTGTAACGACAAAATAATATACCGGTATATAATCTTGAGGGTTAAATTTTAGCTTCAAATTTAAGGGAAATATCCTAGACACCACAGTAAATATTTATAACAAACAGCGGGGGAAGTGAGATTGCCTCCCATTTGGAAGATGATGAGAAAGTATCGGAATAGTTTTATCTTTGACTTGGTCATCAAAATTGTTCTAATAATTTTGAGGACATGAAAATTGAATCTAGCTATGTCAAATCTCAGTCCCGTTGAAATAAATAGATCTGAGACTAAATTAGCTTCATTTAAAACAGAATACAATTCCCAAATATAGGATGGGGTACTTATAAAAGTTCTTACTTGTTTTTCACTTTGGCTGCATAGATTTTGTTTTTTTCAACAGAAACAGCTCCATCTTCTGCTGTATTATAATATAGAAGCATCTCTTCCATCAGCATTTCTAACTTGTGTATCTCTTGCCAGGACTGGAGGATAAAGTAACCTGGGTGGCATGCCAACGCAACAAAAACATCCATCTGTTCCCGGGATTGGACAAGTGGCAGGGTTGGTGGCATATTCACAGAGGTTTCTACCTTGCGGGATTCCAGAATATGAGGAACTGTATCTGTGGAGCTCTGCTTGGGCCCTAAGCTTGACTGCGTTGGTAAATCTGTTTCCCTTCTTCCAGGGAGATTACTGAGAGAGACACTCAGAAAAACATCCTTCTGATGCTTCCACAAGTCAGCACTGGTGATCTGCCTATTTATACTGCGATCTGGGTCTGGAAAATTCTTTGGTGTAAACAGATAGATGTGTGCAATTTGGTTATCCAGTTTAACCACCTTAGAGAGAGAGAGAGAGAGAGAATATTGCAACGACCAAAAATTATGTCTTCATCAGAACAATAGCATGGAGAGCTTTAATTCAGAAAACTTTGTACCAGCATTATGTTGATAAGTGATTAAGATAATATCAAGTAAACATATAAACTAATTCAAGAGGGGTGATATAATAGCTGTGTTCCAATATCTAAGGGGCTACCACAAAGAAGAAGGGGTCAACCTATTTTCCAAAACACCTGAAGGCAAGACAAGCAACAATGAATGGAAACTAATCAAGGAGAGAAACAACCTAGAAATAAGGAGAAAATTCCTGACAGTTTGAACAATTAACCAATTAAGTTAATTGTTCAAACTGTTCAAATTGTTAAAAGTTAACAATTAAGCAAGGAACAACTTGCTTCCAGAAGTTATGGATGCTCCAATATTGGAGATTTTAAAGATGAGATTGGACAATCACTTTGTCTGCAATGTATACTGTTTCCTGCTTGAGCAGGGGGTTGGACTAGAACACTTACAAGGTTCCTTCCAATTTCTGTTATTCTGTTACGAAATGTGGTAGAACCATTGGCTGAAGGAGAGGAGACTCCGAGGGAAGGCAGGGTTAAAAGACATTGCAGATTAGAGTGCATTCAAGGAAGTAATGTTTGAAGTCAGTCCCTTATATATTTCCCATTTCCAAGGGGAGATTCTTGTAAACTGGTGATTAACAATAAAGAAACTCATTTGATCCATTCTCGGCACTGTTCTGATAGTTTGCACCTGACAGAATAGTATGATAGTGGTGTTATACCAAATCACAAAGTTACTTACATTAAGATAAATATAATGCCCACAATCCTTCTGGTGATTATGTTTGGTAGCACTGCTACAATATGCAAGAGGGTATTTAAATGCAAATGCCTCTTGCCAGGAAGATTTTACAGACTGTAAATTATATCAGAGATAATATCAATATTCTGGATTCTTTAATATATCTGGAGAGGCTTTATTTAATAGGTAAAAGCCAAAACTACACTGACACCCACCCCTCTTTAAATTGGAATATCCCGAAAGTACATATATTAAATCCTTCCCATTTGCTTCATTGAGAAGAAATTCACTGAATAATTTTAAAACCTGAGGATAAACAGAAATAATAGATATGCAATCCTCCCTCTTGGATGACTTGCAATATTAGTTATTTTTTGCAGCACTGAGAACGATTGACAAATCAAATCTTTTGTTATGGTCAATGAAGAGATGTAGTTACAATTCAGCAATAATATTACAGGGAAAAGATGAATAGGATAAAAGTTAGGAGATCAATTTACAAAAAGGAGAGATGAACAAGAAGAAAAGATAAAAGAAACACAAGCATGAACTGCAGTATCAGACCTTATTAACCAATGCAAGGCAGCAGTAATTGCAAAAATGCTTAACTGTTAAGTAAGTACAAAGCTATACTACTGAATAAGAGTCTAGTGGGTTACTATATTAATATATTTAGATAAATAAAATGTGATGATAAAACACTGAAGTATATACCAAAACAATAAAATTCTACTTAAGATACTAATTGCATATTAAAACATTTAAATACTGTATTTTCATTGCTTATTGTTATTGTTTCATTGCTTTGCTATTGTTAGTTTACTTTTTTATCATTTACCTTCATGCTGCAGTCAGGACAGTTCAATACGGTATCTCTCAGCCAAAGTACAGCATCTGGGGTCCACATGCTAATATTAAGTGGAAGATCAGCCAAGCAGCATTTTATTGCCTAAATAATATAAAGTTGCAATAGCATTCAAGTTACACATCACAGCAAGATTCATTCTCAGTAAGCTGCTTGAAACTCTCTTGAGGAATGTCTATGGAGATTCTCAGTCATCCAAGTCATGGCTGTCCCAGAGATGCTTTTCCAAGAGCCAACTGGTCTTTCTTGCTTTTTCTTTGAACACATTTCATTTCTTATCAGCTTGGAATGGCTGAAAGGACTGTGTTGTTCCAAGGCGGCTCCACACCCATTTGCACTACTCAGGTGACCCTGAGGACATAGACAAACCCCCAAGTTGCCTCAACGACTTTCTAAATAGCAATTGCAATAGTACTTAGACTTATATATCGCTTCACAGTGCTTTCCAACCCTCTCTAAGCAGTTTACAGATTGTCCCCAACAATCTGGGTCCTCATTTTATCAACCTTGGAAGGATGGAAGGCTGAGTCAACCTTGCGCCGGTGAGATTCAAACTGCCAAACTGCTGGCAGCTGGAAGTCAGCAGAATTAGCTGCAGTACTGCTTTCTAATCACTGTGCCACCTCAGCTCTAAAATAATGTAAATGAACAGCTGTCTGCAAGGAATATAAATCCTTCCATTCCCCACCATCCAGTCAGAGCTGAAGAAGCTTCTTAGATAACAAGCAAAACATCTTCAAAGAAAAACAAGAAAGTCCAGTTGCCTCTTGAAAAAGCACTTTTGGGTCTCTTGAGAATTAGTAAAGAAATTCTCATACCTGAGGTGGTATTGCAATGATTTCTCGCAGGAATATTGAGGGAATCTCTATCAGCTCCAACACTTTTACAGATGCCACTGTTCCAGTATCCATAAATCGAACATCAAGAGTCCGGCTACTGTGAACACTTATTATCTGAGACAGGGTGGGAGTAATATCAAAATAGCAGACTATTTAACATATAGAAAGATAAGTTGCATAAGCTTGATAAATCACTAATAATGCTTATGGCTGAAATTGTCATTTAAGCCGTCAGACAATGAAGAACTTGCCAACCATTGACTGTAGCTATTGACTCACCTACATCTACAGTAATCTGAATTGTAGGGCAGTGTTCTGCTCCTTCACTTTCTTAATTGTTCATTTCTGAGACTCAAACAATTGTCCTTGGATTAGATTTTGGAACTTAGTGGCACTCCAACATGTTGAACGGCAACTCCCATAGTTACTAATTAAGATGCCAAATTATGCCGGGTTTTTTTGACTGTGGTGGGAAGCTGTAGTTTACAAGCACATATTTGCCAAATTGCTTCCCAAGGAAAAGATAGGAATTTTCTTTTACTATTTCACTGGTGGGACTAACTTTTATTATTTGTTTCTATACTGATACAAGAAAAGGAGCAATGTTCCATCTCACAATGATGGCAGAATTTGGTTCCACCTCAAATTGGCTCAGAAGAACATAGTTAACAAAGCATGATTGATTTTAGAAAGAGCCTGCATAGTCATACTCCACTTTGTTATCAAAGCTGCAACTGTGGAGGTGGTCAGTAGTATTAAGTATCTGGGGGTGCAGATAACTAGCAATCTGACTTGGTCTCTTCATATGTTACCTTTAGTGAAGCATGCAAACCAGCATTTGCATTTCCTGCATTGGATGAGGAGAGCACATCTTTCTCCTTCTGTCCTGCCCATTTTTTATAGATGTACGATTCAGAGCGTTTTAACTGCATCACTGTTTGGTTTCATGGTAGCAGTGCCTCAGATAAAAAGTCCATACGGAGAGTGGTAAGGACAGCTGAGAAGATTATAGGAAGCTCGCTTCCGTTATTCAGGATACTGCTTATAAGCGCTATATGCTTAGAGCTCAAAATATTGTTAGAGATCCCACACACCCATTTCACAGTTTGCTTCTGTTGTTCCCCTCTGGGAGGAGGTTTTGAAGTATTTCTAGCAGGACTACTAGATTCTGTAACGGCTTTGTTCCTTATGCCGCCCATCTTGTAAACTCGCAAGATTCTTTTTTCCCCACCATGTATGTATATATGTATGTATATATATTTCTTTGAGTCATGTATGTGTGTATTCATCTTAATATATGCTGATTAGTGTACATTTAAAGTCTACTACTCTATTCTATATAATTTAACCTATAGGCAGGTAAGGAAACACCACTTATTCTTAAGCCAATGTTCAGTTAAGCAACCTCCAATTTTTAGAAAAAGTTTTTCTTATATGCTTTGACAGTATTATATTACTTACCTCCACTCTAGCCCATTTTCCTTTATAGTTAAGCAAGCAGATCATGCCACAAAAAGGTAGTGATATAGAATATCCTGTTGCCTGCTGGAATAGAGTTGAAATCAGATTATGTGATGATGGTCGTTACCATGAAATGTAAGATGAATTCATAGTGCTTACATAAATTGCTCACACCCTTAGTATTTATTTGTAATTAATTAACATTATCAACCATCCAAAATGAATGTTGAATGTAATACTACTTCAATGCAAAAACAGTAAATAGACACAGTCTCATAGTATTCAAAGATCAAGGGATTTCTATATTAAACAAATATTCAGGCTTCCTTCAGCATGGGGCATTTATTTTTAGCATTGCAAGCCTACTATAGCTAGATATTGTGTGTGTGTGTGTGTGTGTGTGTGTGTGTGTGTAAAGAAATACCTACCCTACACTAGTCTGCAAAAATGAGTGATCGCTTTGAAATTTTTTACTTGTTTATAAGGGAATTACTAGCAACTGCCCTGGAAATCTTTTAAGACAAAGTCAATGTTAAAAATAGACTCACCCTGTGGTGGAAATAGTTTTCCAGTTTCTGCAAAATTTCAAAGAGTCTGGTCAGGCCCTTTGATGGCACTTGACAATATAAAGTTCCATCTGAGCAAACATTGGTTACCCGGACATCTTTATACAGTGCATCTACCTACGATGAAAAGTACTTAAGACGTTGAATGCCTCTACAAGTCAAAACTTATTTGTTTTATTGAAGTGTTATAAAGAGGTGAAGATAGTACCTGAAGATGGAGTTCAAGTGATTTATCCCGCAGTACCTTCAGACAAGTGGCATTAATGTTAATATCATCATCTCCTGATGTATCGTATAGAATAATACGGGGAACATCACTTTTTTCTAGTATTTCAACAGCAAATATCTTGCCACAAGTTTGAGATTCTACCATTTTTACCAAGATTGGATCATCATCGAAGGCCTCTAAACCTATGGTAAGATAATCAAAATATATAAAACAAACTAGAGCTGTTGTGTTTCAAAATAGTTTTAGGACTGTCAATGCTTAGCATAAAGATTGTATTACAACACTGAAAAGAATTCCTATTTTTTCTTCTGGCCACTTATTGTGCTTTCTCTATTTTTAAAGGGAAGTGCTATAAATATTATGAAAGCTTGGAGCTCCCAATGTAGTAAAGGCAAGATCAATACCTGCTGAAATCTAAAAATTAGAAAGGCGTGTAAAATCATAGGCTTCTAAAACTTCTGAAATTTTTATTTCCTCCTTAAATGGCGAAAGAACCATAAGAACTATGTGGAACTTAGAATACAACATAAATTTACTTTATAGGGAATTCTACTACAGTGTACACAAATCTTTATATTTATTAAACATCAATGGGGTTTCTATAAAATTGAACTGTCGTAAGGATCATGAAATGAATTTTATTTCATTCTAGGATTGTAATTTGTCTAAATTGCTTGCAAACATTATTCAACTATTTGTCTAATCAAAAGGGATCAGCAAATGGACAGCCTATTACCAATTCAGATACATTCATACTATAGAACATTCATACTACAGAATGTCACCAATATCATGAAAAGTATCGAAGTCAAATTCTAACTCATGTCAGCTGGAAACAATGGCTCTGCTATTTTCTTATGTGCAAAATGAATGTGCTGGCATGGTTGCCTACTAAGGTGAAATGAAATTCTGAAAGGTTTTAAACACATTATCAAATAAAAACCTTTTTAGCCCAGATGAATGCTTTTATTATAGTTTTTTAAATAAATATAATTGCAAAAAGAGGTCTGTCTTGATCTCTCATTCATTTCAGAGAAAACTAGTCATAAGGTCAGCCCACTCATTCTGTCAACTCTAAAAGGACAAAATGGCCTTGCCAAATACAATCTTCCAAGTCTGCTGGTTTAATATAGTCTATAATCTCCTTCTCCCATTTGTTAATAGGATGCTATGCAAACAGCACTTGTACCTACGGAAAAGAAAAAGGCACATCTTACCAGCTAGTTTACATTTAGAAGCCTGGAATGGCAACCTATAGAACTGTTTGGCCAATTTATACACTCTGGAATTTTCAATGATTTCATTAAAACCATAATCAACGTAGCATACCTAGAAACACAACAAAGTAAGAGATAATCAGGAATCTTAATTAGTCACAATATAGTTCTTTGCACTTTCCCTGGGATTTGCCTTTCAAATGTGGCTACAACTCCCATTATCCTCAGCCAGCACACCAACTGGCTGTTCAAGCTGCAAGCGTACTAAAAACAACTCAACTGCTTTACAAACATGAGAAGCTATTAAATAAAAGGTCTCAAGTTTTCAGGAGAGGGGTTTTTATTTGTCTTGCAGCTTCCATAGCCTTCTTTCCATCCCAAAAAATTGGAATATTCAGGGATTTTTTTTTAAGTGTAGTAATTCTAAAATATGCTTGACACCATGATGAGACCAATCCATACCACTGGAAATATTAAGCCATAAGATATATAACCAAGTTATTCATATAGATAATTATTTCTGTTTACAAGAAAGTTTTAAAATATTCTATTTGTGAGCAAGAGATTTTAGGTACAATAGGGATTGAAGGCTGTTATAACTTGTTTCCCTTTTTTCCTTATTCCTGATCTTTCTCTCCCGAGGACCACACAGAAACAGAGAAATCTAGATTTATTTTACTTGTGCTTTCCTATAAGTTTACCCCCACCTCCAATCAGGAGAAAGGGACTGGTTAATATTTGTTGGCATATTAGGAAAACTGCTAAGTGCAATTCTCAGTATGTAGAAGCCACACTGGCAGGATCTGATGGGAACTGTAACAAGAGAGAGATGTAGTGGTGAAGGTAATGGACTAGAACAGAAGAGATCCAACCATGGAAACTCACTGGAGGACTATGGCCCAATCATATTCTCAGACCAACATAATCCACATGTTGTGGGGCAAAAAGAGAAGAGGGAATAACACAAATATCCACCTTCAGGTTCTGAATGCAAGACAGCATGTAAGTGTAATGAATAAAAAACCCAAATCCCAAGAATTACAATTTCCCCACAGGTGGGATACTGGTATAGGTAGTAAAAAACAAAATCTCAAAATTTCAGAAGCAAGGATTTTAGCAGGAAGGCAAGAACAAACAGTTCTATTGCTATTACCTATGGCTGACTTAATTCCCTTTTGGCCTTAATAGAAATTTTACCAGATTCTTTCATTGGATATTTTTAACCATACAGTCAGAAATACCGATGGGGGCTATAACAATAAAAGAACTGATTAGAATGGAATTTGGAAACAGTATCCATTTTTTATATAATTTTCAGTATACAGAGACTTTTTGCGCTTGCCTTTATTCTATTGCCCTCTGTTGAAATAATCTTTGCTCGCAGCCAAGCATCTTCTTCTGCAAGTGCAGCAACAAGTTGTCCAACCTTAGGAGACCGGATTTGCGAAACTGAGGCATTCCGACTGTACCAATCTTTCATCTCTTCTTCCATGGATTCCTGGGCACCTGAATAATTTGCGCCTACATACCTATGGATTTCAGTTGGACACAACTTAATATAAATCAATTAAGTACGAACAATCGGGGTAGTTGAACTGTTAATACAGGTAGTCTTTGACTTACAACCATCATTTAGTAACCAAGGTTTTACACTGGCACTGAAGAAAAGTGACTTATGACTGTCACAGCTTCTCCACAAGTCACATGAACAACGTTTGGGTGTTTGACATATTTACAATGGTTGCAGGGTCTCAGGGTCATGTGATCACCATTTGTATCCCGTCCAGCTTCCAAACAAGCAAAGTCAATGGGGCAAGCTGGATTTCCTGAATGACTGCGTGACTCACTTAACTACAATGATTCACTTAACAACTGTGGCAAAACTGTTGTGAAATTGGGCATGACTCACTTAACAACTGCTTTGTTTAGCAGAAATTCTGGTCCCGGTTGTGGTTGTATGTTGAGGACTACCTGTATTCTCAAGTTAATGTAACTGGACTTTCGAAAGTGTTTACTATGCTTTTTATTATACGAATTCTTAAATGTATTTATTTTTAAATTAAAACAGTCTCTGATTCCAAAATATATTTAAAACAAACAATACCTTCATTTTCTTATTCTCTTTTGGAATGGGAGAATCCAATTCAGAGTTTAAGATTAATAAAAATACAAATTGTATTTTATGTACAGTGCTTTTAGTACTTAATAGAGGTTCTCAGTTATCCAAGTCTTTTGACCATATGAAAACTATGTAGTGTAATCTGCTACCAGAAATTAGAAATAAAATGGCAGAGATTTCAGCAGAGGTGTAAGAGAGGAGAGCATTCAGAGAAACAGTGAGTCATTTAAATCTAACTTATTTAAAACAAATCCTATAGAAAAAGTGGTTGGGTGAACTTTTAACACCACTTGCCAAAAAAGAGGCACCTAATGCATCCAATTGGAATGCATATTCAGATGTTACTTGAAGCGAAGACCTTGTTTGTATGTATGTGGGTAATTAATCAAATTTAAATAGCCACCCATCTCACCAAATGCACTTTACTACGCTGATGCTTGCTATAATGATAAGGCAACTGAAAAAAATCTTAGCAAGGGAAAAAAGATTTACAGCATCAGAGGTACAGCTGCTTATGAAAGCAGTTTACCAATGAAGAAGCAAAAAACCAGCATCAAAATAGCACAGAACCCAAAGACTAATTATATACATGACTTGGAAAGAGAGGTGTAATTGAATCAGAGTTACAAGAGGAGTAAATCATGAGTACATTTCCAAAAAGGAAAACAAAGCGAGTTTGAACAGGATAGGCAATAAGAAGTGCTGACAGATGGATCCACAGACATAGAGGAAGCATTCAATCTGTGGCACTTTGATTCTATGCTGAAATTGTGGCAGCCTGGTGACAAAGCTTAAGGTTTTTGTTTATTTGTTTTGCTTTATTTTCAGTTTTTAAAATGCCACAGCATTTAGATAATCTATGGACCAATATGTATTATTTTCAGATTTGGGGATTTATGATGGCCAAATGAAATAACATTTCAAGTTTATGTACTGTATAGCAAAACATATATTACTGTTCAATAAGTATATTTCTCTTTATATATTTTATAATATTGCAATTTTTTCCTGCTCCTACAAAAAATTATTAGATTTGTATTCTATTTTTTTTATAAATAACTTAAAGTAGCAAAAGTATCTAATACTCCTGTGTTCTGTTTGTTCACAACAACCCTGGGAAGTGGGTTGGGCTGAGAATGTGTGACTGGCCCAAAGTTACCCACAGTCACCCAGCTGGCTTTCATGTCTACAGCTGGGCTAGACCTCAGTCTCCTGGTCTCCGACCAGCACTTTAACCACTACACCAAACTGTTTCTCATTCATGGAAATGCTGGATTTCCATTTGCATTCTTTTTCCACTATCTCCCAAGCTATTCCAAAGGACCTTCCACACATTAGAACAGATTTAGGAATGGGGTGGAGGAATTGCGGAAAATTCCAGGATGTTGTGAAAATCCCTTCTAACATCCAAAGAAGAATCTGTTGGCATAAAGAATTTTCAATAAGCAGAGGCAATACACAATAGTATATGCCCATTGGAAGTGTTCTGATGGAGATTATTTTTTCCCATTCTTACCTATGATTTTAAACAACTACATGCACCAGAGAAATGTGAAAGAGAGGTTTATAAACATACCTAACGACGACGTCATTTGTAGAATACAGGTCCACTACCAACACAGATGGTGATACTTCTTCTGGGATAATTAAAGGAGGCACAGGAACGTGTTCAAAATCATCCCCTTGGGATTCCTGCTTTGCTTTAGTAGACTGGTGTTCAGCTGGCTTCTGCATGCCTTCACATGTGGAGTTCTTAGCAATAATATTCAGGTCCTTCCCTGGATGCTGTTTTGGCTTTGCATACAGAATTGCTTTTTTTGGATTTTCGGAAATGTAATTGACCATACATATATCTGAAAGCAAATCAAGGTTGTCCAAAAGATTCTGAGGCAACGCTGCTTTGTGTGTGTCTTCATATACTTTTGGGAGTGCATTAGCCCAAAGACCACTGGAATATTTTGTCAAGATGTCTGCGATATTTTGCTTGAAATCTCTATGAACGGTAGCAATTTTAGTTTCCACACTCTGTTTGATTAAAGGAGGCTGAGGATTTTTTTCTTTGCTTGAAACGCCCTTTCCTGGATGATGAATTTTCCCAGGAGGGTAGAGAATTATATCATTTTGGCCACCAGAAGATACCTTCTCTGCCTTTGAAAGAACAGAAGCAGCAGCTATTTAAAAAAATCAGACTGAATAAAATATTCAAGCTATGTAAGCTCAATCAAGATCTAGATATCTGCAAGACCATCTTCTCCCAGAGAACTGTTAATCTTTCAGAACTGAAAGAGAAATCTCCTCCCTCTCAAATCACCTGGAATGCCATCTGCAGATAGCCCAGAGTTGCTGAGCCTTCTCAGTTGCTGCTCCCTTTCTCTGGAACAGCATTCCTCTAGATATCCCATAGGCATGCTCTTTGCAAAACGGTTACAGAATTATTGTAATTTTAGTTATCTCAGCAACTATTTTGGTATGTGGGGACGTATTTGTTCCCCTCCCGAAGGATAAAACTTTATACCCATTATGCTTTCCCCAATAGCTAAACAATTTAGACACTGTTGTATATTTCTTTTCAACTTACTATTGTTTAGAGCAGGGGTGTCAAACTCACGTCATCATAGCGGTGTCATATGATATATTGGGACTTTTTCCTCCTTCGCTAAACTGGGCGTGGCTGGGGCCAGCGTGTGACACATGTGGCCCGAGGGCCGTGGGTTTGACTGCCATGGTTTAGAGGTTTAACATGCTGGGTCTTGGAGCAGCATATAAGCCTAATATATAAACTTGTGAGATAAGATTGCCCAGATTTTGGAAGAAATTCTTACCTCTTTTGCTTATGTTCAGGTAAACCTTTCCAATGCAAATTACTTATTTTGATTGGCTGAATCTCTTATTTTTCATATAGCTATGGCGATTAATTACAACCATGATCCCTACAGGCACTGGACTGCAACTCTCATAATTACCAACTGATGTGCTCAAATGCCATTCTGTCTAGGAATTTGGGAAATCAAAAGACAACATATCTGAGAGCATCAGGCTTATGGAAATCAGTCCTCGATATCACTGATTGTTAATGGGTATTTTAAAACTGGGTTAATCCTGTAAACACACATTTGGAAATAAGTTTAGGTTTAAAATAAATTGGGAAAGTCCCAGTGGACTATGCATGTGAGAATGCAACCTTCAAGTTACAGCATATTCAACAGACTGTTAATACAAAAAAAAATAATGTAACTCTTAAAACAATTTCCCAAATTGATAATGCAAGGCTGTACAAATAGCTTTTCCAAATATAGCATGTTCCCATCTACAAATGCTTGTTCTTTATGGTGCTTTTAATCCAGGCCTAGCTAGAAACATAACCTAAAATCCTTTGTTTTCCCTTTGATCTGCAATGTTAATGCTGCCCAGGGATATCAATTTTCTACCGTCCCTCTGATTATATGCAGAGTTATTAAATAACTATATTTAAGGTGGAAATTCTCTCTAAATCCATTTCAAAGAATTTCCATTGAATCACGTGTGGTTTACCTTGGAGCAAACATACAAAAAGATTTTGCTTGAGGAATCATGTTATTTGACAGTATTTTACAAAATCTTCATACTTTTGAGAATTAAGAACGCTGCTGAGGTCAGATGAGAAGCATATACAGGAGCACGAGATACAGAAGTTCAGTTGATGATTTTACAAAGGTATAGTGATACTTCTAGGATTCTAAAACATGAGATTACCCGCTATAAATCCATCAGGAAGCCCTCTACAACTATCTTATTCAATTAAGAATGGAATTACCAGTATATATATTCCTATAGACAAGCTTCAACACTTTGATAATCTTAATTCAAATGAGGCTATCTAGACTTTTACAAGCTGATTTTAAATTCTGGTTGCCAAGTCAACCATCTTAAAGATTTTTATTTGAAAAATTTAAACATACATTCAAATCAGAAAATTAATTTTATTTTCTCAGATAAAGTTAGCACCTACCACACAAACATGTGGCCAGTATTCAAATTGTGCCAGCAAAGTTGTATTAAAATCTTCATTATATGCCTCTCTGTACAAATGTGGTATCTTCGATAACCATATTCCAGTTTTGAATTGATTTATTATGTCCTTTATTCTTTTCTGAATCTCATTTATATCAGTATTTGAGTTGCGAGGGGGGACTGGTTGCATTAATTGTCTTGGTTCTTTTATATTTTCTGCAAAAGCAAAAACATATTCTTGAATATAGTTTGAAAGTAACAATAATCAAAACTATTAGTAGTATAAAATGTGCCAGAGTCTGTTCTATTTAATAAGCCACAATTAAACCAAGGCTTAATTCATCACCCAAATACTGTAGTAATTACATTTTCTTTGTGAGGAGGGAAGATTCAGAAATCTTTAAACTCAATAACTGCAACTTTAAAAAAATTAAAAGCTTAGGTAAATATTCAAATAAATACAAATAATGAATTTTCTTTCACCTGTTAAGATACTCCCACAAAGAACCATTATGTTGCAAACTTTAAAGCAAAGTTGGCTGTTGATGTTTGCATATAGATCCTTTAATACAGTCAACTGTCATAATAGTTGCGTCTTCCCTGACATATCACAAGTTCTGTTTTTAGGCACTAAGAGGAATGAATGTGTTGGTATTACTGAATTACTTTAGGTATGCTTCCCCTACAATTCTGTTTAGAAGTTAAGCTCATTATTCTAAATGTGTAAACATAACAGAAAATAGGGGAATCTACCAATCAATACAAACACAAATTCCAAACTGATCATAGAACAATGAAGAATGCAACCACTTTATTTTCACCTGCAAAACTTTCAGGTCAGTTTAGATTGTGAAAGTAAATTTAGTTTGATACATTAACACATTCTCATCCATACTCATAGATAATAGGGCTTTATTTTATTTTTTATAAAATGTGTAAGACTATAGGCCATAATGCAGAATTCCTTTGCCTTAGGGTATTGCATGAATCTAATAA
The DNA here is from genome assembly GCA_023653725.1 of Bungarus multicinctus. NCBI lineage: Eukaryota > Metazoa > Chordata > Lepidosauria > Squamata > Elapidae > Bungarus > Bungarus multicinctus. The sequence continues at coordinate 178,646,109 of CM042834.1, forward strand.
TTGTGATAAGCCAGGGCTCAGAATAATGTATAAACTTTGGTTTGCCCATCTAACTCAGAACTATAGCCTTAGAGAACTTGCCCATCAGCGGATACCTTTTTTTGATATATTATTACCTAGATAAAGCATGAATGAGAACTACATGTCGACTCTAATAACATACCATTGATGTCCAAAGGCACATTTCTTGTCAAATGAACTTGAAGCTCTTTTTGAAACCTTGGTGGAACCACAAGTCTTCTCTCAGGCCTAAAAAGCAAAGACTCAGGTTTTCATTTTTTTTAAAAACTGCAGCTAAACAATCAATATACTATATGGACTCTATACCTGCGTTGTTTTCAGGTGCTATGGCTGTTAAGTTACTACATAAAAGCGTCAATCTGTTTTTAAAAAGTCCTTTTCTGTAAGATCAACTACCACGGAATCTTCTATCTGTGCAGACCTCACTGGCTTCCATCATCAGAGTAGATGACAGTTCTTTGGGCTTTCAGGATAAGATTTTCATGAATCTCCTTATCTTTGCATGGTTCAGTGACTCAGCAACACACTCAAAAAATAAGCCAAGAAAACTCTGTTGCTTGTCTTTGCAGAAACAGAGCTATCCTAAAAACCCAGCAACTCCAACCTCTAGTAAATTAGGAAAAAAACTAGAAAGGGGGGGGGGACTGTGGCCATTGGCAGAGCATTATACAGTCGTTAAGTAAATTTTGCTCCATTTTATGAATTTTCTTGCCACAGCTGTTAAGTGAATCACTGCAATTGTTAAGTTAGTAACACAGTTGTACAATGAACCTGGCTTCCCCACTGATTTTACTTGTCAGAAGATTGCAATCACATAACCCCAGGAATGTTACATACTGCAACCATAAAAAACATGAGCCAATTTATATATTACTGGTACACAGTAGCTAAAATATCAGGTCTATCATGGTTGGGCAATATTTGAGTGATCATGAGCCACTATTCAGTCTCTCAATCTTCTGGAATATTACAGAAAGCAGTTAATATTGGGTGATCTCCTATTTTGAAAATATAAGGGTTAGCATTTTTAAAAATATACCACATAATACAAGTTTCATTTATATAACCACAGGATTTCGTATTTTCATAGATGGGATCACTAATCATGGCTACTTCCATTGACTCTACAATTCTTAGTTTAATCTAGAATTTACAAAACACTTTAACAGAAAATACTTCAATTCCATGCAAATCTACAACTGATATTTATAGGGTTCAATCAAAACTATCAATTTTGTGTTCAATTTCAGTTGGTCCCAATATCCCTCAAACTGTTTTATTTCCTTCCCAGGACCCAATAAAGTTATTTTATAATTGACTTAAATTGCCTGTTCTCTTGTGCATACCATCCTAAAACTATGACTATATTTGGCCTTTGGGCATCTACTTTTTTCCTTCTCACTTTCTCACTTTCCTGTTTTGCTCAATATAGAACTTGATGGAGAGTTCTGGAGAAGTTCAGATTTTTTTCTGAACCAACAACTATCTTGTTCTTTTAAGTTTGTTGTACAGCAAAGCATTTCATTATAGGCTGCTTCCCAATGCTAGACAGATTTCCTTCCCCTATTAGACGCCTATTTCCTAGAGTCATTTCAGGCAAGTTGGGAAAGAGAATATCTAGAATTATAGTTGCTAACTAACTGTCCACAGCTACGTTTGTGTTTATATGGGAAAAAGGGGAAATAATGGACTAACTTAGTATGGAAAACAGAGTATATTTTTTAACAGAGGTATACAGAATATTTTGTATTTGAAACAGGGTGTTCCATATTTTCTTCTTTAATTAATCTTTAATCCCTCTTCTTCTTTATTAAAAACAGCTATGGTGGAGCAGTGGTTAGAATGCAATACTGCAAGCTAACTCACTGCTCACTCCAGGAATTTGATCCTGACTGACTCAAGGTTGACTCAGCCTTCCATCTTTCTGTAAAATGAGGACCCAGACTGTTGGGGGCAATATGCAGACTCTGTAAACCAAGGGTCTTCAAACTTGGCAAGTTTAAGACTTGTGGACTTCAACTCCCAGAATTCCTGAGCTAACATGACTGGAGGAAGGATTCTGGGATTTGAAGTCCACAAGTTTTAAAGCTGTCAAGTTTGAAGATCCCTGCTGTTAACATTTAGAGTGGGCTGTAAAGTACTGCGAAGCTGTATATAAGCCTAAGTGCTATTGCTATTACAATTCCTTTTCATGTCTAAATCACAATGAATTTGGGATACATTCTCTACCTAATTTAACTCCTCTGTAAAGGAATTAACAGTTGATTTGGAGAAGTTATGACAGAGATTTTAAAGGAGGAAGAAATCTATTGTTAAGAAGGAACTTGAACAAGAGATTACAGAGTTCAGAAATAGAAGGAAGCATGAGAAAAAACCCAAAGTATCCTGCCTTGATTTTAATATATGTACAACAGTGACCTGAGATAAACTGGAGGCTTTTAAAATTCTACTAATGTACTCTACAACAATAAACTAACATTCATATAATTATTGTGGTGTTTGTTTCTTGGTCTGGTCCACCTCAAAGGGCTGACACTCTCAACTAAAAAGGACTCACAACAGCACTAATATATTAGTTTGAAAGCATCGTTTTCCTAAAAGCGTAATAGGGGATTAACAAGGCAATATGAACTAGTCTGAAAAAACCAGTCACAACAGTCCTTGCTGGTCTATCTGTATCATCATTTGATGATCTACAACATCAGCAAACAATACACAGAGAAGTGATGGCACAGCAGCTGAGCTTGTCAATTTTGATTTTTTAGAATGTGAAAGGGGGAAGGGGACAATACATCACTAAAATTCTGGCATAAAACTTTTTCTTATAATTGAATCTACCCAGAATTACAAAACGGGACATAACAGTTCAGTTTTGACTAACTTTAAAAATGGACTATTGCCCATTTTGAAATCACAGTACTATTTTAGATATATGGAAATTATTTCCCCCCTTGAATAGATTATTCAAGCAGTATAACAACTAAAGGAAATTGGTAGAGTTTTACCTTCAGTACAGCTATTCATATCTAACATATTAAATTTTTCCTAATATTGTAAAAAGAATCCCCAGAAACTAATTTTTTGTTTCTAGTTTAGAGATATATAGTTTAAATTTTATGAAGGCAAATATAGATTATATGGTTTAGAAATACAGTTTATAAACAAAAGTCTATCGAACAGCTCTCTACACTTAGAATGAAAAATAGTAATTTAAAAGCAAATATGTAAACTCAATTTACTTTAAATACAGTATATAAATACATTGTACAAGTAGTTCTTGATTTACAAACAGTTGCTTAATGACTGTTCAAAGTTATGATGGATTTCCCCAGTTATTGCCCCCGTCACATGGTCACATTTTGAGCATTTGGCAACTAGCCCAAAATTATGGTGGTTTTCAGCACCCTACAAAATAGGAAAAGAGCAGGCAAAGCTAAGGGGGTAGAGTTAAGTGTCATCAGCTTAGAGTCATTACGTTCCCACAAACAGGTCCAAGTCCAAACTCTTGAATTCCGTTGACTCTTTTTTAGTACTGAACTTTAGTTGATTAGATTCTTATGTATAGACTTGAATATCCCGTGGTGCTACATAACATATAATCCTGATCCTTTGCACTTAACAGTCACATGACCATGATTTAAGTTTTTTAATGGAAGTTGGCATTACTTCTGATTCCTGGCCAAAAAAAAAAACCCCACTGGATACAATGAGTCTGTTTAATGGTCACATGGTAACCATTTAATGACAAATAGGACTTACTAATGTAATTCTAAGCTCAATTATAGTCATAAATTGAGGACTTACATGTATGCGGTTAGAACTTAAGGCTACATTCTTTACTATTAATGCCTTCACTTCAGTAACTATAGAAATAGTCCTATCCTATGTTAATTATCTAATCAACATACTTACATTTGAAATTAACAATAATAAAACCATACTATATTTAAATAATTGGAATAAGTAATACTTGCTTATGAATAAATATGAAGAAACCTTGTCTGCAGGTTATCACTTTATAATCAGTTATCTATTTTGCTAGCATAACTCAACCTTATTTCTCTATGGGCCTTTCAGATTGTGTGTATGTACATATAGATGAGCCTTTAAGAGAATCTTGATTCTTGGCTAAATAAGCCCCTGCAGTTTTCTTGGCAATGTTATTCAAAGTGATTTGCTATTGCCCCCTTCCTAGGGATGAGAGAGCGAGAAACTAGCCCTAAGTCTCCCAGCTGCCTTCATGCTTAAGGCAGGGCTAGAACAGTCTTCTCATTTTTAATCTGGTGCCTCAACCACTGTGCCAATCTGGCTCACCCATCAGATTATAAGAAATTCTAAATCAGAACACTGAAAATTAAAATTAGGAAGTTCCTCTACTTTTCCACATTTCTTGACTATGTATGTCTAATGTTAACATCCATTCATTTATTTTCTCTGATGGAGATATATGAAAACAGTGAAAAGTGTTCATTCATGCATTATATTAAAACATTGCCATCCAAGTATTTCCCCTTTATGGAAACATAGAAAATTGATGGCAGAAAAAACCTAGTAATCTAGGTTTTATTTGGATTTATTTTGTTTTCTTTTAATCAATTTAATTACTTTTAATTATTTTTTTATTTGTTTTCCTTTATTTTTAATTTTTGTCCAATGATGGATGCTTATCCCAAGCATGTCTGAACTCATTGTTTTCTGCTTCCTAATCTCCAGTGGAAAACAAGGGATGTTTTTGGTCTATGATTCCTATAATGCTTTCACTTATCATTGAAGTTTATATTTGGAATACCTGCTTATACCATTAAATAGCAATTTCATGTTAAGTATACAGAATTCTAAAATATCACTTCAACAGCCATTGACAAGTTTTCTAACCTGTTCACCATGGTCACATGTCCTTGTATTAAAACTTCATTAGGTACAGCCGTCCCAAATTCAGCGGATAAAGGATATGATGCAAGGTTCATACTAGGATTCACAACTGTCTGATTTCCCTTGCCTCTCAGCAGAGGGACTGTACCCCTCGTAGCCTCTTCTGAAAAACTCATGAACCCGGGTTTTCTTAGAGTATCCTTTGGTTTGCCTAAAATGAAGATGACTATGAAGTATTTCTGTAGAAGTTATTTCTTTACCTGAAGCTGAGAATCTGATAAGTACATTTTACATAAACATTTGATATCTAAAATGTGTAATGTTATTAGCTTATATCAGGATTCTGTAATTTCTTCCAGCTTGGGTGATCTCTCTCTCTCTCTCTCCCCCACATAGAGACAGACACAGACAGAGTATTCAATAGGCTACAAAGGGTAAGTCCAAGTAACACAATGATGTCACCGAGTAAGCAAAATTGAAGCACTTTGACCCTTGTAGTGTGTGTCCGACAGAAATAAACATCCAATATAGTCTTTAATTTATTTTGGAAAAGGTAAAGTTTGCTGTTTTGAAAAATGCCAATTTGTCACAGATAAAAACTCATGGACAGGGCAGGAGTGCATGCAGTCCATGAGCTTATAGGATAATCATTTTGAAAGAAATATATCCAGTTGTTTCAGAAATCTGTATTTTACAAAATAACCGAATACTGAAAAATGCACTTTTATATCAATTTAATGGATTATGAAGTATCATGGGATTATGAAATTCGAGGCTGAATTACAAAATAGATTATGGCATTATAGGCACAGATCTTCCTTTTCTTTCCAACATTAGCAACTTTACCATGCAGCTGTGAGGGGCGCGTGAACTGTCCAAGCGTAAGCATAGTTCACTGCAGTCAGCAGAAATGCCACACTAGAAAAGCTCTGCCATGATTAGCAAGTAGCTAATTCATTCAGCGTGCACTAGCAGGGTGTTTTGCAACTGACAAGCTTACCTATTGAGGCGAGGGGGGTTGTATTTTTCAGCCTCATCTGGCAATTCACTTGCCGTTTTGATTTTTTTTTTGAAGTTCTCTGGCAGGCTACAAGCTTAGCAATTCTTGCAGTCTCCTGGCAAACAACAGCATGGCAAGTTACCTATGTCAGGTGGAAAGAAACAGATGGATTATGTATTAATAGCTTCATATATTCCTAATTATGGGAGATACTTATTTGTATACTTTATGAAGCCATTTCAAACTCTCTTTGCATTGGCTTTGACTGTGCTAAAAAGCAAGCTTAACTTATATCTACACATCTGCCACAACTCTACAGATTATAGTAATGTTAATTTCCAGAAAAGAAAATATGGGACATTCTTAGGTACTATGCTCTCCAGTGCCATTTAGAAACATTGCATTCAGCTTATAGATCATACAAGCTATTGGTGTTTTAAAAAAATGGCAATCAGATGGGTTACACTGGAGATTGGCATGAATGTTGTCTTCTTGTATCTACATGGGTACTTTTTTGTGGGTTTGGCTGACCCCCACAACCCAGTATAGTACTATCTTTTTGGTCTATCATGAAGCCCTGGAGGCAAACAAAAGTTTCTGAGGCTGCAAGAGCTGCTGGAGGCCACAAAGAGAGGGGAAAAGATTGGCAATGAAATCAAGGAGCTGGCATGAAACCCATTGGCTACTTTGGATTGGGCAGCCCTTCCCCCCTCTGAAGTTGGTACAAAAGCTGGGGTCTTCCTGGCCTTACAATTCCTGCAAGAAAAGCAGGTGTGAATAAGAAAGACTTTGCATACTTTCATCTTTTTCTAGATCATACTTTTTCTAGATCAGTCCTTCAGTCAATCATGTCCTAGTCTACTTGTGGCTTCATTACTGTAATGTAACAACAAAAGTTTTAATATATTCCAGAATGTGATGGTGTGAGCAGCAAAAGGCATGCCTCAGTATACTTATGTAACATTTTTGCTTCATGAGCTACAGTGATTGCCCTTTTTTTTCTGGGTGGCGTTCAAGGTATTGGTTGCTGTCTAAAGCCCCATCCAACACAGGGCCAAGTTACTTGAGGGACTGTCTCCCACAATAATCTGCCAATCTGATTCTACAGGGTTGGCATGCTCTAGGTGCCTTTGATTAAATAATGCCATCTATCAGGGCTATGGAAGCACATCTTCTCTGTAGCAGGACCTGCAATTCTGGAAAGAGGTTTTTATCCAAGATCCTAGATGCTGTTGTTTAAAAGAGCCATGAAGACCTGGCTCTTCATCCAGGCCTGTGGCAAGGGAGAGTGCATTGGCCATTTTAATCTTTTATTTTATTGTAATTTGATTGTTGGGAATGACCCAGAGTCACTCAGACTCAGGTAGCATGCAAGTTTAAAATGTTATTATTTATTATCTTTAAAACATGTACATTTCCTCAAGTTTGGGGGCAGTGCTCAAAAGATGTAAATGGATCTTTGTATATGTATTACAAATAAATAAGATAAAAACTACAGTACTGTTATCTCACCATGTGAACTATACAAGAACAGTCATTAAGTATGCACAAATACCTGGATATAGACTTTGTTTTGTGTTAAAATAATCACAATACAGCTCTAACAAGTTTCCATTTGTGGAATGTTTAGAGTTATTGCACATTACATATAACTTAATTATAAAGAAAAGATATCTCACCTCACCACTTTTGCTAAATTCAATTCTGACAACTCCAGGAATGCTCTTCAGATATCCCTCTAATGTAGCATGTCCCAGCTGCTTAAAAGGAATCCAATCTCCAGTTAAAGATTTATATTCCCCTTGCAAATAGGAAAAGGGCACTCCAGTTTTATGAGACTGGAGAACAGCTCGAAGCATTTTTGCTACTAGATCTGCTTCCTGCATTTTTATCTGCAATAGAAATACACTTGAATTTTACATGGAAATTTGGCAAGCATTTTGAGAGTTTGAAGCATTAATATGCAAGAAAGTCAGTGGTAGTATATTCAGAATTTAAAACTAAACATCCCATCACACTAGGAAGATGGGTTAATTAATGTGTAATAACAAAGCACCCGAAAATAAAAATATTGTGCAGGACTGTTGAAAAGAATACTTTGCATTTATCAGCTTCTGAAGGAAAAAACAGAAATGTAACAAGTGAAAGCAATAATAGTTTTCCTAAAATACAGACTATCCATGCTTAGAACTATTTCCCAAATAGAAAAATATATAGGAGATAAAATTTATATTTTTTGAAGTATGATACAAAAATGTCTTCTTTAAAAAGCCAATAGATACTGTTTATCTTGTTGGGGGAGAACCATAAATCAAATCTTTAACCTCTTAAACTACACAGGTGGAGTAAACTTTTTCTAAGCTTCTATTCCTAGTCAATTTTCCCTTTTTTATAAAGCTGCATTCATATCCATACACCATAAAGGACTATATAAACTACATCACTCTTTTAAAATGAGTTCCTATCACAGGAAATCCAGAGTTCTTCCCTGAAATATTTTATGGGCAATATGGGCCAAGTTTTAATTACATTATTCTATCCTCTTGGAATGGAGTACACAAAATATAAGAAATAAATGAATCCATTTCAACAACTAAAATATCCAGAGAATAAACAATCATTGGAATAGTCCATTTATCAAAAAAAGAACTTTTGACTTGGGAAAATTGAAAGAAAATGCGTAATACCCATTAGAGATTTAGCAGGCATTTTACTTGATAGTCATTTGAAAAGCAGAAAAAAGCACTTCTGCATTCCACCAAATGCTACCAGCGTTCAGTACATTTCTGCAGCTAATCTTCCTATGTATCGTTATTATACCAACTCCACTATTGTGCGTGTCAGAAGGACAAATGTTTCCTTTACTATTCTTTTAAAATATAGAATATCCTCAAAAATAACTTCCACATGTAGAAGAGTTTGTCACATATATTGTTAAAATACTAAGTAGGAGATAACTTCCACTGTTTATTTGACACATTCAGTCCATCATCTACATATGAAATGCTGAATCATGCCCAAATCCAGTACTATAGTGAACTTCAAATTTTAGGGTGAAATTTCAATTTCCTAAATACCTTGATTCATTAACCCAAGCTTAAAACTGAACAAACTGCTTTAAAAAACAAGCAAACTTTTTTAGTTAATTTGACTCCATGTTGCAAGGAGAAAGGAATAAAAACTCATGGTCCAGAAGCTCTTTGCACCCAATGGCAATAAGGGATAACAAACAAGGAATTACTATATATCACATAATGGTTAGTGAGTCAAGATACTGTTAACATCAGCCACTATCTAAAAGATAGTAATTCTGAATAGATTTGCAAGGTGAACTCAAACTAAAAGCTCAAGCATCAGAAATCAGAAAAAAATCCCATCTGCAAGACTATTGATAATTCCTAACACAAACTTGACAAATAAAATATCAAATTTCAGTGTGATCTTGCTTATCAGACAAAGTAATAAATGCTGATCCAAGCCAATGGCAACATCAAAGGCAAAAAATTACCCAAGGATTGTCAATCATCCCTATAAATACACTCATTAGGCTTTTTCTTACAGATTTCATTTCCCATTTAGGTTACACATCTTTGTGCCTTTAACAATAATGCTAAGTATAAACTTCAGGTTTTTTTATTAACGCCTCTTTGGAAATATGAATAAAAATAAGCTCCAGGCATCATTCTTTGCAATGAAAAAAAAAAAAACCCAAAGCAATGAAGCTGGAACAAGACACAGGTTGCAAGTTTAAAAAACAACAACTTGGGATGGCATGAAGGGAGAGAGAAAGAAGGGGACGAAAAATAAATAATGCTAAAAATGATTCCTAGCATCATCATCAGCAACGAACGTGCTCATCTCTCCCTCACCAACGATTGCAATTAAATAGAAACGGCAAAGAGGAGAAACGGATAACGAAAGTGTAAAGAATATTTATGCAAGTAATTATTTTGAACACGGATATATAAAGTATAACCCACCCCCCCACCCCGATATTTTAAGTCTCGGGGACTCCTCCTAATACAGAGTCATGCACGAACCGCCCTTTTGGTCCCGGGAAGTCCGGGGAGAATAAGTATTTATTCCCAGCCGGAGTTAGGCTTACTTGAGCCGGGCAAACACTAGACGTCGCCGCAACGATTTTTCATTTAAAAAAAAAAAAAGGAGGGAGGGAAGAAGCTGTACTTCGGCCGGCTCAGGTAGACCCCCCTCTGCAGTCCTCCTTCCTGCAAAAAACGGCCGTTCCCTGAGCTAAGAAGGCAAGGAACGCACGCAATTCCTAGGACTACCCGAATGGTCCCAATTCGGCGCGGAGAGGGCGGCTCCCTCTCGGCGCTTTGACTTCTTGTGGCCCGCCGGCCTCAACGCCAGGTCAGACCATTAGAAGGCCACTTACCTGCTTCTCAGCGGCGCTCCTGTGCCGGCTACCGCAGGACCCTCCACCTCCTCCTTCCCCAACTTTTCCCTCAGCTTCGAAATGACGGCGCCACCCCACTCGGGAAAAAAAAAAATATATAGAATGCTGAAGACGCACAGAGAGGGGGACAGCGTATAAAACGTCCGCGCCTGCGCACTAGCCCTGGCTCCGGCGACCAACCACGCCCTCGACCTCCAACACGTGAAGGCCGCCAATAGGATTACGGCCTTCTTAGTAGGCGGTTTGTAGTTGATTAGCTGTAACTAGGCTGACCTTCCCCCAATCAGTCGTTTTCCTTACACCCTTGCTTAAGTTGAGAGTGCTTTCATTTGGCAGTGTTTTTCTGCTTAGAATATTTACTTCATTTGAGTTCCAAGTTAATTTCTGGACAATAATACAACACGTAGAATATGATTTGTGAGGGCTTTGATCGGATGTGAGATGCTTTTTTTCCTCAAGTAGAAGGCTCTCTCTCTCTCTCTATCTCTCTGTTTAGCTACTGGTTCTGTTCATACAACAGGCCAAACCATATTTTGTTATATTAGGTAGGTTTGCACAGCATACTAAATTATAAGCTATCATATTGATTTAGTTTGTGCAAGACACTGATCTATCAAAAAGTCAGCCACGTTTAAGCATTTTTTTAAAGACATGTATGTTGATGAAAATATAGCTTTGTATTTTTTGAAACTTTAGTATTTTTACCCGACACTCATTTTTTAAAAAAATGGATGCAGGTTTTGCTCCACTGAACTTCAGAAAGTGTCATAAATCAAGCTCAGTAAAGTTCATGGCTGAAAACACTACAAACCTTCCTATGCTTTCTTAGTTAGCAAATGTGATAAAGTTTGTGGTTCAATTCTAGTGAGTGCACTATACAGGTAGTCCTCAACTTACAGCAGTTCATTTAGTGACTGTTCAAAGTTACAATGGCACTGAAAAAAGTGATGTAGAAAGTTAGCATCCACCCCTCTCCTAGAAGAATGAAATATTCTAGGAAATATTTAAAAGGCAGAATATTATATTTCCCTGGATGAGAAACATATTTTAAAGACAAAGCAGCTTCCTGCAGCTCCCTGCACCCCCCTTCAGCTCCAGGGTGATGGGATTAAGACATGGCCCTCAGGAAATGATAGGATTACCCATCTCACCACATGGCATCTGGAAAGATTGCATTAGCCATCACTCAGGTGAAGCCAAGTGGTCCAGACAAAGTCTACAAAGTTAGCTAAGACCCCCATCCTGGGAGTCTGACAGCCAATGTGATACATTTCTTACACAGGAACAGGAAACACTAAGGTGGGGCCCAATAGAGGGTATGAAATCAAGGGATTCTCAGCATCCCTTCCCTTTTCACCCAGGAGCTCCAAGCCATGTGGTCCTGTCCACCATTAAACCTTCTTTCCAAGCAACTTCCATGAATCCAACGTCTTTTTTCCCACTTGGAGCTGGACCCAGAAGGATATTGCTTCCAACAGTGACTTATGATCTTTTTCACACTTATGACCACTGCAGCAGCCCCATGGTGAAAACTCTGCTGCTTGACAATTGACTCATTCATGATGGTTGCAGTGTGCCAGGGTCATGCAATCCTCTTTTGCAACCTTTGAACAAGCAAAGTCAAAGGGGAAATTAGATTTGCCTAATGACATTGTCATTAACTTCACACCTGCAGTGATTCACTTAACAACTGGGGCAAGAAAGGTTGTAAAACTGGGCAAAATTCACTTAACAAATGTTTCACTTTACAACAAAAGTTTTGGACTCAATTGTGGCCTACCCGTACTTTATGTGTGCAGTTGTAAAGATTCTGATGCTACTACCACATGGCAATATTAACTGTCAGCAACATTAATACACCTTGGGCAGTAGTTTGAATCTTAGTTTTATCTGAAATGTTATTTCTTTCTCCTTATTGCATTATATATATTTACCTGAACAAATTCTGTGTTTGGACTATAATTTCAGCCTCTAGATCAGTGTTTCTCAGCCTTTACAACTTTCAGATGTGTTGACTTCAATTCCCAGAGTTCCCTAGCATCTCTTCAAGCCACCAAAGTTGAGAAACCCTGCCCTAATTCTAGCCATCTTGTCACAAGAGATCCATAAGTTTTTGATAATGCAATATCCAAAGTGAAGGGAAACCCTGCGTAGCTCTAAAGCAATGAAAGTGGCATTGAGATTGAGCATACAGGTAGTCCTCAATTTATGGTACAACCATTACTTTAGCAACTGTTCAAGGTTACAATGGCACTGAAATTATTGACCTACAACTAGTCCTTGTTTCTACCACATCACAGTATCCCTGCAGTCACTTGATCAAAATTTCAGCCCTTGGCAGCTAACATGTATTTATGATGTTTGCAGCGTCCCAGAGTCATTTGATCTCTATTTGCAACTTTCCCTGGTGATTTCCAATAAGCAAAGTCAATTGGAAAGCTGGATTTGCTTAATGACCACATGATTCATTTAACAGCTGCAGTGATTTGCTTAACAACCCTAGCAATAAGGTCCTAAAATCAGGCATAAGTCTCATCTCCTCCCATGAGAACCATTGAGCACCTAGGGAGAAGTTGTTTCAAGATCCCAGAAACTCTCTGAGGAGCTTGTATTCTGTCTTTACCTGCCAGGCTCTTTCCTCATATTGGAAAAAGCCAGAGATGGGCAAAGCATTACTGATTTCCCCCAATAAAGAGGAGCGATTGAAAGATCCAGTGGGACATTTTGGTCTTAAGATTGCCCAACTGTACTGCAGCCAAAATAGAAAATCCTATCAGTGTTGAGGACCAAAAGCCCAATACAGGTAGTCCTTGAATTACAACCATTCATTTAATAATCATTCAATGTTACCACGGCACCAAAAAAAATTGACTTATGACCGTTTTTCACACTTATTTTCCATTACAGCATCCCTGCAGGTCAAGTGATCAAAATTTGGCTGCTTGGCAACTCCCGTATAACTATTTAAGTTGGTTGCAATGTCCCAGGATCATGTAATCACCTTTTGTGACTTTCTGACAAGCAAAGTCAAAGGGGAAGCCAGATTCACTTTGCAATCAAACTTAACAAACTGCAGGGATTCGCTTAACTGTGGCAAGAAAGGTCATAAAATGGAATACATCTCCGTTTTCAATTGGTTTGCTTAGCAACAGAAATTTTGGGCTCAGTTGTGATTGTAAATTGTAGGACTACCTATAACAAAACTGCTTTGGCCACTTTTATGAATTGAATTTTGTATGTGCCTTTTAATCAGTCTGATCCTTCAGTTTTCTTGACAGAATTTTCAGAAATGATTTGTCATTGTTGCCTTCCAAGTGGAATAGTTAGAAACCATTCTGAAAAGTTTGCCACTCCATTATGCAAGTAAAGATCAGACATCCAGCCCTTGCTTATCAATGGAGACCGAGTGGAGCAAGTGGCTAGTTTTAAGTTTCTGGGTGTTACCATAAAAGAGGACCTGACCTTGGGTGCTCACATTGCAGCACTGGTCAAAAGAGCCCAGCAGAGATTATATTACCTAGGACTTCTCAGAAAACAACTGAATGAAAACCTGCTGGTGACCTTCTACCGCTGCACCATAGAATATTTTAACTTACTGCCCTTCTGTATGGTTTGCCAATTGCACAGTGGCAGACAATGGCAAAAACATATGGATTACAAACACACAGGGCAAAACAATAGACGCAATCTACATAGACTTCTGTAAAGCCTTTGATTCAGTGGTACACGACAAACTACTATTAAAACTAACATCTTATGGTATCTCTGGACACCTGCATAACTGGATAGAAGCATTCCTGTCAAATAGGCAACAAATGGTCAAAATTGGAAATGTCCTATCAAATTCTGTACATGTCAACAGTGGTGTCCCTCAAGGCAGTGTTCTAGGACCAACTCTCTTCATACTCTACATAAATGACTTCTGTGATCATATTAAGAGCAATTGCGTTCTCTTCGCTGATGATGTAAAGCTATTCAACACCACAGATAATTCTGCTACCCTTCAAAAAGACCTTGACTATGTATCAGAATGGTTAAACAAAGGGCAACTTCAAATCTCAACAAATAAATGCTCTGTCTTAACATATTGGTAAAAAAAATATCAGAAAATAAAAAACAAGCTGAATAGTCATGTTGATGATCCAAACTCTGTCAAGGACCTTGGAGTACTCATCTCTAATAATCTAAGTGCTAGAGCCCACTGTAACTACATAGCCAAAAAGGCATTAAGAGTTGTTAATCTAATCCTACGTAGCTTTTTCTCTAGTTAATAGTGTGATAGTAATATCACACTATTAACTAGAGCATACAAAACATTTGCTAGGCCAATACTTGAATGCAGCTCATCAGTCTGGAACCCACATTATGTATCTGATATTAACACAGGTGAGAAAGTCCAGAAATACTTCACAAGAAGAGTTCTCCACTCCTCTACTCATTGCAGAATATCTTATGCCACCAGACTTTAAATTCTAGACCTAGAAAACCTAGAACTACGTCGCCTTTGGTCCGATCTTAAGTATAGTATATAAAATCATTCATTGCAATATCCTTACTTGTCAATGAATACTTCAGCTTCAACCATAATAACACAAGAGCAAACAATAGATACAAACTCAAGGTTAATCGCACCAAACTTGATTGCAGGAAATAAGACTTCAGCAACAAGTGGTCAATGTCTGGAATACTCTACCTGACTCTGTGTTTTCTTCCCCAAACCCCAAAAACTGTAACCTTAGACTGTCTAGTATGGACCTCTCCCCTTTCCTAAGAGGTCTGTAGGAGGCATGCATAAGCGCACCAACGTGCCTACTGTCCTTGTCCTATTGTTTCTTTTATTTTTCTTATATGTATCCATGCATTCATAACTATGTTTATACTTATACCTATTATCTTGTAAGCAATTGACAAATAAAATAAAATAAAAAATAGATATGACAGCGCTCCAGAGGGTTAACATCATTGACCAGAGGATCATTGGTTAACCCTTCCCCTCTTTGGAAGAGCTTTCTAGCTCCTGCTGCCTTAATGAAGTTCAAAACATTATTAAAGGTCCATCTCATCCTGGGGACCCTTTTTTTGAACTATTACCATCTGGCAGACAGTACAGAATAAAAAAAAAGAGGACAAATAGGCTGAAAAACAGCTTCTATCCCAGGGCAGTAGCTCTTTTGAATTTTGCTATATAGTGCAGTACTGCTGCGATGTTGGGGGTTTTCGGTTCAACGTGTGGAGGGTGAAGGATGTGTGTTTGTGTTTATTTTCATGATCATGATGTCCACTGAAGATGGTGTTTGATTTCATTGCATGATGTGCAATGACAATAAACTAAACTAAAGATAGACTTTGAGCTACAGCCCTAATGAAACCTGCCTATCATGGTCGTAACTTGTGATGATCGTAAACTGAAGACCCAGTTTTACAATCTTTTTCGCAGTAGTGAAAGAATGCATGGGTGTTAAGTGAATATCAACATAATTAAAAAAAAACAATGGTTCTCTATGGGCACAGTTTTGCTAAAAAATGTGGACAGGTTATTGTGGGGGCTGAATGCTACCACATGTTTATTGGACCCGTGTCCCTCCTGGCTGGTGTTGGCCACTCGGGAGGTGACACGAGGTTGGTTTCAGGGTATTATTAATGCTTCCTTGAGTGAGGTATATCTGCCCGCCACCTTGAAAGTGGAGGTGGTGAGACCCCTCCTCAAGAAACTGTCCCTGGACCCAACTTTGTTATCTAATTATCGTCCCATCTCCAACCTTTGTTTTGTGGCGAAGGTTATTGAGAGTGTGGTGGCACAACAGTTTCCCCGGCACCTGGATGAAGCTGTCTATTTGGATCCATGCCAATCGGGCTTCAGGCCCAGGCACAGCACGGAGACGGCATTGGTCGCATTGGTGGATGATCTCTGGAGGGCCCGTGACAGAGGTTATTCCTCTGTCCTGGTCCTATTAGATCTCTCGGCGGCTTTCGATACTGTCAACCACTGTATCTTATTGCAGCGGCTGGAGGGGTTGGGAGTGGGAGGCACTGTTATGCGGTGGTTCTCCTCCTTCCTCTCTGGCCGTTCGCAATTCGTGTTGGCAGGGGGGCAGAGGTCGGCTCCGAAGCCCCTGGTTTGTGGGGTGCCTCAGGGGTCGGTGCTCTCGCCCCTTCTGTTCAACATTTATATGAAGCCGCTGGGTGAGATCATCCGTGGCTTTGAAGTAGAGTTCCATCAGTACGCTGATGATACTCAGCTGTACATCTCTACCCCAGGCCATCCCGATGAAGCTGTTGAAGTGATGACCCGGTGCCTGGAGGCCGTGCGGTGTTGGATGGGGCGGAACAGGCTTCAGTTCAACTCATCTAAGACTGAGTGGCTGTGCTTCCCGGCACCCCGGTACAGCCAGCTGGTTCCATCGCTGGCTGTGGGGGGGGGGGGAATTCTTGCCCCCACAGAGAGGGCTCGCAATCTGGGTGTCCTCCTGGATGTGCGGCTGTCATTGGAAGACCATGTAGTGGCTGTCGCCAGGGAAGCTTTTGGCCAGGTCCGTAGGATCTACCAGTTGCGGCCCTTTCTGGATCGGGATGCGCTTCGCACGGTGACTTCTGCCCTTGTAACCTCCCGCCTAGACTATGCCAATGCTCTCTACATGGGGCTGCCTTTGAAGAGCATCTGGAGGCTCCAGCTGGTGCAGAATGCGGCCGCGCGGGTGGTGTTGGGGGCTCCTCGGGGCTCCCATGTTATGCCACTTCTGCACGAGCTGCATTGGCTCCCGGTGGCCCTCCAGGTGCGCTTCAAGGTTTTAGTTATCATCTTTAAAGCACTCCATGGCTTGGGACCAGGATATTTGCGACACCGCCTCCTGCCATTATCGGCCTCCCGATACGCTCCCATAGAGTCGGCCTCCTCGGGGTGCTGCCGGCTGGATGGCTGGCGACCCCGAGGGTGCGGGTCTTCTCGTTGGGGGCACCCTCCCTCTGGAACGAATTACCCCCGGAGATGAGGATCATCCCTGATCTCCTGACCTTCCGCCGTGCGTTGAAAACTCATTTATTTCAGCAACTCGGATCTGGTTTTAACTTTCTTAATTCCCTTATTTTTAATCTTTTGATATGGCCAACGTATTTAATTCTTTTAACTTTTAAATATTGTATATGTATTTCTATATGTGTATTTTATCTTGGCTGTTCACTGCCCTGAGTCCCTTTGGGAGAGGGGGGTGGTATATAAATGTAAATAAATAAATAAATAAATAAATAAATAAAAACAGGAAGTAAATGGTGTTTTCAGCAAAACCATTATAAAACATGATCATATGACTGAAGGACCCTGCAAATGGCCATAAATGCAGCCCAGCTGCCAAGCGCCTGAAATGTGGTCACATGACCAGGGGGCTGCCCATCAGAATTCCAAATCTGGATTGTAACTAACACCCCCACCCCCAGGGAGGTCTGTCAGTACTTGGACTAGTCACTAATGGACTGGTTGTAAGTCAAGAACTATCTATAGTTGAAGTCATGTAAACCAGTGGCCTCCAACCTTTTGGGTGTGAGGGACTGGTTCTGTGGAGGGCAGTTATTCTGTGGACCAGGGGGACATGGTTTTGCATACTGCCTAGATTCTGTGTCTGTGCGGATGGGGGTTTGCTCACTTGTGTGGCCCAGTTCCTGACAGGTCACTGAATGGTGCCAGTCCAAGCCAGGGTTTGGGAATCCCTGTCGTAATCAAAAGAAGCTAGAGAGTGTTGGGATCAGAAAGTTGATCTTTAGTATAATAAATATCATGCCCAGAGGCAGACAGCTTAGATAATGAAATGCACTCCCATAAAAAGATACATGAAATCTGTCTAGCGATATTTGAAATCTGCCTAGTAATTAACTATAAGAACTAAAGTTGTATAATTTCCTTGCTTGAAACTGTATTAATATGCTGCCAAATTGTAAATTGGTATGCTTGGTTTGTGGCATTTACTCTAAGTGCCCCTTTTTCACCTGTACAGAATAAAAAGGGATTTGTGATTTCCACTATTTCTGGGTGTTTTGTTAGCTATTCACATCAAGTGAGTCAACCCAGTATTGGGCTGGGCCAACATTCCTAGGGCTAAGAGAAAAAGTGACTTTGTGCCAAAGCAGAACAAGAATCTTGGTCTCCCAGTTTGTAGCCTGATGCTTTTCACCACTACACCAAACCGGCTACCACGAGAGTTATGTGCTCATTTGTTTTTAATTTTTGCACCAACCTTTACCAAACTCTCAAAGCAGTTTACAATATTGTAAAAAAAAAAAACAACAACCCTGTGAAAACATAAAATCTGAATGTATTAAAATGCAGTAATAGTTAGGTGAAGGTGCTGGCCTAGAAGCCAAGATACTGTTAATTCTAGTCAAACCTTAGGCATGAAAGCCAGCTAGGTCACCTTGGGCAACTCATTTTCAGACCAAGGCTGATTTTTCCCTCACAGGATTTCTGGTTTGGGGAAAATAGGAGGAGGAAGGAATATTACTTATGTTTTCTGCCTTGAGTTATTTATGAAGAAGAATAAATATGGGATAAAAAATACGAAGGGAGGGAAAGGGAAAGAAACCCTATCTGATAGGCCCTATCACAACAATGCCTCTTCAAAACAGTCTAGCTTGCGACTGCAATAGGGAATCAGTTATAACAAATTATCCTGCCATTGTCCAATTAAAAGAATATTCCTCATTAAGAGTATTTGTTCAGTACACACCTATATAAACTGTGCTGGACTGATAACAAATTAACAATCATCCACTTACAATAATTTTGCTAGAATTCACAGAGTCGCAGAATATGCACACAAAAAAAAAAAAACCACAGTCTCAAAGTGTTCTTTATTTGAAAAGTCTTAACCAGGCGATATTTTCCAGCTATTGGAGACATTTATTTTCTTTCAGAATTGCCCCACCCACATCCTATATATATCTTACCTTGGAGAGTCGACCCTCTTCCTTCCTGGCTGTGTGAAAGAAATTGCAGTGTTTCTCAGCTGGTAAATGCAGTGGCAGCACAGAAGATTCAGCTACTCAGGAAACAGAAACTACAGCTAAATTAAAGGAATTGAAAGTGAAAGGAGGAACTACAGTAGAAAAATACAGAGATGAATCCTGGCGAAATACTCTGACCTCTAGCTGTGGAACCTGGATATAGTAAAGAATTGCTGTATTGAATTATTGTTCAATAATTGTTAATTATTGAATTGATTGCTGTATTCTCTTTGTATACTGTAAATCCCTTTATACAGGTAATACAACAGATCGTTTAGTGACTGTTTGAAATTACAATGACACTGAAAAAAAGTTACATATGACTATTTTTCACACTTACAATAGCAGTATTCTCATGATCACATGATCAAAATTCAGCTGCTTGGCAACTGGCTCATATTTATGACAATTGCTTAGTCCTGGGATCATGTGATCACCTTTTTGCAACTCTCTGACAATCAAGTCAATGGGGAAGCCAGATTCACTTAATAACTATATTACTAATTTTTGGGCTCAATTATGGTCATAAGTCGAGGGTTACCTGTATAGGTGGTCAGATGTAGATGCTGTTGCTTACTTCAAAGTAAAAAAAAACCTAGAGAGTAAGGTTTACCAGAAATAGACTGAGCATTGGGTGTGTTAACTGGTTACAGACAGTATTCAAAACTTATGACATTGAGCTGCAATTTTGGTGGTAAGTTGTGATGGTCAAAAAGCTCACCATGTGTCTGTACCTGATTTTACAATGTTTTTTTATGGCAGTCATTAAGTGAATACAGCTGCAGTTATCTGAACCATTGTTTGTTATGGGAATTTTGTACAGAAACTAGAAATAAATAATGGAGAATATTTGTACAGTAGCTCAAGGTTGAAATGAAGGGTCTGAGCTTGTTATGTTATGTTTGATGTTTATTTAATTTATATACCGTTCCCATTTGGGACTCGGGGTGGTGTACAGCCAAATTAAAACAATACAAAGAAAATTAAAATTTAAAAACAGATTAAAACAAATTAAATCAAGTTAAAAAATAGTAAAAATAATAAAAACAAGGGTCTATAAGATAACAAATTTAAAATCCCGCAATACTGTTAGACCAGACCGGCTCGTTGAAAAAGAGGAGTCTTCAATGCGTGCCTGAAGGTTCGCAGGTCAGGGATAGTCCGTATCTCTGGGGGCAACTCGTTCCAAAGGGAGGGTGCTCCCACAGAGAAGGGAGGGGTCGCCAGCTGACATCGTCCAGCTGACGGCACCCCAAGGAGGCCCACCCTGTGAGAGCGCACTGGCCAATGGGAGGCCGATGGTGGCAGAAGGCGGTCCCGTAAGTACCCGGGTCCCAAGCCATGGAGCACTTTATGGATGGCCATCAACACCTTGAATTGCACCCAGAAGGCTACTGGCAGCCAATGCAGCTTGCGCAGGAGCGGTGTAAGATGGGAGCTACGAGAAGCCCCCAGAATCACCCGCGCGGCCGCACTCTGCACCAACTGGAGCCTTCGGATGCTCTTCAAGGGGAGCCCCATGTAGAGAGCATTGCAATAATCAAGATGGGAAATGACAAGGGCAGAAGTGACCGTGCGAAGTACGCCCAGATGCAGAAAGGGCCGCAACTGGCAGATGCGTCAGACCTGACAAAAAGCCCCCTGGCAACGGCCGTTATGTAATCTTCCAACAACAGCTGTACATCCAGGAGGACACCAAGTTTGCACACCCTTCCCATGGGGGCCAGAATTCTCTGTATCTGGGCGCAGGAAACCACAGCCACGCCATCTTGGTAAAGTTGAGTCGGAGTCTGTTCATACCCATTCAACTCCGCACGGCCTCCAGGCACTGGGTCATCACTTCAATGGCTTCGTTGGGATGGCCTGGGGTAGAAATGTATAACTGAGTATCATCAGCATACTGATGGAATTCGACCCCAAAACAACGGATGATCTCACCCAGCGGCTTCACATAAATGTTGAACAGCAGGGGCGAGAGAACAGACCCCTGAGGCAACCCGCAGATCAAGGGCCTTGGGGTCTGCCAACACAAATTGCGAACGGTCGGAGAGGAAGAAGGAGAACCACCGTAACACGGTGCCTCCCACTCCCAACTCCCCCAACCGCTGCAATAAGATACTATGGTCGATAGTATCAAAAGCCGCTGAGAGATCTAACAGGACCAAGACAGAGGAACAACCTCTGTCACGAGTCCTCCAGAGATCATCCACCAACGCAACCAACACCGTCTCCATGCTGTACCCGGGCTTGAAGCCCAATTGAAGCGGATCTAAATAGACAGCTTCATCTAGGTGCTGAGGGAACCGTCGTGCCACCACACTCTCAACAACCTTCACCACAAAACGAAGGTTGGAGATCGGATGGTAGTTCGATAATAATGTTGGGTCCAGGGACGGTTTCTTAAGGAAGGGCCTCACCACTGCCTCTTTCAAGGCGGCAGGCAAAAGCCCCTCACTCAAGGAAGCATTAATAATACCCTGGAACCAACCTCGTGTCACCTCCTGGGTGGCCAAGACTAGCCAGGAGGGGCATGGATCCAGTAAACATGTGGTGGCATTAAGCCCACCCAGCACCCTGTTCACGTCTTCCAGGGTCACAGGATCAAACTCACCCCAGATGACCTCACCAAGATCCGCCCCAGTCATCCCGTCCAGAGTTGCCCAGTCAGAGTCCAGTCCGTCCCGAATCTGAGTGATTTTGTCCTGCAGATATCTCGAAAAATCCTCAGCCCGTCCCTGTAAGGGATCCTCCCACACTCCCACCTCTAAAAGGGAGCGGGTCACCCTAAAAAGGGCGGCTGGGCGATTTTCTGCGGATGCAATAAGAGCGGAAAAGTGAGAACGCTTTGCCGCTCTTATCACCACTAAATAGGCCCTAATATGGGATCGTAGTAGTGTTCGGTCAGATCCGGAGCGGCTGGCCCTCCAACCACTCTGTAGGCATCTTTTCCGGCACTTCATTTCCCTCAGCTCCTCGGAAAATCAAGGAGCTAATTGGGATCGGCACCAAGTCAAAGGCCACTAGGGTACGACCCGGTCAAGGGCCTCGGCCGCCACCCTGTCCCAGATGGCCACCAAGTCCCCAACCAAGTCATGTGTGCGAACCTCGGGAAAAGGCCCAAGCTCCATCAGGAACTTATCTGGGTCCATCAGGCGCCTGGGGCGGAACTATTTTATCGGCTCCGCCTCCCCGCAGCGAGGGGGTGCGGAACAGAAGTTCAGCCTAAGGAGCGAATGATCTGACCATGACAGGGACTCAATAACAATATCCCCCATACCCAGATCATCTTGCCACTGGCCAGAGACAAAGACCAAATCCAGGGTGTGACCCCCGATGTGTGTGGCGTCCCGAATTAATTGGGTCAGGTCCATGAGCTTGCTTGTTTTTTTCCAGATGTTTCCTTGCACAAACCAGGTAACATCAGCAGTACTAGTAAGTAAGCAGTGCTATTTGCTGTCAGTTTATATTCTGATGACTTGCTTATCTGCGTGGTTGGAGGTTGTCCTAGATTCTTTGAGCCATTTGCTGATGGCTCTTTGGCCGTTTCTTGATTAGGGTATTGATTGTTAATTAGTATTGATTGGATGCTGATTACTGTTGGAGTGGTGCTGGGGTCTTTTTTGTTCTCTTTTGGGCTGGTTGATTGTCTCTTTTGCATAATCTATATATGTTGTTAAAATCTATGTGTCTATTGATAGATTATTTGTCAGAGTGCCAGGCTTCTAGAAATTCCCTGGTATTTTTGGATTTGGCCTGGTTTAGGATGGTCACATTTTCCCAATTGAAACTACGTTTCAATTTGTTTCAATCTTTGTGAAATTAAAGAATTTTCGTCATGTCTTCTGATTGCCAGTTGGTGTTCATGGATGCATTCTGCCAGTCTTCTGCCTGTTCGTCCTACATAGTGGTTGTTTCAGTTCTTACATTGTATGTTGTAAATGACTCCTGTTTTTCCTCCTGGGGTTGCTTGGTCCTTTGGTTTGCGTAGTCAGTTTCCATTAAAAAGTTGTATATCAAAATCATGTGGCTTTGGGATGCTTCAAATAGCCAGAAATGCGGGCTGTTGAAAACTCAAAATACAGTCACATGATCATGTGGGAGAGATCGGAACTTTGAATCCAAGTCATAAGTCTCTTTTGGGGGGAGGGTCTGTCATAAATTCAAATAGTCACTAAGAGAGCAGTTGTAAATCGAGGACTATCTATACTCAGGAATGTGAGGCTGTGTATTTTATAAAGTTTCTTTCTTCCCATTTCCTCTTTCTATTTGCCAGAAGGCAATGTTCGCATTATTCATTGTTGTTTCATCATTTGCTGCTTCATCGTTTCATGAAAAATCAATTAAATCTTCATTAACAATTTAGGTAAAAGATGTTATTTATCCTTCTAATATTTTTCTTGCCAACTATAACGCACTATCCCTCTCCCTGGTTTGCAGAACTAATGAGCAAGCTAACCATTCCTGCAAGCACAATATGTTTTCTTTTATAATTGAGATTAGAGAATTCTGGAACTCAAAAGAAACATACATCAATTTGCATGGTATGTTTTTTTTTTTCTGCGATGCCTTTGAATAGTGCATGAATTGGGTCAGCTCTAATACTCACATGGGCCTTTATATGCACAAACTCTTGCTAGACTTTGGAAAGGTCCACATTAGTTTTTCTACCAGTTCATGTCATGCAGTTTTAATTTAACACATCACTCCAAAAATACCAAAACATTCTGGAATTCCAGAACAAGAACAGCAACAACAACAAAAAAAACCAAACCCAAAGCTCAGCACAAATCAACTTGATTGTTGGTGAAACACTATGGGACAGACTGAAGAAAGCAAAAAAAATATTGGTTGCTCATAACAAATACTTCACTAAAGAAGGTGAATTTTGTCCACCATGACATTGGCAACAGTTCCACTTTTTCTACCTCAGCTGAATATACATGGACAATATACATCCAAAAGACAATAGTAGAAAGTTAAAATATGGGCTGTTCACTAAATAAAAAATGAGTCATATATAAAACTTGGGAAATGATTGGTACTACTTGTTATACGCAAGTAATGATTTGTATTGCACTCCCTTCCATCTGAATGGAGATTGTGTAGAATTCCACAAGGCACCATTTTACTATTTCTCCCCTCCCCCTGCCCATCCCAATTTGAAGCTGACCTTTGACCATCTTAATTTCTGCTGCCTCAAATGCTGAAAACCAGCATGGAACCTAGTGAGCCAGTCTGTTCTCTTTAGCAGAATAACAGAGTTGGAAAGGACCTTGGAGGTCTTCTAGTCCAACCCCTGCTCAAGCAGAAGACCCTATACCATTCCAGACAAATTGCTGCCCAGTCTCTTAAAAACTTCCCATGATAACAAGTTGAGCACCCACAATTTCTGAAGACAAGCCGTTACACTGGTTAATTGTTGTCACTGTTAGGAAATGTCTCCTTAGTTCTAACATTGCTTCTCTCCTTGATTTGTTTCTATCAATTTTTTTTTGTCTTGCTTTCTAGCTGAGAAAAAGGAGATTTATATATATATGAATACATATATATATATATATATATATATATATGGATCTTTGGTTCTTCGGGTTTTCTCCCGCATAGAGTTGGAAATATCTAGGCGACGTTTCGATGAAGTCTCATTCATCATCTCAAAAGAAACCATCTACCAGAAGAAAACACATACAAACTGCTATCTACACGCACTCTTACACCACCACCCAGCACAGATCAATTCCGTAGCTGAGACACTCATCTCCAGAACAAAATGCTTAGCCGATGAACAACACCTAAAAACCGAACTACACACTCTCACTAATGTACTAACAGCAAATGGATTCCAAAGAAGAAAGATTACTCACCTAATCCAAGACAGAGAACAAGAAAATGGCAAAGCCCTCCTCCCATATATAAAAGGCACTACAGACAAAATCAGCAAGATCCTCCAAAAACACAACATTAAAACAGCATTCTGCACAAACGGAAAAATATCCACCATCCTAAGAAACCCTAAAGACAAAATTGAGTTAGAAAACCAAGGAGTATATGAAATCCCGTGCACCTCCTGCCCCACCACATACATTGGACAAACTAACAGAAGGATAAGTGCACGCATTGAAGAACACAAGAACTCCATCAAAAAAGAAGAACCGACTTCTTCCCTGGTCCAACACCTCAAAGCCACAGGACACAAGATTGACTTTAAAAATACCAGAACTATCGCCAAAACTGAACACTTCAACAACAGAATAATCAGAGAAGCCATAGAGATAGAAAAACGCCCACACAGCATGAATAAACGAGATGACACCTCCCGCCTACCAGCCATTTGGAAACCCGCCCTCATTAACAAAAGAGTACCTAACATAAAGGACACCAGACCCACACCCACGAGGGCCACACAAGAAACTACCACCACACTTCCACGCAGAAAGCAGACTCACACCCACACAGAAGATGAAACACGACCACGGACCAGAAGCCGTACCACAGCTGCATCACTACCTGCTTCAAACCCCCCCAACCCATACATGAAGGGAACTGATGCCCACCATGAAGATGTGGCACGACCACGAACACGAAGCCAAACAATAGGATCACAGCTCACCAGCTCAAATCCCCCAGCAACTGAGATTAACCGGAGTACAACCAAACCCCCACCAGAACAGAACACACCCCCATCCAATCAGAACACAGCCAACCCCCCAACCAATCAGAACACAGCCAAACCCCCACCCAATCAGAACACAGCCAAGCCCCCACCCAATCAAGTCACACCCCCACTAATAGTTAAAAGGAAGAAGCAGCTGCAAGCTCACATCACTCTGAGAAGCACAAGGCCGAAGACACAAGCCTGAAGATGATGAATGAGACTTCATCGAAACGTCGCCTAGATATTTCCAACTCTACGCGGGAGAAAACCCGAAGAACCAAAGATATATATATATATATATATATATGAAAGAGTAATCTTCTGAGCTGCCACTACTATTCGAAAGAACAAAATCCTGTTAGCCCCATTCAATAGAAAAGAAAATGAGCAGTGCTGTGCTAGATCAGACCCCTGGCCTGTGTATTCCAGCATTTTCTTCTCAAAGCAACTGATTATCGGCCCACTAGCTTGCCAGCAGAGGGCCCACAGAGGCAGTGACAACTGCCATCAAGACTATCAGCCTTTGATCCCCTGATTTCCATGAATTGACCAGTGAATTCTAAAATTGAACCACCAGTTGTGTAAACAAAAGTCTTTGGTCTGTCTTGATTCTTCCAAGATTCAATTTCATGGGTTGACCTCTGGTTCTAGTATTTTGGGAAGTGGAAAATATCTTCCTCTTTAGTTTAGTTTAGTTTGTTGTCACTGCACCTCGTACAACGAAATCAAACACTACCTTCAGTGCACATCATGACCATGACCATGAAAATAAACACACACATCCTTCACCCTCCACACATTGAACTGAAAACCCCCGATACCACACCAATACTGCACTATACAGTGCACTCTTGTCCCCTTACCTCTCTATGCCTGATTTGCACAGCTGAGAGGCCCCCTCTCATTCGCTTCCTTTAAAAAACAAATTGCCCCCAATTTTTTTCTCATAGGAAATATGTTCCAGTCTCTTAACTATCTTAGTTTCCTTCCTCTGAACCTTCTCTAATTACATCCCATTGATAGAATGATGACCTTGTTCTGTGCATTTCATTTATATTGTGGTGCACTTTATTTTATGTGTTGCATGTACAATGCTTGTAAAAAAAAAACAACAGGTGGGATTACAAGAGCATAGCTGTAGCCACTGTTAAGCCAATCCTGTTTCCAGCGTTTCAGAATGAGAAATGATTAGTTGATTTAAAATACTCTTGGAAGAAATATCTTTCTGGGTTCAATTCCAAGTGGAAAAAAAAGACACCGGAAACATGGAGGCTGTTTGGAAAGATGGTTTAATGGTGGAAAGGACCACATGGCTTGGAGCTCCTGAATGAACAAAGAGTGATCACATGCTTCAAGATGTTGAGTGAAGAAAAACGGCTGAGATGCTAAGAATGCCTGAGTTTTATGCCCTCTGTTGGGCCCAACCTCAATGTTTCCTGTTCCTGTGTAAGAAATGTATCCCATTGGCTGTCAGACTCCCAAGGGGCCGGAGGTCTTAGCTAACTTTGTAAGACTTTGGGTGCTGGCTGATGTAAGGGGCCATGTGGTTAGATGAATAGAGGGCTCTTTTGTTATGTGGAATAGACTGGCTCAGGCCTTAATGGCCCCATTGGCAAGGGAGAGAGGGCTGAGTTTCTACTTCTCTTTATATTCTGCCTTTTTTGTATTTCCTAAAATATTTAATTTTTCTAGGAGAGGAGTGGGTTATAACTTCCAACAATACTGTTGGAAGAATTATCCTTCTGGGTTCAGTTCCAAGTGGGGAAAAGACACTGGAAACATGGAGGCTGTTTGGAAGGATGGTTTAATGGTGGACAGGACCACATGGCTTGGAGCTCCAAAGTGAAAAGGATGATCACATGCTCCAAGGTGAAGGAAAAGAGAAAGAAAGTCCAAGATGCTGAGAGTGCTTCGTTTTATACCCTCTGTTTAAATTTGAATTTCAGCTTGTATTCTGATTGGTTGTCAGACTCCCATGGGGCCATGTAGGGGCAACTCTGTAGGCTGTCCTGAATTCCAGGCTTGGTTGAGCCTTGTTCGATGATGATGCAATGAAAAGGGCTTTGGACAATTGCTATAGCTTTACCTGGAGATCTTTATTATGTAAAATATTCTGGCCCTGGCCTTAATGGTCTGCCCATTAACAAAAGTGGGGGAAAGCTTCTGCTTCTGAAGTGAGTTTCTGCTTCTGAGTTTCTACTCTTTTTAGGGGAAATATTCTGCCTTTTTAATATTTCCTAGGATATTTCATTTTTCTAGGAGAGGGGAGGGTGCTAACTTCCTACAATACTATATAAGATTCCTTTTAAAATTTAATCTTTTATCAATCTTGCATTCTACTATACTATGCAACTGACTAAATTTTTAAAAAATTCCCAGCACTTGGTGACTCTTAATCAAGAGTATTAGCTTGTTTTTTAAGTTGAATGTTTAGCAACTAACATTTGTTCTACTTTATAAACATTTTTTTTATTTATTTCATAAAAGTATTTACAGACTGCATATCCACAAAAAAAAAAAACCCTAACCCTAACCCTGAAAAACCAAAGTGGTGTAGAGTAAAATAAAATGAGATTATTGATAGGGAGACCAATATAAAACAAATGCTTTTTTTAAAAAAAAAGATGCTTAAAATGCACCAGGATAAAGTTTGGGGCACATCAGGGGATAAGTTATTCCTTAAGTTATACAACATCAGAGGGGAGGTCTAATTCTGCATCACCCCAAGAGATGATTTGCAAAATACAGAACAAATTGATGAACCTGTCCTACCTGAGAGTTGAAACATTTTAATACAATCTTTAAATTTAATCTGGTGGTAAATTGTATACTTGTGTAAGAAACCATACCTATCAGTATGTAAGAAAAATATAAATCGTATCCGGTGCTTCTTCGGGTAATTCTCTGCTACACAATACGACTGAGAAATTCTTTGCATCAGTGTTTTATGAAGGTTTGAGCAAAATCTCCATCAAAGTTGTTTTCTAAGGCAACATGACCCCCTCCCTTCACTTCTAATGATGGGGAGAACATATTGCTTCTTTCTGCTTTGTTTTGCAGGCCCTCGGATATTCCTTTCTGACATTTGGAAAAGCCAGGATGGGTTTCTGCATCCATTCAGTTCCTCTGCAGAAGCCACTGTAGAAGGCTACAAGTCAAGCTGCCTTTAGTGTGAAGCTCTTTTCCATCATTGCAAGGCCAATTTATTTGTGGTGTGCTTGTTCATCGATGTGATGAGGACTGTTCTTCAGCTGGTTTGTCACAGAGCCAGATGTTTTGAGTGGCAAAAAAAAGAATATGACTGAAAATATAACTGGGTCACCCAAGTTTAACTGGCCTCCATATATAAAGAAGGATATTCTCAGGTCCGGATTAGGAATGGATTTCTAATTGGGTTTCTCCATTCCTAATCCGGACCTGAGAATATACCATGAACAGCCAAGAAGACAAACTAATGGAACATCAGACAAATCAACCCAAAGTTCTCACTCAAGGCATAAATGGCTAGACTCAAATTATTCTACTTAGGACTGTTGGAAGAAATATCCTTCTGGGTTCAGTTCCAAGTGGGGAAAAAGACACTGGAAACTTGGAGGCTGTTTGGAAAGATGGTTTAATGGTGGACAGGACCACATGGCTTGGAGCTCCAAAGTGCAAAGGATGATCACATGCTTCAAGATGTTGGGTGAAGGAAAAGAAGGGGCAAGATGCCGAGAGACAGTTTTATGCCCTCTGTTGGGCCCCACCTCAGTGTTTCCTGTTCCTGTGTAAGAAATGTATCCCATTGGCTGTCAGACTCGCAGGGGCCGGGAATCTTAGCTAACTTTGTAGACTTTGGACCACATGGCTTCACCCGAGTGCTGTCTGATGCAATCTTCCCAGGCCATGTGGTGAGATGGGTAGAGGGCTTTGTTATGTAGAATACTCTGACCCCCAGGCCTTTATGGCCCACCCATTAACAAAGGTGGGGGTGAGCTTGAGGTGAGTGTCTGCTTCTGAGTTTCTACTTCTCTTTTTAGGGGAAATATTCTGCCTTTTTAGTATATCCTAAAATATTTCATTTTCATAACTTTCATAATATTTCATAACTTCCAACAGGACACATTATGCAAAGACCCAGCTCTCTGGAAAATGCTGGGGAAGAAGGAAGGAAGGAAAAGGACAACCAGCAATAAGATGGTGTTACAATAGTTGTTTCAGTTGTATTGGTTATAATGGTGTTACCAGTTAAATGGTGATGAACAGATCTTTGGAAAATTTAAAAGAACATCTTAGGGAATAGATAGTTATGGAAAGTATCTATCTGTATGGTTGCTAGGAGTCAAAAAGGACTTGATGGCACATCCTCCTTTTTAAACATTTCAACACAATGGCCTCTTTACAAGCCTATTCTATTCTGTAACGTCTGTCAACTCTACTTATGTCACTTTATTTATCTCCACTGATATATTTGGTATTTACAAAAGAACAGATTTTCAAATCTAAAATTGATACTAAAAAAACAAGTTGGGAAACAAAACAAAAATGAGTGCAGAAAGAATACATCAAATTTCAATTATTTCAGTTATTGCATTGGGACTACAGGTTCCTTCCAAAATCTACATGGAAGTAACCCAACAGTATTGCACTCTATCCTTAAAGCATCTCTGCCTGGTCACAAATGTTTATTAAAATCTCTCAATAGAATGGTACAAACTGTATTCTATTTATTTTTCAGTGTGCTTTTTTCTTTCAGTCCACATTGGACTTTGTTGTTAGATGCCATACGATTTCTAAGAAATAAAAGCAAACAAATATTTACATAATATTAGGACTAGCATTGTATATGCGCTCTTTTATTGACCTTGCTTTCATGACTTCAGAGGCAACATGAGACTTAGAAGCAAAGCAAGTAGAAAGACAGGTTTGGTAGAACTCATTTCATAGTCAAAGCAAGACAACCTCTACTGTGTAAAGAGCTCAGTTGTTAAAAAAAAAAAGAAAGCAATCATTTAAAACCATGATTGTGTTAAAGAGTTAAGGTTAAGTGAATTAAACAGATGACGTAGTCAATGATTTATTCACTGAACAAAATTTGGGATTAAATCTTCTCCTTTTATTTAAAATCCAAGGAAGTGGAAAGTTGCATGTCTGTCTGTCTATCTCTCTCCATCCATCCATCCATCCATCCATCCATCCAGTCATATTCAAAAGGACAAGGAAAACAGGGTGGAGTAGTTGAAAAATATCCCTAACACCAGCAGAAGGCTCTGCAACGCATGAGACAAATTCCTTGTTACTGATATTGAGATATTACATTTACTAAATTAACTCCGCTACCCTCAGAAATGATATCTTGTCTCTGTTTTTTGCTTTATGTGCAGGCAAGTGTGCACGTACGTATAAATAAAACTTTGTTTATTTTTTACTCTTTTTCGTTTTTAAAATTAGTAGAGATTGTCCTCAACTTATGGCAGTTCATTTAGTGACCATTTGAAGTTTCAAGCAACACTGAAAAAAGTGACTTTATCGTTTTCCACACTTATGACCATTGTAGCATCTCCATAACCACATGATCAAAATTCAGACGCTTGGCAAATGACTCATATTTATGATGTCCTGGAGTCATGCAATCATCTTTTGAAACCTTCTGACAAGTAAAGTCAATGTCATTTAACAACTGTTACTAATTTAGTAACTGTGATTCACAACAGCTGTCAAGAATGGTCATA
The DNA here is from genome assembly GCA_023653725.1 of Bungarus multicinctus. NCBI lineage: Eukaryota > Metazoa > Chordata > Lepidosauria > Squamata > Elapidae > Bungarus > Bungarus multicinctus. The sequence goes on from CM042834.1 coordinate 178,677,773, forward strand.
AAAAGGGCAACATTCACTTAACAACTCTCCCAGTAACAGGCTCAATTATGGTCGTAAGTTGAGAACTATCTCTATTTGTACCTATATTTCTTTTTGTGATTTTCAATTCTGGTCCTACCCAGACAAATAAACCAGGAAATTACTCAAATATCACCTCAGTTATCAATATTTTTTTGAATGTGATTCAACAGCCTTTCAGGAAACCTAATTCCCAGCTTCATAGAGTATGTAGGCAGTCCTCGACATACACCATTTATTTTGTGATCTTTCAAAGTTGCAACAGCTGTGAAAAAAAATGACATGACCAATACTTGCACTTACAACCAATTGTAGTATCCTGTTAGATTAAAAAAAAAAAAACGGTCAAGAGAAGGTTCTGGAATCTGGTGTCAGGTGTTCCAAAATACATGCAGGACAAGAGAAATCCAATTAAACTTGTTATTGCTTCAGGAATAAAAAATATGCATGCACCCAAGGTCTTTCTTTACAAGCAGCGTGCTCTCAAGTTGTTATACCAGCTTTCTATACAACTTCAAAAACTTGATACTTAATTTCATAATTCCTTTCTACCCAGCAACAGTCAACACAGCCATCATTCTATACACCAGGCCTCCAGTGCAAAAGAACCTATTTTTAAGTTAATTCAGCATCACCTTTCATAGGCTGTATATTATTTAGTCATGAGCTGAGATAGTGTTAGGAACTTAACATTGTAAGTTTGTTTTGATGATTTGGGTATTAAAAGTTTTACACAGTTAAAGACATGGGGTAAACAATTAGTACAGCAACAAGCTATTTTGCCAATTATAATAAATAAAATATATATTAAAATATTTTAATCATCCCAAATTAGGCAGCCAGGAAGTGTTGCAAAGATTATAAAAGGGCATGGAAGAACTTATTTGAGTTATGTCATGAAAGTTGGACAATTGTAAGATAGTGTGGCTATCTGTAAGGATCTGACATCCCTGATCAATATAGGTATATATATATGCACTGGATAATCCAATCCATCTGACTAGTTTAACTGTAGGTAGACAGAAAGGAAGATAAAGCAGAAAACAGCTGTACTAAATAAATTTTAACTATTCCCTATTTCATGATATTCTGGTTGCAAGAGGCCTGAATTCCTGGATGTGGCCTAGCCCTAGATCATTTCAAAGGGACTCTCTCTCTCCTTTTTGGTGTACAGCGCAGCTTTGGCAATGGGGAGAGTCTGAGGCTAAGGCAGCTGGGTTCCCTGAGCCTATTTTAACCAAGTTTCTTTTCAACAGCCCATTTTGAAGATTGACTGCAGACCTTTTCTTGCCCCCAATTTAAGGGAATATTGTTTGAGGTGAGGAATTGGAATATTATTCTTTAATTGGACTATTATTAGCTTAATAATAATATTTTGCCCTACCAGATAGTCCGGTAAGCCCATACTCAGGACATTACTGCATCTCTAATTTTCCTTGTTTCTTTGCAGCTAGATTGTGATTCACTTGGCGTTAAAGGGAGAATTGTCCTCCATGCCTTATGTTTATGAATTTTCATTGCTTGACTCTCCGAGTCAAAAGTAACAGTTGTCTATAATTTATTAAGCATCTCTCTCCTCCATGCAGCAACCACATTTGATTCTGTTGTAGTGCCACCTTCTGATTTTCTCTTAATTGTTCTTTTTGGCCTCTCAGACATACATTTTCTCCTTGTTCCTGAAAACTACCTCCTCATTCACATCTTTTACAAAAAATCATCCAAAAATCTTGCCCAGGGAATTGTAAGAAAATAACCAATCTGCTATGGCCAGCTGCCAAAAATCAAAATGAACGTGAAATGTAGACCAGTTGGATTCATACAACATATTAACCCCTAGTTACTTTAGTTACTGAATTATACTAGTTTCATCTATGTTATTTAAGCCCAAATCAACCAAGCCATATTAAGGCTTGGCATGATCTGAGAAGTTATCAATTCCTGACGTATAACAATGGCCTCAAATGGTTTGGGACCAGATCAAATACTAGAATCCACTACTTCAAGCTGCCACTTATGACAGGTTACAACACATCACAGCTATTTAATTGCAATTTTATTTAGGTTAAGAAAACGTACAAATGCCTCTCACCTATTAAAACCTTAGATTCTATAGCAATTAAAATTATTAAAGTTATACAGTTGAGTATTTGACTAGTAATCAACATAAAGTACACTTACAACTATATAATATTAAAAGCATCATGCATATTATGGAAGTGGTTAATAATTACTTTAAACAGGTCAATCCATTTATTAATTTCTCTCCTTCTCTAGGGGCCCTGCCACCTAAGCCTTGTTCAAGGAATGCCTCTGTTGAAGACACCAGTTCTCCATATTATTAATAGTAAAGAATTAATATACATTACTCTGTTTCATGGATTCCTCTGCTGAATATTCAGCAGGACAATAAGGTCCATCTACCCATGACAGACGAGTGTACTTAGCTACATATTCCATGACTTCGTACACAGCGTTCCTAGCCTTGTTAATCTTCTTTGGGGTCTCTTTCAGGAAGCCACAGGGAAGATCCTGGAAAGATGTGGTAGTAGAGAGGACATCTTGTAGCTCTTTTAAATCATACTGAGCCTGTTGGATTTTTTGTTGAAGATCTTCAGGAAGGCTCTGCATGTTAGTTAAGATTTTCTGGCAGACTTCCTGCATCTTCTGTGCAACACTGTAGGATGTGGCTAGAGCACGGGATTCCATCTGTTGTGAAACACACACACAAAAGATCTGTTAATTGAACATCATAGATATTCATCTAAAGCGGGGGTGAGAGGGAGGGGAGGGAGGGAGAGAGAGAGAGAGAGAGAGAGACATGGGCAGTTGAATATTCTGGCTTATGCATGGAGACACCATTGTTTATTGTTGTTCCCCTGATATCAGCCATACAATACATGCCAGGTGGCAGAATTCAAATGTCCTCCCTCTTTTCTCCCTCACACAATTTTGTGTATGTGCGTATGTTCTGTAAAGGGTCTTTGAACCAGCTCTTCATCTGACCTTTTTCATATATCCTGAGAAACACACCAAATCTTTTTTTCTGGTGCTGGATATAAATTTTGCATATAAATATATAGTTTGCTTAATAAGGATCCAATCTGGGTCAGTCACTGGGAGTAAAGGTTTAGTCTGTTTAATAATGGTTTACTGAATAAATCATAATTGGCTAGGTTTACCCAGTATGTCTAGCCACAAACCATTGTCAAGGCATAATCTTCAGTGAGCAACAGCCATTCCATATTTTCTTGTATCTTCAAAAGATGAAGCATTCTCTTGCTGAGATACCCACCTCTGCCTGATTTGCTTCACTGCTCTGACCCTGCTTAGGTTGACCTTTGTACCATTCCTTCCACATCTGGTACACTTTTTCTTGACCTCTGTGAATTTTGTAGTCCAAATCCTCCTTGGTATATTTTAGCTACAATGAAACAAATAAAGAAAAAAATAAAAGTCATGCTCTGCAAGCCTAGTGTTGTGTTTGACACCATAACTACAGCTTTGGCTCAAAGGCCAGAGCTATTCATTCCCTACTCAGATCATAAAGAACCATAGTGGTACAGTGGTTAGAATGCAGTACTGCAGGCTATTTCTGCTGACTGCCGGCTACTTGCAATTTGCCAGTTTGAATTTCACTGGCTCAAGGTTGACTCAGTGGAAGAGTGGATGATGAAACTGATTATTTTAACCAAAGAAAAGATTTTGTCCAGCTTTGTTTCTACTTGGAGACCACATTGGACTTTTTGCTTGAAACGGAGACGTGAAACTTTAACTTTGGGATTTGATGATTGTTTATACTTAGAACCGTTTATAATTATAGCAATTCTGTGTATTTCTAATCATAGAATGAGAGGCTACAGCGACATATTGTGTATATTAATCTTAGAGTAAAAGAGTAAGAGGCTAATGTATTTTGTACCTATATCTGAAAGTCGGATTTTTTTTCTTTTTTCTTTCCACATTCCTAATTTTGGCTTTTTTTCTGAACCATTCTTTCCCCATGATTCTATGATTCTCTCATTCCCTTTGTTTCTTTACGTTTTATTTCTTATTGAAACTTAATCTTTTTTTTTAAGAAAATATTTTCCCACAAGAGAAAAAAATAAAAGGAACCAAAATGCACAATCAGCTGGGCATTTTTTTTTTTTTCATTATAGAACTGCCATAGCCTTTGACATTAGCATTAATAGACAAGGCTCATTTTAGCCTGGGAACCTCAGAGGGCATTGCTAGTGGTCCTCTAACAGGAACAAAGTAGATATAGTGAATATTTTTGGTGTGTGTATGTGTTTACAATTGGGCAGAGGATTAAAGGAACAGAATGGAACTTCAAGCCTTGCAGATGTTTATAAAAGGATTTATAAAATCCTTCCAGTGAGAGGAAATACTTAACTCTCTTCCACGTTTGGATATTCATTTCACTCAAGCCCCATAAATCACCCCTCTCCAAAAATGGTATGATATATCTAGACTCTTTCCAGAGCCACATGGATTGCAAATGTGATTTGGGAGATTGTCATTTGTCCTGGGGTCAGAAATTTACTTAGAATTATCTTAGAATTGAATTGTGCCTTTTTTTTTACAGTAGTAAAATGCACTAAAACAGTCTCAACTTGGTATCTTGCAAATATATTATACCCCATCTTTTATCATTTCCCAAACATGGCCAGATTAGAAAAACTGGAAAACTATTTTTGGAAGAGTCCTTCAAAAGTTCCTACTAATACTCCTGCCTATTCCTAGACAGAGTTCAAAACATGAAAATGTCCTAAAGTTGTGTGAAGAGTTTCAAACAACCAATGATGCTGGAATTATATTAACAAGCAATATTGAACTCATTTTCAACACTGCTTTCTTAATCAAAAAGTCATTCTGTCTGGATTTGCAATTAATCCTTCCAGGTGAATACTCTGTTCTACTCACTTAAGACCATACTTTAAGTCATTGCACTACATTGTTGCATGACTTCTTATTTAAAAGGAAGACTCTTTCTGCAATCAAAGTTGAATTCTGTAAACCCTAAAGATGTATTTTCTTGCTTCATAACCAAAATGGCCATGCCAAATGGAGATGATACTGTATAATTACTATCTAGCACATCTGAATACATCGAATTGGGGATGGTAGCAGAATTTTAATTACTAATGAAAAGCTTGAATCCACATGAAGTCAAGAAGGAAGAAACTATGTACAAAAAATTAGCAGATGTGCTACAATACAAGAAAATGTTGATGTTTTTCCCCTTAATAAAATATAGACATAACCTAACACATTTGGAAGCTGGTTAATGGATAATATAGGTCAGTATTTTCCAACCTTGGAAACTTTGGTATGTGTGGATTTCAACTTCTAGAAGTCTTAGCAAAGGCCATACTGTCTGGTAGTTAAAGTCCAAACATCTTTAATGTTAAGAAAGATTGTTGTAGATTAGACTGTTGAGCAAGAGTGCAAGTGAAAGACACAATGCTAAATTCCTAAAAGAGCACAGCTGGCAGATTATCTGGTTAACATATATATTGTGCAAAAAACTCTTATTTTTAGACCAAAGCCAAATCCACTTAACTCAATCCAGCTGCTCATTAGCCTTTTACTGGACACCAATGGTAGAATAGGCCCCAAGATTTCAACACAGAAATATTTATACCCTGCCTTTATTATTTTCATAAATAACTCAAGGTGGTGAACATACCCAATAATTCCTTCTATTTTCCCCACAACCACCACCCTGTGAGATGGATTGGGCTGAGTGTGTGACTGGCCCAAAGTGATTCAGCCAAATGAGTAGTTATTACAGTTAGATTATTGTAACTACCATTCACCAGCAGCCCAATTTACCTTTTAATATGCTGTATTTTAAAATCAAATATCTTTTAAGAGTTTTGCTATGTATATTACATGTCAGCTTCAATAACTTGTGAACCTGCAAATTGCTCTATAGCAGGGGTGTTAAACTCACGGGCTGGCCATGCTCACCCCTGGTTTAGCAAAGGGGAAGAAAGTCACGATATGTCATGCAATGAGATAACAACATGAGTTTGACACCCCCCTGCTCTATAGAAAACATGCCTGCTCCAGTCCATGGCTGAGTCAGTCTCCCTGGGTTCAGCTGCTTGAGCTATTTGCTAAAGAGATCATTCAGCATCTTACTGTACCTATTCCAACAAGGATGCTCTCTCTCACCCAAGGTCCGACTATTCACCCTTTCTTTTATTTCCCAAGCATAACATAGAATGACTGAGTTTCTTACCAAGTAAAAGAGCTGTTCAAGCAGGAACAACGTCTGCTGTGCACCCAGTTTGATCTTTATCAGAGAATGAATGTAGGCTCGTCTACAGAGCTTGATTGACAAGGAACCGAGGCGCCTGGAGTAACTTGGCTCTTCTTTCTGTTTTTCAAGAGAGGCTGCTCCAGAGCCTTCAGGGTGGTCCGAAAACGCAATGGCAACTAAACAACAACAATTAGATCAAAAGGGATCCCCATTCACAACACCTGAGCTAATATTATCAGTAGTCACTTTATTTCACAAATAAAATTCTTCACAATTAAGTTTCTAGCCACTTTATTCCTCAAATAAATCCCCCTTGATTGAGCTTTGGGGAAATCTGGGCTACGCTTACATATAACTAAAAAAAAAAAGACTTCAAACCATCTCCCTCATTGTTAAAAATATTTAATTAGGGAAGTGAGGGGTACATATTTTAGCATATGTACTACAATTTAGTGAAAAATCAGCTTTGGCCCAGAACATTCATTTTCACTGCTCCTGCCTAGCACTAAGCTATATTAGATTTTTAGTGTAGCATGTTATGTGAACCCAACCTTCATGGCATGTAAAACAAGATCCGTGGCTTATAGGTTGTGTGAAACTCTTCAGTTAAATTTTGTGAAAGAGTGAAAGATGTTAAAATACAACCCCTTTGGTGGATATGGGTAGGTATATACATTTGATCAACAAATACATTGATCTGCCACATTTTAGGGCAGTGTTTCTCAACCTCAGCAGCTTTTAAGATGTGTGGTCTCTAACTCCCAGAATTCTGTGGGATGCTGGCTAGGGAATTGGAGTCCACAATCGTAAAAGTTCCTGAGGTTAAGAAACACTGCTTTAGCATGGTCTTCCTAAAGTCAGAGTAGAGAAAAGCATGTCATTTTTGGTGACCTTACAACAGCCTGTTATGGCCTTGAACTTTTGAGATTGGTTGAATCTGCAACTCCCAATAGGCCACCAATTTCTCCTGCACAAGAATACCAGCAGAAGGAAATCAGTTGGGCCTGATCTACATAGAGACCAGGATTTTATTTTATTTCTTTCTCTCCCTTTACCCTCACTCTCCTTCCCTAATCATTAGTTTTTATTTATTGCTTAAAGGAACAGAAAGATCCATGCCTTTCCTCTAGGTTAGGAGAAAATAAGTCTTCAATAGTCTCCACAGCAGAGTAGAAATAACAAATACCCCTTTTCACTTAACCTTCAACCTAATCTTTGCCTATGTCTTAAAATCAGCTGTAGCAAGGAGGATCAATTGGGAAGAGGAGTGATCGGAGGATAGAGGGATTTGGAAGAAAATTTATAAGACTGGTAAGCTTGTACTTTTAAAAGTTTACTAAAGTGTGACCTGATTTTTTAAAAAGTAAAATTGGTTCTATTCAGGAACATATGGATTGGATACCTGGATTTGATTCTTAGAATACTTTATTCTGCAATGAAGTACATTTATCCATGCCTCTAGCTTTCTTAGTTCATTTTTATACAACTGACTGAGAGCACCCGGCTTCCCTTACAAATTTGGTCTTCCCTTCTGTCTATTCTATTTCCTATCAATGCTGTATATCCTTTGGCACAAAGATCTATCTTTTGCTGGAGATGCAGTACAGGTAGTCCTTGACTTACAACAGTTCATTTAGTGACCGTTCAAAGTTACAATGGCACTGAAAAAAGGAACTTATGACTGCTTTCACATTTATGACCACTGCAGCATCCCCATGGTCACGTGATCAAAATTCAGATGCTTGGCAATTGATTCATATTTATGGCCGTTGCAGTGTCCTGGGAATATGTGATCGATCACCTTCTGCGACCTTCTGACAAGCAAAATCAATGGAGAAGCCAGATTCACTTAACAACGTGGTGGCTAACCTAACAACTGCAATGATTCACTTAACAACAGTGGCAAGAAAAATCATAAAATAGGGCAAAACTCACTTAACACCTTTCTCACTTAGCAATAGAAAGTTTGGATTCAATTGTGGTTCGTAAGTCGAGGACTATCTGTATAAGCAAGTTTATCCTAGATAAGATCATTCAGTTCCTCTATAGTGGCTAGATAAAATCACACAGAATGGGCTTGGGTTAAGCCATGGATGATCAATTATGATTTGTTGAATAAGCCACAATTGCTGGCTTTTCACATCAGCTGGGTCAAAACCAAGCAAATCTCCTTCTGATCTAGCACACTCACTGACCAGCAGGAACTCTCTAAGCAAGAGATTTTCTCTATCAGAATTAAGAGCTCTAAAAAAAAATGAGCTAGAAAATATTAGATTCTATTTTTAAAAAAATAACAAATCTGTTTAGCATACCTCCCAATGCTTATTTTACTTCTGACATATTTTCAATATTTTATACCTTTATTAGGCCAGTATAGTGTATTCTTAGTCTACATTTCCTAGCCAATGCCTTTCAAATGTTTTAAACTTTATTCAAAGGAAGAAGTATTAAAAGCGAATGAATAAATACTGTTAGTTGGTTAACTATCTCAGCTATTGTATACATTGATTTATGGATTTTGAAAAAAAAATTAACTGTTTTATAGTTTTAGAATTATATGCCATCCAGAGTCATTGGCAGAGATAAATGGCTATAGAAATAAAATAAGTAAATAAATTTAGAGGTCCAACTTATTAGATCGTGGATAATCAAGAGAGGGAACCGCATTATCTTACAAAATTCCTCATCCGTGATTGGCAGAAAGTGCTCTAGTAAGTCGTCTGATTTGAAGATCATCTTGTCAACACTACTGGCCATCATCTGTGCCACGTTGATTTCCATCATAGTGTTCACAGCACTCCTCGCTGAACACAATGTCACTTCCACGCTCTCTGCAGCAGCTTCAATGCCTATATCTAGCATGGTATCCATAATATCCTTTGCTTCAGTTAATTTGGTATAAATAGATTCAATGGCATTTGTCACGATCTTGAGGTGAAAATCCAAAAACAGAAAATATCACAGTGAAGAATGATGAACATTGACAGAATTAAGCACTAAACTAGCGCATATACCTTCCTCTCTAAATTTGGGTTCTTTGTCATTCTTGCATGCAATGTGGATTTGATTTGCTACATTTGTTTTTAGTGCAATTACCTTTAAAAAACAACAACAAATATACAGGTAGTCCTCAACCTACAACCACAATTGAGTCCAAGTTTTCATTAGCTAAGCAAAGGCAGTTAAGTGACTTTTGCCTCATTTTACAATTGTTAAGCAAATCATGAAGTTGTTAAGTGAATCTGGCTCCCCCCATTGACAATGACATTGTCAGATGTCAGCTGGGAAGATTACAAATGGTAGTCACATGAGACAGACAGACACACAGACAATGCAACTGTAATATTTACATGCCAGTTGCCAAGCACCCAAATTTTGATCATGCGACCATGGGGATGCTGCAATGGTCATTAAGTGTGAAAACCACTTTTTTGATGCTGTTGTAACTTTGAATGGGCACTAAATGAATGGTTGTTAAGTCGAGGACTACCTGTGCACAAAAACGAAATTGATTACCGTGTTCTAAGAATACTAAGAATACAAAGAAAGAAACTTTTACATATGCAAATACTCCGAAATCCTGTCAAATGGTTTATAAATCTGGAATTCAATTACCCTACTAATAGAGGTAGCATGGTGATGCTGAACCTATGACATGCATGTCAAAGAGGACACATTTTGGGTAACACACTAGTGTTTACCAACACCCAACAACTATTCTCAAATGCACACCTTGTTCTCATGCAATTTTCTGAAGCCTTGGAAGCTGCATGAGAATGGGATGGAGTGGGGTTTGTTGTCTTGCAACCTCTGGAGGTTGTGTGAGAGAGCCATACTTTTGCACAGCCTCTAGAGGCTCTAAAAATCATGCAAGAATCAGACAGTTTTCAGAAGCCACAAAAAGAGCATTTTACAAAACCTAAAAAGAAAAGAATAAAAAGAATAAAGGCCTCGTGTGATCCAGAGCTGCCTCAGATAGGCCATAGAGGCCTGTCAACAGAAAAACACCACCTGAAGGTAAATGGAATATGGCAGATTCTGAGGAATCACACATGATTGGACTGTATTTTTTTCAAAATTAATGTGTAAAAAATTGTTTCTCGCGTGTGTGTGAAAGAGAGACACACAAGAGTCCCTCTCTGAGGGAGACAGACAATTCAGAAATGTGAATAAATAAATAAAAAAGTTAATTGTTTTCCAAAATTTTGACATGCCAAACCCAAAAGTTTCACCATCACTAGACTAATACTACAATGGACCCTACTAAACATAAGGGATGTTTTGCATTTTTAAAAAGCACCAAGAGCATATAAAATACTTGCTGGAGGAGTTCTACTAGTCCAAAAATTTGGAAGGCTTTAAAGGAGAAAAAAAAATGTCCTTTTTTTTTCCTCCCACAGGAAGAAAAGGTTGGTTGGCATTTCAGCATGACCTGGTTGGTACAGCACCTGCTAATCATAGCTGGGTCTGAAATCCATACTTATGAAGCTGATCACCTATCTCTTGTACTGACTACAGTATAGAGAGAAAATTTGTGGTCTTCCAAGTCTTACTGAATTACAGTGCCCTGCATCCTTCATATTACCCATCCTACAGATGTTGGAAGTTGTAATTCAGTGAAATCTAAAGTATCACATGTTGCTTACATGAATCTACACAGATTGATTAAATGATATTATGGAAGGTCAAGTGATTACCTGGTCCACTGTCTGCTGCATAATAGGAAATTTGTGTTGTAGCCTGTCAAGATTTCTACAGGCAAACATATTTGCCACAGAAACTGTAAATAGTAAAGATGAAAGAAAGGTTTGATTACTTAATATATTCCGGTTATGTTCAACAACTAGATGTTACTTGTATTTGGGTTTTATTGCTACTTAGCAATATGAAAAGCCTATATTGTTTTATGCCGCAGTGTAATGATACAAAGAAAAGTGATCGCATGGAGGTGGCATTAGAATGCTATGCATTCATTAGGTGGTGGGAAATTCAGGGTCATATGAATAGACATAAACAGCACATCAAAAGATAAGGGCTATGTGCTCTATGCATACAATCTGAGTGTGCTTACTTTGAAGCCAGTGATCTTTTATATTTTAAAAGCAGCTTTGTGTTTATAGCTTATTGACCACTAAACTGCATTAAAAGTTCAGGCATTTGTTGGAAGTGGGAAGATTCTTGGAAGAAAATATGGAAGAGCAGGTCAGTAGCTGGTTCCACACACAGAATAGTGTTCTAATTTGGAGTGGGCCTACCAGTTATGACCAATTACTTACGTTGAGGTTCAAATATGTCGAGAAGGGGCTCTGTGCTTCTTGCAATATTCTTCACACCTGTCTCGGCAATCTCAAAGACCACTTGGATAGCTGGGTGAGACTGCTTGGCAAAATTATAGGTAGATGAAACCCATTCATAAGTAGAACCGATTAATGGCACAGCAGCAAACTTTTGGATGGCACACTAAGAAATAAGATACCATAGCATAGAGTCACTATTTTGCTGGATCCCAGAAGAACTGGGATCTTGACTGCAGAATTGCAGTTAGATCATATATTTGTGAAAGGCACACTTGTCAATGAAGCTATGATTCACATTGGTATGTAAAACTGAATAAATAGTAAACTGATACTGCTGAACTCTGGTTTGTTACTGTTTCTTTCTCAGCACATTATTGTGAGCTTAAAACAGCACAATGCAAGAATGTCTAAGAAGCACAAAAGTTTTCCTCAGCATTTTCTTACGTTCTTTCAGAGTTTTATTGTGACTAAAATAGGAGCCTGTGGGCCTGCAGCTCTTTGAAAATAAATCTATGAAATAGATTAGAAAACCCATGCTGGGTTCTATGCCTGTCACATATAGTTTGATCCTTAAATGATATCCTGGCTTCTCCCAGTATTGTCCACTTACCTGTTTATCATCTACAATCCTTACAGACATTAACTCTGCTCCAGGAGAATACATGATGACAATAAGAGAAAGAGCGGCCAGCACTACAGAGACAAAATATCCAATTCAGTCATCACACTAATACATCTAATTACATTACATACAATTTTATTCTCTTTTGCAGAAGCAGTAAGTGAGTTAAATAAATAAACCCTACCCTATACCTGCACTTAAGCAGTGTTTATTCAAAGCTTGATTTATTTACACCACAAGGACATCTAGAGATTTCAGAGCAAGCTTTAGTAGTGAGGTCAAAAAGATTCCTTCTATTATAGAGAATATCTGATTTCATACATTTAGCTGTATTATAATGTGATTTGTTTGCTTTGGGCTGATTTCTATTCTTGCACTTTTTGGCAACTTGTTAACTATGATTTGTATAAATTATTCAGGTTTTGATTCTTAACTTATGATTTACAAGTTAACAGTTCAGGTGTTTTTGACAAAAGCTCTTTATCATCTATGGTAGGGGTGTCCAACCTTGGCAACTTTAAGACTTGTGGACAGGAATCCCTCAGCCAGCCATGCTGGTTGGGGGATTCTGGGAATTGAAGTCCATAAGTCTTAAAGTCGCCAGGTTTGGAAACCCCTGACCTATCAAAAAAAAAAAAGAAAAAGTGATACTTTTGGGAGAAAACATTTCCAAGATTGCCCCCCCCTCAACAAAACAAATATTTCAGCCCCAATTATATAGTTATCAGCTTAATATAGCACAACTCCTTTCTGCACAGTAATCAAAAATAGTTGGCATTTCTGATTACAAGTAGTCTTCAACATATGACCACAATTGAGCCCAAAATTTATATTGCTAAGTGAGACATTTGTTCAGTGAGTTTTGTCTCATTTTATGACTTTTCTCGCCACATTTGTTAAGTGAATCACTGCAGTTCTTAAATTAGCAACATGGTTGTTAAGTGAATCTGGTTTCCCCATGGACTTTGCTTATCAGAAGATTGCAAAGGCAGATCACATGGCTCTGGGACACTGCACCGTCATAAATGTGAGCCAGCTGTCCCACATCCAAATGTAAATCACATGACCATGGGGATGCTGCAACTGTCATAAGTGTGAAAAACAGTCACTTTAAAATACCATTGTAACTTTGAATGGTGACTAAACGAACTGTTGTAAGTCTAAGACTAGCTGTATTCACAAAGGTGTGCATTTCACTGCAGTTTTAAATTCAAATTGGAAAGACCTTGATGGAGGTCTGTTAATTCTGGCCCTGGTGGAGTTTCTCTCTAGCAAGGCCCTTCCCTTGGCACTACAATCCCAGCAAAGAGTTGCAGAGAACTCTAGGGTGATAACATATTTGATTTAAACTGGTATTTCTGCTTTCCATTAGAAGTATTTTCTCCATACAGGTTAATCAGGTGATCAGGAATGCTCAAATGCCCTTTCAATTTTGTAGGCCAATGGTTCCTTCCATAGATGGAAACTGAAACCTTTCTATGCTAAGGAATTTCTCAAGCTGGGAATCCTTGGGGTTTGTGGTCTTGCAACCCCGCCCTACTCCACAATAACCTAATCAGAGTAGACCACTGAAACTGGCTGTGGTTCTGCTAATTTCTTAGAACAAAAGCAATTTAGCAACAGTATTTCAGACACAGTATTTTAAGGAGAAACCAAATATTTCTGCAGAACTACCCAAAGGGGAAAAAAAACACAACCAAATATGGTCCCTTTTAAGAAACACAATTAAGTTTCTGGGAAATACGTCTTGTCTAAGTATAGCAAAAGTATGTTGGTTCAGGAGCTTTTTTTGTTGCATTGTAGTGCAAGGCCAAGATTTTATATCTGACAAAAGTCAAGTATTTTAGCAAAACCTAAAACCCAGTCATAAAAACAATTAACCTCTTCCGCCAATGCCCAGCATTTCGTATTCAAAATCACCCAGAACAAATGACTATCTCTGAATGAGGAATTTCCATTCAACTATCAAGCCTGGAAGCCCAACGCTTTGCAAAAAAAAAAATTAGTTAAACTTATTTAAAAAGAAAGCAGAAAGACCAACTTTAAACCCAATTTCGGGGGGGGGGGGGAGAAACAACTCAGGTTAGTCATTTTTGCAATCATACATACCTCAAAGCCAACGATAAAGCCACTTCCGGCCTCAGTGGTCTTATATACCATAAAACATGAAAAGGCAGAGGCGGGCTATCATTGACAGACAGTTCCGAAAAGCAATCAAAAGCTTCTTCCACTGCTGAATGGGAGATAATAGGATAATTGTGTTAGGAAAGACAATGGCTGCAATGCCCTATACTGTATTCCTTTAACAACCCACAATCAGGTTGACTAGGAATTATGTTAACTAGAATGCAAAACATCTAGACTGACCCGATGTTAGAAAAGGTAACTATGGATTTACAGTGATCATAATTCCTTTATTGGAAAAGGGCAATCTTTTATTTTTTAACCCTGTCCTTCAGATTTTTTAAATGTGATCATTTCGTGTATCTCGCTCTCTTGATTTTTCTTTGTAGTGCAAAGTTATAAACAGAAACAATGAAATGTTTGTATCCTTATAAACCTCTTTCAGATTTGCCCCTTTTGAGGCTTACCTTTATTTTTCCCAAGAAAATAAGATTACTGTTTGTAAAGTAGAAAAGTTAGTAATTTTCTTTTTTTTTTACTCTTTTCCTATTTACTCTTCCTATTATTTACTCTTTTCCTATCACCTCTCTTGAAACAAATCTGGAACAATTTACCATCTGTGCAAAGTACATATTGTGTGTAACAGTGAACGTATATGCATTTTTCACTAGAAGCCATGAGATTTATTTCCTGATTTATAGGAAGCTCTCCAGTTGTAATTCAGTGGACTTGCTTTTGCGCAATAAAATAACTCACAGACTGGTGGGAGCCTCTAGTGAAAGAAACTGGCAAGCAACAGAGATAAAGTTCATATGAGGACATTCTCTTCTGTAGTTCAGTGTGTGACCAAACATCATAACATATTTTGCAGTGTGTTGTCCCGCAGTACTATGAATTGTTTAGGTGTACAGCCTAAGAGTCTAAGCCAGGGGTCCCCAAACTCGACAACTTTAAGACTTGTGGACTTTAACTCCCAGAATTCTCCAGTCAGCTAGTTGAAGTCCACAAGTCTTAAAGTTACCAAGTTTGGGGATCTCTAGTCTAACCCATTATTTAAAAAGGTGATGTGACAAATGGGTTGCTTGAGGCTAATTGACTTAGCAAGAGGATGGTGAAGCTTGCTTTCAGCTAATTCTTTAATGAGGCTTCTGAGCAAAACAAAACAAAAACGTTTTGCTAATGATAGGTTTAATTATCCAGTTTTCTTTTCCTTCCTTTCTTCTTGAACAAGGAGCATTCAACAGGGGAAGCTTGTCTGTAAGTTGTATATTTGCCACTTCAGCATTTCTGATTGGGAAAAACAAGTTGACATTCTAGGCCGCCCCTTTTCAATTAGAAAACCTTTTTTCAATTGTGGATTCAATTAGATAAAACTTTTTCCAGTTGTGGAAGGAGTACGTAAGAGGTCTCCAAACTTGGCAACGTTAAGACTTGTGGACTTCAACTCCCAGAATTCTCCAGCCAGCTAGTTGAAGTCCACAAGTCTTAAAAGTTGCCAAGTTTGGGAATCCCTGGAGTATGTAATGCTGGACTCTGGTCCTTAATTCTTTCTGGTGGGCCACTTGATTAAGGTGGTTAAATAATTCAATACTTAATACTTATGTAGAAGCCAGAGTTGCAGCCTGCAGAATAAGTTGACATCTGAACACAGAACCACTGGGCTAGAAGGGACCTTGGAGGTCTTCTAGTCTAACCCCTCCTGCTCAAGGCAAGAGACTTTATTCCATGGGTGTCAAACTCATGGTGTTATATTGCTGTCATGTGACATTTCACAATGTTTCCCCCAGTCATGGAACTGGGGTAGGTATGGCCTGCGTGTGACTCATCTGACCATGAACCACCAGTTTGACATCCCTGCATATACTATTCTTCTCAAATGGTTGTCCAATCTGTTTTCGAAAAATCTTCAGTGATGGAGTGAGCACCTTTGGAGCCAAGCTATTCCATCGATCAATTATGCTCACTGTCGGAAAATATCTCCCTTCTTCTAGATTGGATCTCAGATCTAACAAGTGTCCACCCATTATTTACTGTTCTGCTGCGATTCATTCAGTCATTTCCCTCTTCTGAAAAATTATTCACATTGCTCAAGCTCTTTTCCTGGTATTGGTAGTGTTTGATTTACAACCAGTTGTTTGACAGCCATTCAAAGTTATAATGTACTCAAAGTTATTTAGGACCCATCCTCAAAGTTACAACTGCTGCACTACTGCATGGCCAGGTGATTGCATTTTGGGTGTTTGGCAGCCAACTTGCATTTATGACTGGTTGCAATGGCCTAGGGTCATGTGATCATATTTTGCAACACTTTTTACCAATGGCACATTTTGCCGTTTTCCAGCAAAACTCCCATTGGATAAAATTGATTTGCATTTACGACCATATATTTTGCTAAATGTGCATATAGTTTGCTTAACAGTCACAGTGACTTGTTTAATGATTGTCATAAAAACAGTTGCAAAATTAAATCTGGTCAAATGGTGCTTCAACTTATGACTGCAATGATTTAACAACTGTAATTCAGGTCCTTATTTTAGTTGTAAATTGAGGACTACCTATAGTAGTATTTCACTATCCTAGTAGATTCTTTGCGCCTTTGTTTGTTTCTTTAATATTATGCAGCTTAGCTGTTTATCATAGTTGTATCTTCTATTTCTTCCCAAGTTTGTTCTCTTTCTATTTTCATGGATTGTATTTTACACAGGGGTGGGATCCGATGGGTGTAACTATCGGTTCGGTGATTTATTTTTGCGCTGCGCATGCGTGTCAAATATCATGAGCTGTGCTGCCTGGACCGCTGAGCAGTGTTGCGTGCGGGTGTGCAGCATTTGAAAAAGTACCATTTTCCTGCTTTTCCAACTACAGCTGTGCTGCGCAAAGCAGCTGAGGTTGAAAAAGCAGGAAATAAAGGACAGGTAAGAACCCAGGCAGGCGGATGGGCCAAAACAGCAGCAGACACAGAACCAGTTCTGTGTCTGCTGCTCTTCAGAGCTACCGGTTCTGTAGAGCTGGACAGAACCGGTAGAATCCCAACCCTGATTTTACAGGAATAGTTTCTTTTGAGTGACTTCTTGGTTGTCTAAAAAAAAACTCAGTTTATCTAGAGAGGAGTAAATTGGGGGAGGCTGTTTTAAGCTTTACTAAAGGTCTTGACACAGAATGCTGCTGTCAGAAAGCTTCAAAGAAAATTAAATAGGCAATTATATAGCCTTCTCAATGCATTTTAGCCATTTTAATTTATATCCAGTTATAATTCACAAATTCCTTTGTTTAAACAAGTCCAGGATATCTACAGAACTGCCTTCTGAAACTCTAGCTCACAAGTTTGTTAAGATCATCAATTGAATTTTTGGTTCAAAGCTTTAGTGACACCTGAACAGAAAATACTTACCATGGTCAGCCATACTTACCTGGGGTCATTTTATTACCGGTATCTTTTAGATATTAAATAAAATATGTTCCTTTCCCCTAATATACAATGTGATTTCATAAACAATGTTCAGTGAATACTTAAGGTGTTCTCTCACTGCTGGGTTGAAGAGTGTCCTTAGCCCATCCTTGAACTGAACTATGTCTTGAAATTTCTTGCATACATTGTCGATCCCTACCAGATCTCTTATTTTGACATGCTGCTGTCCTGATTCTACATGCACAACAAAGAATAGATGAAGTGTTTTATTGATCTGTACATCTTTGCTGTTTGCTCTTTTGTGCACTAGTGAGAAAAGTATTGTCAAACATAGCAGAAATGGGAAAGATCCAACTGCAAGATTATTTTCTGTAGAGTTCTTAATGTTCTCTGAGCTTGGTTTTTGCTTGCAGACATTTCATTACCCGATTACGTCATCAGTGCAAGGTAACATCATCAATGCCATGTGGTTTTCTCCTAGAACAATAGTTCTTTGATTAGGGTATTGTTTTCTACCTGAGTGTTTGGTCCATGTTAATCCTTGCTTATCTGGGTGTTGGCTGCTGTTGAGAATGTGTTCCCTTCTTCTTGTTTCCTCCTTATTTTTTTGTCACTTTGGAATGGAAAAAAAAACATGGTTTATTTCTATTGATTCTGATTTGTCTAAATGCCAAGCTCGCAGGAACTCCCTAGCACTTTTGGATTTAGCTTGGTTTAAGGTGCTCAGTTTTCCAGTTGAAACTACGATTGGGTCTATCCATCTGCTTAAGGAGTTTTCATTGTATCTTCTGTTGGTATTCGTAGATGCATTCTGTTAGCCTTCTGCTTATAGGTTTACATAGTGGGTATTAATAATTCTTACCCTATTATAGATGCTTCCTGTTTTTTCTTCTTGGACTCCTGGGTCTTTTTCATTTACTTAAGATGTTTTTTTTGGGAGGGGCTTTAGTTAGTTCGTGTGCTATGGTGATTGTTGCAGTATGTTTGTACTTGTCTGAATTATGTTTTTATATCATGGGTTGCTACTTTGGTAATAGAACTTAGTTCATGTGGGTTGGGTTTTTTTTTTTTTTTAAACTTGTATTTCTAATTTGGCTGTTGTACCCTCTACTGATCAAGATTTCCAGGAACGATCATGTATTGTTATTTTCTTCTTTGCTTATACAAATATACCAATACTATATATACTATATATATACTATATACCAATGACTGCATCTCAAATGATCCATCTGTTAAAACACTGAAGTTTGCTGATGACACAACAGTGATTGGTCTCATTCGAGACAACGATGAATCTGCGTACAGACAGGAGGTTATACAATTTGCCTCGTGGTGTAACCGGAATAATCTGGAACTGAACACACTCAAAACCGTAGAAATGGTGGTAGACTTTAGAAGAAACCCTCCCATACTACCACCTCTTACAATATTAGACAACACAGTATCAACAGTAGAGACCTTCAAATTTCTAGGTTCTACTATATCACATGACCTAAAATGGACACCTAACATCAAAAACGTCATCAAAAAAGCACAACAAAGAATGTTCTTTCTGCGCCAACTCAGAAAGCTCAAACTGCCCAGGGAGCTGCTGATCCAGTTCTACACAGGAATTATTGAGTCTATCATCTGCACCTCTATAACTGTCTGGTTTGGTTCTGCAACCCAACAGGACAGACACAGACTTCAGAGGATAATTAGGACTGCAGAAAAAACAATTACTACTCACCTGCCTTCAATCGAGGACCTGTATACTGCACGAGTCAAAAAGAGGGCTGTGAAAATATTAACAGACCCCTCACATCCTGGACATAAACTGTTTCAACTCCTTCCCTCAAAACAACACTATAGAGCACTGCACACTAGAACAACTAGACACAAGAACAGTTTTTTCCCGAAAGCCATCACTCTACTAAACAAATAATTCCCTCAACACTGTTCAACTATTTACAAAGTATACACTAGTATTACTGTTAATCTTCTCATCACTCCTTATCATCCATCCCCTCCCACTTGTGATTGTAGGACTGTAACTTTGTCCCTTGTATCCTTACGATTTATATTGACTGTTTCCTAGTATGATTTGATTGCTTATTGTACCCTATGCCTGTTATTAAGTGTTGTACCTTATGATTCTTGATTCTTAACGAATGTACCTTTTCTTTATGTATACTGAGAGTATTTACACCAAGACAAATTCCTTGTGTGTCCAATACACTTGGCCAATCAAGTATTCTGTTCTGTACTATTCTATTCTATTCTATTCTATTCTATTCTATTCTATTCTATTCTATTCTATTCTATCCTATCCTATCCTATCCTATCCTATCCTATCCTATTCCTATTCTATTCTATTCTTGTGAACTTTATTCCTTTGAAGATGTTGTTGATTGTTTAATGTATTTTCTCTAGTTGTTCCTTTTTCATGATGACATAGATGTTGTCTACATACCGGACCCATACTTTTGATTATTTGTGGGATACTAGGGTGCATTTTTTAGGCACTGTATTATAGTTTCGGCTATGAGTCCCAAGAGTGGTGATCCTATGAGTGTTCTCCTGATTTGTTGCTATAAATAAAAAAGGAACAACTAGGGAGAAGACACATAAATCAATTAGCAAGATCTTCAAAGGGAGAAGTGGAGTTGCAAATAACATTACTGTATCAGGACACAATTTTGCTTTAGTTAAATGCAAGTGGGGAAAGACAGAATAACTCAATACAGAATTGGAAGGGATCTTGGAGATCTAGTGATTCAACCTGATGCTCAAGCAGAGATCCTATACTATTCTGGACAAATGACTATCGAATCTCTTTCTAAAAACTCTCTAGAGATGGTGCACCTACAACATCTGAAGGCATTTGTGTAGAACTATTGTCTTTTTCTCCAATTATAGTGGGTCTATGAAGTAGAAGTCAGTGAAGTAGAAGTCAGTGTTTATGAAGTAGAAATCAGTAATAACTCTCAGGTAATTTTTATATTTTCCCTTTCTAGAGGATTCCTCTTTATTTTATCAGAATGAGAATGAATATCCAGCTATATAAACAGTAATAGTAACATATTATTTTTGTTGTTTTTCTTGACCTCTAATAGAAACCATTCTCTGGAGAGTACAGGTAGTCCTCAACTTACAACTATTCATTTAGTGACCATTCAAAGTTACAATGGGTTTGACAAAAGTGGCTTTTGACTGTTTTTCACACTTATGACCATTGCAGCACCCCCTTGCTCACGTAATTTACATTCGAATACTTGACAACTGACTCATATTTATATGGTTGCAGTGTTCTGAGGTCACGTGATCACCTTCTGTGACTTCTTGGCAAGCAAAGTCAAGCCAGATTCACTTAACAACTTTGGCAAGAAAACTCATAAAATGGGGCAAAACTCACCTAACAAACACTTCACTTAACAACAGAAATTTTGGGCTCGATTGTGGTCGTAAGTCAAGGACTACCTGAAATAAATTTAGCAGCTGTAACAATGAAGTTAAGGGCAGGAATTTTTGATAAGTTTTGTGATTTGGCTAATTAACACATATGACTTTTATCTGTGTTCCATTATATTCTCTCCTTAGATCTTAGAACGCTTATCGATGTCTTATTTTCATTTTAAAAAAAAAACATGAACACATTGGGTAGATGAAAATAAAAACATTCCCATAGTTTTTTATTCCATCTGTACAGAAACACTTGAGAATAGTACAGTATATTACAACAGCGTTTCCCCCCCCCCAGGTATTCCTCATCTTGACCTAGCATTTCCAATATTTGAGGGGCTGCCACAGAGAGGAAGGGGTCAAGCTATTTTCCAAAGCACCCGTAGGCCAGACAAGGAATAATGGATGGAAACTGAACAAGGAGAGATTTAACCTGGAAATGAGAAGAAACTTTCTGACAGTGAGAACAATCAACCAAAGGAACAGCTTGCCCTCGGAAGCTGTGGGAGCTTCATCACTTGAGACTTTCAAGAAGAGATTGGACTGCCATTTGTCAGAAATGGTGTAGGGTCTCCCACTTGGGTGGGGGGTTGGACTAGATGACCTACAAGGTCCCTTCCAACTCTGATTATCTGTTATTTAGTTGTGTGGGTTCTAATGAGTAATGTCTGCTTGTTTTAAGTGTTTTAGGACTTAAGATAACTTTCACTCTCTTTTGCTTTTCAGTTGTATTAAGCCACTATGGTAAGAAACTATGTTTTTAATAGGAAATCTGGTAATTGTACTCCTACATAGCAAAAAAAAAAAAACTCAGATAGGATGGGGCAGGCTGCATTTAGAAGGTCTCTAAAATCCAAAATACAGATGGGAAACAGACAGGTTTATGCATTTCATTTCAGTGTAGATAGGAAGACTTCCCTATGATCGTATCTCTGTCATTTTGCTGTTTCTGTCAGGCTCAAAAAACCAAGAATGACACGTGGACTTACTGTTGAGTAGGTTTTTTTTTTAAAAAAATGTTGTTTCCCTTTGGACAGAAATTTGCCAAACTGAAGCAACTTCCTGCAAAAGTATTGAATACACTCCGAGAACTGCTAGGAGGGGTCCATCTTCACCCTCTGCATACCAGAGATTCTAAGCTCTACTTGGCTCTCTGGGAAAGAGCCCCTGTTTCTTGTGATTCCAAATAGTATCCCTCCCCAGTTTCTCTCTGAACTAACAGAAGGATATGATGATACTGCAGCACATATTGGGGGTGGGCTAGGATTGCCAGATGCTGAATAGGGATTGGGAATTGTATGTGTCTGATGTAGGCAGAACACTCTATGAATTTTCAGCCATTTAGGAATACTCCATCAGAACACGGAACACATTTTTGCATTTCTAATTCATATCTTCAGTATCACTATACTTGGGGTTTGGTTGCAGTCTGGAATCTCCAATAGTAATTGTATTACTCATGATGTATATATATGCCTTGCAAATGCTACTGATTATGATTTTTAATCCGGGCTTATGGTTTATTTGTTTTTTTTCCTTCTTCTTCCTCTTCCCCCTCCTCCTTCTTCTCCCACTTTTCAGATCAACTGACATTATCTTGCACAATCAAGGACAGCACATGGATCATGTCTGCATTTTGACAGAGATGGCTGTAGTTTCATAGGTTGCGGCCAAAAAACTTGACTGACCAGCTTATCATTTGGTCACCTGATGTTGGTTTGGTCAGCACCACCCTGGCAGTTGGACAGGATACAGCAGCACCACTAGGAGAAGCAGACCTCACCACCATATTTTGTTTCTTATAGTGGTGGTTTTTAATTTTTGAGTTGCCCAATGTCACTTATATGAGATGGGTATAAATCCTATATAATTTGTCCTATATAAATTGGATAAATAAATAAGTAAACTCTAATGAGATTCCTCACTGCCCTGTTCCAAGCAGAGATATTTGGTATCTACATTGTCTTTTTGTTTGAAATAAAAGGAACTTATGAGCTGAAAATACAATATTGACTAAGCACAATTGAAAAAAGCTTGCGCTGACAGTTCAGTTCTTACTCTCCAACCCTTTGAACAAATAACCTCAGTTAATTCAGTTCCACGCCTAAGGAATGTTCTTGGGTGCATTTTTTCTGCCCATCCTCTTTCTATTTGGGGGTGGGGGGTTGCAAAGGGATCTATTCTGCTGCTCTCAGACTACACAGTAACAAGAATTGAGTAGAGTTTAATCCATTATGGCATTTGCCAGAATTCATAACCTTTCTGCCCTTAACATTGCTTTTGTCAACTCTTCCTTCCATGCACCCGCTCCTGTGGGTGTATAGAAATAAGGTATTTAGGAAAACAATACAAATATTGAATATTTTGCAAAGAAGTGTGCCCTATGAATGCCCCCTTGCTATTAGGTTGTTATTGTGCATCAGTGTTGACTCCTGGCAACTGCTGGGACTAGTTGCTGCAGTTTTCCTGGCAAGTCCCCCTCCTCCAGTAGCGATTTGCCATGACAAATGCTTTCTAAGGCAGAGGGAGAAGGGATGGTCCAAGGTCATTCAGCTGACCTTATGCCTGAAGGGGCACTGGAATTTATGGTGTCCCAGAAGTTTTTCTCATGGGATCGATGGACAAACAGTAGGAAAAAGGTCAGGGAACTTTGTTTTTGTAGATGAAAACAACATCAAACTGCCCAGAGTTATTAGGTTAACATCAGGGGTGGGATACAACAGGGTTAACTACTGGTTCAGGATTTATGAGGTTCGGTGATTTATGATGTGGTTTAAATCGTCATTAGCACGCTGCCTGCAGAGAAGCAGCCTTTGAAACAGCCCTCTTTTCTTGCTTTTTTAACTGCAGCTGTGCCTCGTTTGGTAGCTGAAGTTGAAAAATCAGGAAATAAAGATCAGGTAAGAGCCCGGGTGGGTGGACAAAAACATCAGCAGACATAAAACTGGTTCTATGTCTGCTGCTCTTCAGAGCTACCGGTTCTACAGAGGTGGACAGAATTGGTAGAAACCCACCCCTGGTAACATGGATGGTCACACAAACCTGATTCAATACAGTAGATTTCAAACATTTCTTCTTTGCTTCTTTCCTTCCTATGTCCAAAATATCTACTGCATTTTTACTAACTATAGTTAGAAGCCTTTATACTGTTGTATCTTGTGCACTAGTTATGGTTTTACTTGGCTTATAATCACTTTTTCCTTGACCAAGACCTGTTTTGATTATTGCAGCACGTTCTACATGGAGCTGCCTTTGAGAGGCTACAACTGATCCAAAATTCAGTGACTTGAGTAGTTATGGGCAATACTTCATTTACTCATGTGACTATTTTGAAAACTGCACTGATTACCTGTTGTTCCTAGGGCAATTCAAGGTGATGATTATAACCTTTAAAGCCCTTTGTGGCTCAGGATCTTAGTATTTTCAGTGCCCCATCCAATAACATCAAAGAAGCTGGGTGATTTTAGATTTCATTCATTCGTAAAATTTATTTGCTCTCCATCTTGTATTCAATGATTCTGGGCTGCTTACAAGATAGAAACACTGAAAAAATGCTAAAACATACAACATAAAAGCACAGCAGATAAAAATCATTATGGAATTATGGAATATCATCTATAGGAACCTCAGGGCATGTCTTCTAGAATGCTGCCTCTTTTTTTTGAAATAATATTCCACAGAGAATCAGTGCCCTGTATTTCTGTTGTTCTGTAAAACCATTAAGACAAGGGTCTTCAAACTTAGCAAATTTAAGATTTGTGGACTTCAATTCCCAGAATTCCTGAGCTAACATGACTGGAGGAGGAATTATGGGAGTTGAAATCCACAAGTCTTAAAAAGTTGTCAAGTTTGAAAACCCCTACATTAAGATACAGCAATTAGCCTGTGGCTTTGGGTAGAAAGCTTCCTATTTTTCCAATCATAGCTTTTCTTTCTTTTAGTTGAATATTATTGCAGTTGTTATTTTTAGTTTGGATCATTTTGGCTTGACTATTAAAAAAGAGATTATGAACTGCTCAGAATTGTTTGCTAATTGGAATGGTATATAAGTTTAATAATCCTATTAAATAAAAAGATATGTTAATAAATAGTTGTAAAAAATGCAATACATGTACGTTTCAACAACACAGGATTAATAAGAACAACTGTGGATGCATGCACATTTTTCAGTATTAGTTTTGGTTTTATGTTTGTCTAGGAAATCCAGCCCAATTAAGATTTCCTAGTATTGAAAGAAATATCCTTCTGGGTTCAGTTGCAAGTGGGGAAAAAGACACTGGAAACACGGAGGCTGCTTGGAAGATTTAATGGTGTACAGGACCACATGGCCTGGAGCTCCAGAAAAGTTTGATCACATACTCAAGGTGAGAAGAGATCAAGGAAAAGGGAAGAAGGGAGAAGGGCTGACCAAGATGCTGAGGGACCCTTATATGACCTCTGTTGGGCCCCACCTTAGTGTTTCCTGTTCCTGTGCAAGAAATGAATCCCATTGGCTGTCAGACTCCCAGGGGTGGGGATCTTAACTTTGTAGGCTTGGTCTGGACTACATGGCTTCACCTGAATGCTGGCTAATACAATCTTCCCAGACCATGTGGTGAGATTGGTAATCCTGTAATTTCCTGAGGGCCATCCTTAATCCCATCACCCTGGAGCTGAAAGGGGGGGGTGGGGCAGAGAGCTGCAGGAAGCTGCTTTGTCTTTAAAACATGTCTCTCCTTTTCTCATCCAGGGAGATATAATATTCTGCCTTTTTAAATATTTCCTAGGCTATTTCAATTTTCTAGGAGAGGGATGGATGGTAACTTCCTACACTAGATACACTGGTGGTGTACTTGTGGTTAAAAATAAGTCTATTCCATGTAGACTATACCATTTGTACAGATTAGCTGTGGGGAATATTGGGATCATAGTGATGATGCTCTCTTGAGAAAAGGGAGCTCAAAACTTATTTGGCTATATTATTCTAATCTAGAGAGTATGCTATTGACTGGGAAGGAATAACAAAAATAATTGTGGTACCTTAATATCGTGTCCAATTTCATGTACTGCAAGTAAATCAGAAATATATCCAACACCTCCCAATAATGTGGAAAATGTATTTTGCTGACAAGATGGACAAAATGGGGAAATGTTTTAAGTTATATATCAAGAGTTCAATGAACCTTAAGCTACAACTTATATAACAAAAAATATTTTGAACTTATAGGAAAAGGTCTGTCTAAGAAAGCATTTTATTGGACATGTAATAAGGATAATGCTTTTTTAAAGCACATATTTTTACAATGTCCTATTTTGGGAAAATAGCAGATTATAAAAAATATGAGCGTGCAACAAATGTTAAAATTTCAGAAGATAATATTATCTTGAATTATATTACCTATTACATGGAATTTGACAACCGAATAGTGTAAATGGATACTCCTTGTCCTTGCTATGGCCAAGAGACTGATACTGTAGCATTGGAAAGTTAAATATATGATCCATTCACTGAATGAAGACCTGATTTCACTTGCCACCTATCAACAGATTGTCTATAGATGTAGATTTTGTATGTGTTGGAAGAAATGTCCATCTGGGTTCAGTTCGAAGTGGGAAGAAAGACACTGATGGAAACATTCTGGCAAAAAATTAAAAAAATCTGATCAGGGAGATTTGATGGGTGCTTTTAATTTTTTTGAAGCAAAGAAAAGGGGAAGGCATTGGTAGAGGCAACAGAAAAGGATTCCTTTTTGGCTCCCAAAAGTTTTCAACGAAGGTCTAGCATCCAGGGAGAAATTTCTGGAAAATTTTTTACAGTATCCCATTTTCTATGCCAATTATTTACAGATGTTTGATGTACTTTCTGTGAGCTTACAGTCATGTTTCAAGCAAGCAGGCACAAAATTCTTCATAGCCATGGTTTTTCTTTAAATCACAGGGATGGTTACTAAACCTGTCCTAGCTTAGTTTTGTGAGGCCAAATTGAGGTTAGCCATTGCACAATCCAGAATTTAGTATTTTTAAAAATTACACACCATGAGCCCTGGGACACTTATTCATAAGGCCACCTGTGCAACATAACCTGCTTAACTGTGAGTCACAGTTAGGGCTTGGGGTTTGGAGATCTCTTTTCTGCTATCTCTTCAAGTGAGTCAATTGCCTGAGGGGGATGCCCCCTCCACCATGGGATTAGCAAGGAAATATGACTGCTTGGGCTTTAGTGCCACAGAGCAAAACAAAAAACACCAAATCTAGGAGAAGCTTTGTGTGGAGGTTAAGTGAAGGGGATAGATTCAATCTGATTCTGAATGGTATCTCTGTGTGTGTGCTTGTGTATGCAGCTACTTTTACAAAACAGACAATACAAACATGCTGGACAAATTTCCCTCCCAGCAGACAAAAGTCCAAGGTGTTCAGAACTATTGATATCACCCCTTTCCTAAGAGGTCTGTAGGGGGCATGCATAAGCGCACCAACGTGCCTACTGTCCTATTGTTTCTTTTACATATATATATTATTTTTCTTATATATATATCCATGTGTTCATAACTATGTTTTTACTTATACCTATTATCTTGTAAGCAATTGATAAATAAATAAAAATAAAAACTTGCTGTGCCAGCCACTCTCAAATACAATCCTTACATGTGTACATTAAACTGATTACAATATAAAGGAGACAAGGAAGAAACCTTTACAATGAATTTCCACCCTCCCCCCATGATCTTTCCAGCTGCCTTCTGGGGGATTGAAAAAGAGTCTTTAGTCTTCACTGGTCCATCTCAGTATCCTCTCCTTCATGTCTCTGGGTGGCATTAAGCTTGGCTTGGTGGTAAGGGTGGTCAGTCAGACTTGGGAAGGTCTGCTCCACTCTGGTTGTTATGATGACTTTCAGTGGAGGACCGGATCCAATTCCAAACCCAATTCCTGGCTCAAATAGATGGAAGGTTTCCACATGTTGCAGGGCTGAAAGACATAAGAACAAGGTCCCCTCCCTGCTTTTGTGGGTGAGGAAAGGCAGTGTAGGAGAATAAAAGATGGCGTGGTGGTGGTGGAGTGGGAGGGGTAGATAGCTTGCAGTCAAGCTTTGAGAAAATAACAATAACACATCAATACTGCAGTTACTAAACAGATAAACTGGTAACAATATGGGGATATCACAGATGAAAAAAAGGGAGTTGGATTCACATGCTTCAGGAAAGAGATGAACAGGTAAAACTAAACACATATAATAAGTGCAAGACTGAAATTTTTCTGTAAATGAACTTAAAACATTCATTACCTCGGGTTGTTACTTTAAGGTGTAGAGGGAAGGAATAATTTTAAGAGGTTTTTTCCTTCTCTCTCTCCTCCCCCCCTTCACTCAGTTTGGTGGGCCCAGCAAAATGGAGGGAAGGCAATTTCTGCCAGTTTACTCTTTTCTTTCTGTCAACAATTTTAAATTCTTGTCTTTTGGGGGGGGATTGGAGGCATTTTACAGTTACAATTATCTCGAGGGTGCACAAAGACTTAAACATACACACACGCAAAGATAAGAAAACAAAACAGAAAAGGAAAACAGAACTCTCAGCTTTATACACACTGGTCATTCCCTCCATAAATCTCAGCTAAATTAGGGAAGGCACAAATCTTAACAAATGTAGCACATGGTTGCATAGAAGACAGAGAAAGAGACAAACAAGGAACAAACAAAAAACCTCATGTGATCCTGTTTATATATTTCCCTTTTCTTTTAAGTACCTTTATTTAGCCAAATTTGCCTTCCTGTGTCATCCCTCAGCAAAGCCCATTTCCTACACATCTCTTTCGCTCTCCTTTTGTTCATACTGGCCAGGACAGGCACCCGCTGTTCATCCCAAGCCTCGAGCAAGTCTCCTAGGGAAGGTTCTTGCCATGGCCCTCAAGCTACAACTTCCTATGTTCCCTTTTTCTGTAGGGTTCACTTTGGCTTAGCCGGGTGAAAGTTTGGTTGAATCTTGGTGGGTGGTGCAATGAATGGCTTTGCCTGATAGAGGTAGAACTTTGTTAAGTAGAATAGAATGGCTCAGGCCTTAATGGTTCATTAAAAAAGTGTGTGGGGAGGTGAGTTTCTGCCTCTCTGAGTTTCTATTTCTCTTATATTCTGCCTTTTTAAGGTAAGGTAAAGGTAGAGGTTCCCCTCACACATACGTGCTAGTTGTTTCCGGGGGCGATGCTCATTCCGTTACAAAGCTGAAGAGCTAGCACTGTCCAAAGACGTCTCCATGGTCGCGTGGCCAGCATGACTAAACGCCAAAGGCGCATGAAACGCTGATACCTTCCCACCAAAGTGGTCCCTATTTTTCTACTTGCATTTTTACATGCTTTGAACTGCTAGGTTGGCAGAAACTACAACAAGTAATGGGAGCTCACCCTGTTACGCGGTGCTAGGGATTCGAACCGCCGAACTGTCGACCTTTCTGATCGACAAGCTCAGTGTCTTAGCCACTGAGCCACCGCATCCCTTCTTAATAGATCTTAAAACATTTCATTTTTCTAGGATAGGGGTGGGTTTTAACTTCCAACAGTTTAATGGTGGACAGCAGGACCACATGATTTGAGGTCCTGGGCAAAAAGAGCACATGGGTGAGAGAGAGAGAGAGAATTTATGAGGTTGGGCTTTGAACTTGCTTCCTGTTCCTGTGGCAAGAGATGTATCCTGATTGGTTGTCAGATTCCCATGGGGCCATGCAGGGGTAACTCTATAGGTTGTCTTTTGAGTCCCAAGCTTGGTTGAATCTTGCTGGATGCTGTAATGAAGGGCCTTTGGGCAATTCCTATTATGGCTTAATGGCTTTGCCCTGAAGGATCTTGAGTAAGGTTATTTGCTTATGAATAGACCTAGCCATCTCTTTATTTCTTAAGTTCTGACGGCTGCTGTGGGCTATTGAGGAAGGTGGAGGCTATTAAGAGTGAGTTTGCTTCCTGCCTAAAAAACCATGTTTCTCCATTTCTCATCAAGGGAAATATAATATTCCGCCTGTTTAATATTTCCTAGAATATTTCATTCTTCTAGGAGAGGGGTGGGTGCTAACTTTCTACATATGGACAAATATGAAATATGGAACTCATTTATGCTGTAGGTTGAAGATGAGTGATAAATATACAAATGTGTTAGAAATATGTACTTTAATAATATGTAGATATTATACAGAATTATAACTCTTATGATATACTTTGCATTTTTCTATTTTTTCACTTTTTCAGTTTTTTAAAATTAGGTTATATTTCTTTTTCTGTTATTTTTAAAAGCAATTAAAAAAAGATGGTTAAAATTCCTGCTTAGAGCCCATCCCTCTTCCTTCCAGCAGAAACACATTAAAAAAAATGATTTTGTTGTTATCGTCCTGTTGAAAGAAATATCCTTCTGGGTTCAGTTCCAAGTGGGGAAAAAGACACTGGAAACATAGAGGTTGCTTGGAAGGTTTAATGGTTACAAGGCCACATGGCCTGGAGGTCCAGAGAAGAATGATCCCATGCTTCAAGGTGAGAAGAGAAAGGAAAAAGGAGAAAGGGGGAAAAAGGAAAAAAAAAGGTGTTGAGGTGCTGAGAGTACCTGGGTTTTATACCCTCTGTTGGGATTTGAATTGGAGCTTGTATTCTAATTGACTGTCAGATTCCCAGGGGCGGGGGTCTTAAGTTTGTAGGCTTGGTCTGGATCACATGGCTTTACCTGAATGCTGGCTAATGCAATCTTCCCAGACCATGTGGTGAGATGGGTAATCCTATCATTTCCTGAGGGCCATCCTTAATCCCATCACCCTGGAGTTCCTTCTTATGTAAAGTATTCTGGCCCAGGCCTTAATGGCCCACCCATTAACAAAGGTGGGGGTGAGTTTCTGCTTCTTGAGTGAGTTTCTGCTTCTTGAGTGACTATTCTTTTTAGGAGAAATATTCTGCCTTTTTAATATTTCCTAGGCTATTTCAATTTTTCTAGGAGAGGGGTGGATGCTAACTTCCTACAGTCCTGCAATCTTTATTTTAGCGTCCCCGGGTGTAAGTATGTTTTGATTTGTAGTTAGTCCCGCTAAGTGAAAAAAAATAAATAAAAATGTCTGTTCTGCCGTGACCGTCCACAACGGTATGTATGTACATGGCTGGGCATGATAGGTGTTGCAGGCGGAAACATCTGGGGAAGGCTTGTCTGCAGGAGGCATCCCGCCCCGAAAGATCTCTGGGCCGTGGAGAAGCAACCAGACTCTTCCCCCGATGATCAACTCGTCTTAATATCCCAGAGGGAAGAGGAAATCCTTTCATCGAAGATGCCTGACTACGCCCCGCTACTTTCTTTCGGCTGACTGGCACCCCGCCCGAAGCGACCATTTGCACGTCAGGAGCGCAGCGGGAGCTTAAAGTTGCTAGGCGGAGAGCGCGCCAACTTCGGACTTGAAGCATCGCCCCGCTTCATCTAGAAAAGCGGCCCGTTTCTCCGTTTGCAATCCTGCATCTCCCCGTCCGGTCCAGCCATGGCTGACGACGAGGAATTCGAGTGAGTCGACATTGCGACCGAGGCAGATCTGGGGGGCGGGGGCGGGGGGCTAAATCCAGGAAAGTTGGATCGGATTTCCGTTAGTGGAAAAAGCCGGGACTGAAGACCGCGCCGCGAGTTGCCGCCGGCCCTTTCCGATCTGCTTCTTTTGTTATCTCTTGGCTTGAGTTCGCGCGGCCGGGAGATTGAAGGCAGGTTGGAGGCGGGGGGAGAGCGAGGCTTCGCTCTGCTTTTGTGTTCGGGGCTGGGGTGGTAGTGGGGGAGCGATTTAAGGCCACTTGTGCAGCTGAAGCAAGAAACGCCTCATCCCACGGCCTCCCCTCCCGGTTAAAGAACGAAGTTGGGGAAGGGGGAGTTAGAGAGAAAAGCGAGGGGGTTGGGAAATAGCCGCCTCACAAATCTCCAAAGGATGTGGCGTTGAGGTCTGCCTCAGCGCCCTATTAACGAAATAAAAGCGGTCGGGAGGACATTCACTCCTATTGCTTCTCTCTGTCTGTTTGCCTCTCTCTTTCTCTCTCTCTCTCTGTGTCTCCTCCTCACCCCTTGCGTGTAATTGAAACGATTGAGGGGAGGGGAGAGGCTTTTAAGTCTTTCCGAGGTTTCTCCCTAATGAAGGGAACATTTTTTTGTTTTAGGAAAGCTAGAGAAGAGCCCTCCCTTCTCCCGGCCGGTGGCTGTCAGAAAGAGACTTAAGAGTGCCCCCCCGCACGCAATATCATAATTCAGCACTTGCCAGTGTGAATTTCGATGCGCTGTTCCTATCTCTATTTGAAGTCAGGCCAGGTTTTTTGACTATCTTCCAGGAAAACCCTAGGGCTGTTTGCAGCAGCCCATTTGCAGCAGCCAAGAATAAATAAGCTATGGCACACCTGTTTTTTTCCCCTGTCTTTTTCTGCTGGGCCTCTTGACTGCCTTAATTCCATTCTTAGCCCATGATGAAGCAGGCTTAAATTTAGCTGTAACCAGTGTTAAAGCAGTGTCCCCCCCTCCCTTAGTCTGGCTCTAGATACAATCCAAGAGATCCTCAAGCTGTTTAAAAGTCTAAAACGCAAGATTTGCAAAAGACTAATCTTTAGAAGAAAAAGTTTGAAAAACAAGTTACCCAAATAGTGAAACCAGGATAAATTATGAAAAAAATGATGCTGTGAAAGAAAGGTACAGGTAGTTCTTGAGCTACGACCACAGTTGAGCTACGACCAACATTTATGTTCCTAAGTGAAACATTTGTTAAATGAGTTTTACAACCTTTCTTGCAACAGATGTTAAGTGAATCATTGCAGTTGGTTACATAGTTTTTAAAGTGAATCTGGCTTCCCCA
Source organism: Bungarus multicinctus (assembly GCA_023653725.1). Taxonomy (NCBI): domain Eukaryota; kingdom Metazoa; phylum Chordata; class Lepidosauria; order Squamata; family Elapidae; genus Bungarus; species Bungarus multicinctus. The sequence continues at coordinate 178,710,759 of CM042834.1, forward strand.
CTGGGTTTGCTTCTCAGAAGGTTGCAAAAGCAGATTACATGATTTCAGGACACTGTAAGTATCATAAATATGAACCAATTGCCAACCATCTGAATTTTGATCACATAGCCATGGGACTACTTTTTTCAGTGACATGTAACTTTGAATGCTCACTCAATGAACTGTTGTAAGTTGAGGGCTACCCGTATGATGATATAAAAAGACACCCCCAAATTATCTATTTAAAATATGATTGCTACGCAATGAACATATAGAGCTTGATATCTTTTTGTCAGCATATTGCCCAGATTTATACTAGCTAAGTTAAGCTATTTATTATTTTAACCACCCTTTGTTGACCAAATCCTAGTGTCCTGAAGAATGGATCAAAAAGCAGGTTGTGCATCTTTGAGAGTGAAATTGAATTTATTAACAGGTTGCAATATCTAGTGACTGAATACAAAGTTGCTTAATGGATACACAAAATGGCCAATATTTATAAAATGTTTCGTACAGAAAAAAGCCATTGAAAAACTTGTGCCAGAGAATCATAGAAAAATGACCAAATCTGCTGTTACTATATAAGACTGTTGCTAAAAGTCAAAGGAGGGGAAAAAAATTCCAGAGATGTTCCTGAGATGGGAAGTCTAGTCCTGCCAAGAATGTAATAAGGGTTAATGGAGAGGCAGTTTCTGTAAGAAACACCAGAATGTTTCCTTCCTGCCTTCCTTACAGGATTAGGCCAGTAATTTCTTCTAACAATGGTTCTCCAAATTGCTTAGAATGTTAACAACCAGTTTTAGTGAATAGGTGCAAACTGGTAGAATCCCACCTATGCCTATCTCATTTAAACCAAAATCAAACAAACGGCATGATCTGAAATTCCAGCTTGGGAAAACTCAAATTCCTATTCTAAAATGATGGCCTCACATCGTTAAAGACTGGCTAGTTCAAGCTGGAATGGGAATGGAGTTGTTCACCTGATTGTTGATTGTGCTGTTGCAACCATGGGCAGTGGGGTAAGAGTTTTATTATGGATTTTATTATGCAGTAGATTTTTTTTAAAAAAGTAAGCTTCCCAGGAGAAGAGTTGGGTGCTATGTAAATTTTCTTAATAAAATAAAATACGCACATTTCTCCCACACACAACTGTACACACATACATGAACAACCTCTCACACATATAACTGAATATATAGAAAAACATATTTGATGGAAGAAATGCGTAACTGCCAAAATCCTCTTTTCTCCCTGAGAAATCAGATTAAAAAGCCTTCTGGTATTACTAGCATTGCCAGTGAAAGTGAAAACTTACGTTGAAGAGAAATGAATTTTTTTAGTTGATGTTCAGGTAGGACTGAGGAAGTTTGAGAAACAAGTCATGAGCTGTTCAGCTGTATTGCCAAATTCTAAAGTTTGAGTTTAATGCGTGAACCAAGCCCTGTTTGCTTTGCACTGAGAAGTAGTTCTGTGCCATTCTTACTCATAGATCGCCTCCAATGCAAATTATTTCCTTTTGATTGCTCTGCCACTATACTTTGCTGAAAGCTTCATTGTGTCACTTACATAATAAATGCCATTTCTGTATCTTGAAATAAGTATGTGAATACTTCAAACAATATACTGGAGCCATAACGTTGGTTAGTTAGATCAATCCGTCAACTAACCAACCAATAACTGATCTAACAATACATCTGACAGCAGTGACTCTGGGTGGTTTTCATTGTTAAAACAACACTTTAACAATCCAAACCACAACAGTCAAGGTCAGAACAGTAATCTCAGTTTATAAAAACTAGCATTAAACAGCAGAGCTCATATCAGTTTCTGGCCCAAGTGCCTGGGGGAACAGCCTGGTCTTAAGGGCCTTAATCAAAAACTAACAGGAAGTGTGCGGATTCCCAGATTTCCAGAGGGATGTTATTCCACAGGGCAGGCTGTGCTACAGGGAATCATGATTCCACATGAGTTCATCTGGTGAGCTGAGAGGAAACAATTTTGTAGAGTAGAATAGAATAGAATAGAATAGAATTCTTTATTGGGCAAGTGTGATTGGACATACAAGGAATTTGTCTTGGTGCATATGTTCTCAGTGTACATAAAAAGATAAGATACATTCGTCAAGATTCATAGGTACTGTAGGAAGTTAGCACCCATCCCTCTCCTAGAAAATTGAAATATCCTAGCAAATATTAAAAAGGCAGAATACTTCCCCTAAAAAGAGTAGAAACTCAGAAGCAAAAACTCACCTCAGAAGTAGCTCACCCCCACCTTTGTTAATGGGTGGACCATTAAGGCCTAGGCCAGAATACCATAGAACACAACAGAAGGATCTCCAGGTAAAGCTATAGCAATTGCCCAAAAGCCCTTTCAGTGCATCATCCAGCAAGGCTCAACCAAGCCTGGAACTCAGGACAGCCTACAGAGTTGCCCCTGCATGGCCCCATGGGAGTCTGACAACCAATTAGAAACAAGCTTCGATTCAAATCCCAACAAAGGTTATAAAACCCAGGCACTCTGAGCATATCAGCCCTTCTTGACCTTCTCTTCTCACCTTGAAGCATGTGATCCTTCCTTTTCACTCTGGAGCTCCAAGCCATGTGGTCCTGTCCACCATTAAACCTTCCAAACAGCCTCCATGTTTCCAGTGTCTTTTTCCCCATGGAACTGAACCCAGAAGGATATTTCTTCCAACAGTACAGCACTTTAATAATAGTCATAGAGTACAATAAACAATCAAATCATACTAGGAAACAGTCAATAAAAATCGTTAGGATACAAGCAACAAACTTACAGTCATACAATCATAAGTGGGAGGAGATGGGTGAAAGGAAGGATGGGATGTTTACTGGATCCGTGTCCCTCCTGGCTGGTATTGGCCACTCGGGAGGTGACACGAGGTTGGTTCCTTGAGTGAGGGGTTTCTGCCTGCCGCCTTGAAAGAGGCAGTAGTGAGACCCTTCCTCAAGAAACCGTCCCTGGACCCAACTTTGTTATCTAATTATCGTCCGGTCTCCAACCTTCGCTTTGTGGCGAAGGCTGTTGAGACTGTGGTGGCACAACAGCTCCCCCAGCACCTGGATGAAGCTGTCTATTTAGATCCACGCCAATCAGGCTTCAGGCCCTGGTACAGCACGCAGACGGCGTTGGTCGCGTTGGTGGATGATCTCTGGAGGACCCGTGACAGAGGTTATTCCTCTGTCCTGGTCTTGTTAGATCTCTCGGCGGCTTTTGATACTGTCGACCACAGTATCTTATTGCGGCGGCTGGGGGGGTTGGGAGTGGGGGGCACTGTTTTGCGGTGGTTCTCCTCCTTCCTCTCCGACCATTCGCAATATGTGTTGGCAGGGGGGCAGAGATCGACCCTGAGGCCCCTGATCTGCGGGGTTCCTCAGGGGTCGGTGCTCTCGCCCCTGATGTTCAATATTTATATGAAGCCACTGGGTGAGATCATCCGTGGCTTTGGGGTAGAGTTTCATCAGTGCGCTGATGATACTCAGCTGTACATTTCTACCCCAGGCCACCCCGACGAAGCTGTGGAAGTGATGGCCTGGTGTCTGGAGGCTGTGCAGGGTTGGATGGGGCGGAACAGGCTTCAGGTCAACCCAGCCAAGACCGAATGGCTGTGCTTCCCGGCACCCCGATACAGCCAGCTAGCTCCATCACTGGCTATGGGGGGGGGGATTCTTGCCCCAACAGAGAGGGCGCGCAATCTGGGTGTCCTCCTGGATGTACGGCTGTTGTTAGAAGAACATACAGAGGCCGTTGCCAAGAGGGCTTTAATCAGGTCCGTAGGATCTACCAGTTGCGGCCCTTTCTGGATCGGGATGCACTTTGCGCAGTCACATCCGCCCTCGTTATCTCCCACCTAGACTATGCCAATGCTCTCTACATGGGGCTCCCCTTGAAGAGCACTCGAAGGCTCCAACTGGTGCAGAATGCGGCCGTGCGGGTAGTTTTGGGGGCTTCTCGGAGCTCTCATGTTACGCCACTCTTGCGCGAGCTGCATTGGCTCCCGGTGGTCTTTTGGGTGTGTTTCAAGGTGTTAGGTACCATCTTTAAAGCGCTCCATGGCTTGGGACCTGGGTATTTACAGGACCGCCTACTGCCACCATCAATCTCCCGTCGGCCAGTGCACTCCCATAGAGAGGTCTCCTCGGGGTGCGCCGGTTGGACAACTGGCGACCCTGAGGGTGCGGGCCTTCTCGTTGGGGGCACCCTCCCTCTGGAATGAATTACTCCCAGAGATGAGGATCATCCCTGACCTTTTGACCTTCCGGCATGCATTGAAAAGTCATTTATTTTATCAAGCCGGCCTGGCCTAGGGTTTTATAGGGTTTTAAATTTGGTTTTAATTGGTTTTAGTCCTTATTTTTAAACCCTTGTCTCGTTTTTATTATTTAGCCACGATATTTAATCTTTTAATTGTTTTTAATTATTGTGGTGTTATTGTATTTTTTAATGGCTGTACACCGCCCCGAGTCCTGTAGGGAGAGGGGGCGGTATATAAATCTTGTAAATAAATAAATAAATAAACAAACAAACAAATGGTATGATTAATAGTAATAGTAATGCAGACTTAGCCAGTTTGACAGTGTTGAGGGAAGTATTTGTTTAGCAGAGTGATGGCATTTGGGGAAAAAACTGTCCTTGTGTCTAGTTGTTCTGGTGTGCAGTGCTCTATAGTGTCGTTTTGAGGATAGGAGTTGAAACAGTTTATGTCCAGGATGTGAGGGGGCTGTAAATATTTTCACAGCCTTCTGACTTGTGCAGTATACAGGTCTTCCATGGAAGACAGGTTGGTAGTAATTGTTTTTTCTGCAGTCCTAATTACTCTCTGGTCTGTCTTGTTGGTTGCAGAACCAAACCAGACAGTTATAGAGGGACAGATGACAGACTCAATAATTCCTCTTTAGAACTGTATCAGCAGCAACAATTTTATAGTAATATCTAATGCTGAATCTAATGCTTTTGGCCAAATTGCTTTGAAATACAGTGGCATTTTGCCAAACAATTACTTCTTAGGATCTTGGAAATAAAATATAAAATTTAATCAGATGGATAGACAGACAAATATTATTTAGGTATTTTGCTTTATTTTTAGTTTATAGAGTTTTTTCTTTGCCTTCCTCTCTCCATACCCTGTTTCCTCCCCTCTTTTTTCTTTTTCATGTTACTTTCTACCTATTAAATAGTTTCCTCCATTTCTTCACCATATAGCTTTGTTTTTCTATAATGGGTTAGGTTTCTTTTTTAAACTATACATATTTTACAGTGTCTATAGGTATATGATGTAACAATATATTGTTCTTTAATTTATAAATAATATCACAATTTGCTAAGGTTTCTATTAAGAAAATCCCATGGTCCTGTGATCACGATTTGTGACTTTTCCCGCTGGCTTCTGACAAGCTAAGTCAATGGGGAAAGCTGCGTTCATTTAATAACCATATGGTTCACTTAACTGCAGTAATTTGCTCAATAACCATGGCAAGGGTCATAAACTCTGGTGCAACTCACAACAACCACCTTAGTTAGCAACAGAAATTCCCAATTATGGTAATAAGTCAAGGACTACCTGTAGCTTCTCATCATCTCTAACTATAAGGGAATCCAGATATAACTACTTTCCTCTTTTAACCCTGAAATTGATCAAAGAAACCAACTTGATAAATCTTTCCTGAATGCTTAAGAGTGTCGTTTTTTAATCCTTTCAGAAAGAGCCCCAAGTTAGTTTTTTTATTCATTTTTGTAGCCATAGGTCTTTCAAAACTTTTAACAGATTTAAAGTTTAAAACAACAGATTTAAAGTTTAAAACAACAGATTTAGTATATCCAATAAATAACTTTTGTCCTTTTGTTTATCCTTTCTATAAAATCAAGACCTTAGCAAAAATCTTTTGTATAGCTCTTCATCCATTTCTGAGAGTTGTACACCACCTTTAGGGAATAAATCAATTCCATTTGTTTACCTGTATTTTTCTCCATATATCACAGTTAAACCCACAAATCCACAGTTAAATTCAAAATAATTTCAAAATTATCAATTGCAGCTTCTTTTTGATCTGTAACTTCATTACAACATGCTCAGTCCATTTTATTGAGATTTTTTAAAACAACAGATTGGCCAAAATATACAATAATTTATTGAAATCTACTCCATTCTTTATCCTATGGCTCCCTCTAGTGTACAGCCTTCCAGATCCCCTTATCAAAAAATTCCCAAAACAGACATTTACTCATTTGTGAGAAAATTATTTCTAATTAAATCAAAGCTGTAAAAGAAGCCCTCGACTTACAACAGTTCATTTAGTACCCATTCAAAGCTACAATGGCACTGAAAAAAGTGACTTATGACCACATTTCAAAGTTATGACCGTAACTTGCAACATTTCTATGGCCACATGATCAAAATTCAGACTCTTGGCAAGTGTCTCATATTTATGACGTTTGCAGTGTCTCGGGATCATGTGATCACCTTTTGCGACCTTCTGATAAGCAAAGTCAATGAGGAAGCCATATTCATTTAACAACTGTGTTACCATCTTAACAAATGCAGTGATTCACTTAACAATTATGGCAAGAAAGGTTGTAAAATGAGGCAAAATTCACTTAACTGTTTCATTTATCAACAGAAATTTGTGGTAATATGTCAAGGAGTACCTGTACTTCCAAATCAGTCTGGACCCTTAATCCACTATAACTTTTGAAATCCATATCCTGAGTACCCTTTTACTGTGTAATTCAATACTTCATATATTTCAAAGGTGTTTAAAATTCTAACTTGCATTGTCTTTGGCTATGGGGGAAGAGACTAACTTGATGAAAACAGGAAAATCTTGTTTATCTGAAGAGCCCTAAACTCTCCAACAATAATAATAAAAAGGAAATCAAAAAGTTGATTAAGAATTGAGCCTCAATAAAGCTTAATGTCCATAAAAGGCAGTGTTGCAGGATTGAACTTGATGGAATCGTTATTCCCATCATAAGCTGCCTGCAGAATGGCAATTTCTACTGCCTGCAGTTAGTCCTCACTTAACAACTACAATTGAGCCCAGAATTTTGGTTGTAAGTTGTTGCAGTTGTTAAGCGGATTACAATGGTCATCAAGCAAGTCACTATGGTCATTAAGCAAATCGTATAGTCATTAAGCAAACCATGTGATCCTTAAGTGAATCAGTATATCCAATGACTGTTGCAATCCAAAACACTGAAAATTGTGATTACATGACAATGAGGCACTGCAAACGGTTTAAATGCAGGCCAATTGCCAAGCACGTGAAATGCGATCATATAACCGTGAACGTGTGTGCGTGAGACAGTCATAACTTGGAGGACAGGTCACAAGTCACTTTTTTGGAGCCCATCATAACTTAGAGCTGTCATTAAGTGACCAGTTTATTTAGGCTGCCCATTTTGCTATGTCTGCATGCAAAGCAATTTCTTTCCAGAACTGAAAAGGATAAAGTAGGAATTCCTATTTTGGCCCTTGTGTGCCCTACCCATCATATTCATTTCACATAGGTGGAAGCTGCAAGGGAAGAACCTTCAGTTATTTAGGGACAGAAGTTACTACTTTAAATAAAAGCTCAAACAATTATTTTCATCTTTCCACAAAAGGAATATATTTGTTTTGATTTCTCATTTGTATGTCTAGAAACACATCTACATTTTCTATTTACGGTTAAGTTGTTCCACGTTCTCCAGCCGTTTCTTAGCAATAAATCACAGATTTTCTCAACATTTTACAGTTGAAGGCACACTGTAGCTCAACCTTGGCAAGTTGTTTAAGGTGCAATTTTTAAGTCCTGCCCCTCCCCATGGCAGTAAAACAATATTGGCCTCTTTCCAAAATTCTGTCTTTGCAAAACAAACTCCATCCTGCTTTTAAGTGGCAACAAAAGTTACTTTGAAATAATTTATAATAGGAACTGAGTAAAGTGGAGATCTAAACTTAAAAAAAAAAAAATACTTGAGATGCATGGTGTCTGTGGAATGTTGGAAGTTGAAGTCCACACATCTTAAAAGTGGCTGAGCTCAAGAAAGGTAATGGATAGTGTTGGGATTAACTTTACAGTCAAGGCAGATTAGACTCTTTCTAATCAACTTGATTACTAACCTAATTACAGATGAAAATGTTTTCTTACAATAGATAGTGCAAATACCATGACTGGAATGTACTGATAGAAGGATACAAACTATTCAAAAGAAACAGAGCTAACAAAAGAGGAGGTGGAGTTGCATTATACAGAAATACACAAAACCAAGGATGAAAACCTCCTAGAAACCATATGGGTCAATATAAAAGGAAAAAAAAATGACATTGTTATAGGAGTATACTAAGGCTACCCAACCAAGCAGAAGAAATAGATGAACTCTTTGCTAATCAATTAACAAATGTATGTAGAAAACATACCACAATAGTAATGGGAGACTTTAACTACCCTGATATCAACTGGGAGACAAATTACAGCAAGTTGGACATTGAACAGATTCCTAACCAATTTAGCTGACAACTTTGTCATCCAAAAGGCAGAGGAGGGAACTAAAGGAAAAAAACTATATTGGATGTAATTCTTACTAATAGATGGATATTGATAGATAGATGGAATTGAAGTTGCTGGAACCTTGGGTAAGAGTGACCACGTCATATTGGAATTCAATATAATGCAAACACAAGCAATAAAACATAATCCAACCAGTGCCTTAAACTTTAGAACAGCTGATTTTAACAAACTCAGGGAGACCCTAAGCAAAATTTCATGGATAAAAATCCTAAGGGGGAAACAAGAAGCATGGGAAACACTGAAAAATATGACCACAAAAGCCCAGCCCAACATAACACCACTAAAAAAAAATCCAAGAAACCAGCATGGTTGCACAAAGATCTCTTTGATAAACTGAAAGACAAAAAGGATAAGTACAAAAAATGGAAAGAGGGACACATATCTAAGGCAGGATATCAGCAGATAGACCGAATCTGTAAAGATGAAGTCAGGAAGCAAAGGCTTAGAATGAGCAAAGACTTGCAACAAAAGTCAAAGACAATAAAAAAAAGTTTCTTTCAACATACTGTATAAATAACAAGAAAAAAAATCAAGGAAACAATTGGTCCACTAAAGAGTGAAGATAGAAGGAAGTAACAGGCACTAGAGAGAAAGCAGAGATGCTTAACTTATTCTTTGCATCAGTCTTCACACAAACTATTGCCCAACCTACTAAAAACATAACTAGACAGACTAAAAATTAAAAATTAAAATAAGTAAGAAAATGATAAGAGAACACTTGTCTGATCTTGATGAATATAAATCACCGGGACCTAATGGATTGCATTCCAGAGTTCTGAAAGAGCTGGCAGATGTTCTCTCAGAACAATTGTATCATATCTTTAAAAAATCTTGGAGCACTGGGGAACTACCAGAGGATTGGAAAAGAACTGATGTGGTTCCCATCTTCAAAAAGAAAAAAATAGTCCTAGGAAACTACAGACCAATCAATACTTGGGAACAGCAACAACAACAACAAAGCTGACCAAAAGCTTACTTGGAATTGGCTAAAATCAGGAATACTGAAAAAAGAAACTGAAACTTTTGGCTGCTCAAGAACAAGCCTTAGGCAGAAATTGTATGAAGGCAAAGGTTCAGCATGTCACCACCAACAGCAAATACTGCCTCTGTAATGAGAAAGATGAAACAGTTGACCATTTAATCAGTGGATGTAGCAAAATTTCACAAACTGACTACTTAGAATGCCATAACCGAGTTGCTAAAATCATTCACTGGAAACTATGCCAAAAGTTTGGGTTTGAGTATAGTAACAACTACTGGGAACATCAGGTTGAGAAGGTTCTGGAGAATGAAAAAGTCAAGATCTTGTGGGACTTCAGAATTCAGACTGACAGGCATTTGGCCTACAACACGCCTGACATAACAGTAGTTGAGAAGAAAAGGATTTGGTTCATTCACATTGCAATACCTGGTGATGCACTAATTGTAGACACACAGCAAGAAAAAATCACTAAGTATCGGGACTTACAAATTGAAGTTGAGCGAATTTGGAAAAAGAAATTTTGTGTTATCCCAATTGTAATTGGAGCCCTTGTAGCAATATCTAAAGGGCTGCCTCACTGTTTGGAAATCCTGAATTTGTCAGACTTAAATACCCTGATTTTACAAAAAGCCACCCTACTTGAAACAGCTTATATCCTCCGACGCTACCTGAACAGTTCCTAGGTCTTTGGTTAGGACTCGAGCTGTTGAGCTCCTAACCAGCCCCAAAGGCTGTGAATCCCACTAAAGATTTGATGTTGATGATGATGATGATGATGATGATGATGATGATGATGATAATAATAATAATAATAATAAAAACAGATCTGTGAATATCTAGAAACAAATAAAGTTATAACTAGTAGCCAGCACAGGTTTGTTAAAAATAGATCATGCTATTTTATTTCATTCTTTGATAAAGTGACTAAATTAGTAGACCAGCGAAATGCTGTGGACATAATATATTTAGACTTCAGCATGGCATTTGACAAAGTAGATCACAACCTACTTCTTGGTAAGCTACAAAAATGTGGGATAGACAGCATCACCACCAGATGGATTTGTAGCTGGCTGACAAGTCATACTCAATGAATATTCCTTAATGGTACCGCATCCACATAGAGGGAAGTAAGCAGTGGCGTACCACAAGGTCCTATCTTAGGCCCAGTACTCTTCAATACCTTCATAAATGACTTAGATGAGGGAATAGAAAGAGAACTCATCAAATTTGCAGATGACACTAAACTGGCAGGAACAGTCAACAGCCCAGAAGATAAGCTCGGGACCCAAAAAGATATTGATAGACTTGAACAATGGGCCCTATCCAACAAAATGAAATTTAATGTGGAGAAAAGCAGAGTTTTACACATGGGCAGAAAAAAAACAAAGATACAAGTGCAGATTAGGTTAGTGTTGGCGAGCTCTTTCAGCACCGAGTGTGTGTGTGTGTGTGTGTGTGTGTGTGTGTGTGTGTGTGTGTGTACGTGCATGCTGGAAAACCAGAAGAGCAGCTGCCTGGCATGTGCCGGGGAAAAAAATCTTCTGGTTTCCGGCATTTGCATCCGTGTTGAGTACCTGGTCCTTCGGTTTCTGGCGTGCATGCACACCAGAAACCAGAAGAGTGTCAAAATTTGAATATTCAAATTCACCCGGGCCACGGAGGAAAGGGTAACAGGGGGCACTGGAGCTGCATCCAGTTTTGGTCACCATATTACAAAAAGGATGTTGAGACTTTAAAAAAAAGTGCAAAGAAGAGCAACTAAGATGATTAAGGCCCTAGAGACAAAAACATATGAAGAACGGTTGGAGGATTTGAGTTTGGCTAGTCTAGAGAAAAGAAGGACTAGTGGGGGACACGGTAGCAGTATTCCAGTATTTGAGAGGCTGCCACAAAGAAGAAGAGGTTAATTTATTTTCCAAAGCACCAAGAGGTAGGACAAGAAACAATGGATGGAAAATAAGGAGAGAAGCAACCTGGAATTGAGGAGAAACTTCCTAACAGTAAGGACGATTAACCAGTGGAACAGCTTGCCTTCAGAAGTTGTGGGTGCTTCATCACTGGAGGTTTTCAAGAAGAGACTGGACAGTCACTTGTCTGAAATGGTATAGGGTCTCCTTCTTGAGCAGAGAGCTAGACTAGAAGACCTCCAAGGTCCCTTCTAGCTCTATTCCGATTCTGATTCTTATCATGGTAGCTATCTGGTGGATGGATAGACCTTCCATGGACAACTATTTGTTATTTTTGTTGTTGGTCACATAGCCAGATATTTAGATTGGATTTGATATTTGTGTCCACCTATGAGTCCTTCCTAAGGACCTGGGATGGGCGCATGTTGTGTGATGTTATTAAAGGTATTGTCTCAGGATACAAGCTGTTCCAAGTAAAGTTGCCTCTTGCAATTGACCGATAGTGATTTTGTCAATGCTGATGGTGTTCAAGTGGTGCTCTGGATGTTTTGGGATTGCACCCATGGGACTCATGCTTTTACCACGGTTCTATTTGCAAGCCTTTTTATTTTGAGATTTTTTTTCTAGTTTTGCTTCTCTTCCACTATCTCCAAGTATTGCAACATTTATTTTCCTATCAACAATTGTTGAATCTGGGGTGTTATGTGGCAAAATGTTTGAATTCTAAAGACCTAGAGCATTTTAGCTTCTGCATTTCATTCACTTACTTTGTCTGATTTGTGGTTGCACCAGTTTTCCAAAACCATTTGAACTTGATATTCCTAATAGATTTTACTATATTTAAATTCAAACATCTGGCAAAGTTTCTAATAAATAATTCTGGCAATTAGGTCATGACACTGCTTGTGGTCAATAGGTGAAATTTTGCTGTTGCCACTGATCAAATACCATGTTTCTCATATAATAAGTCTAGGTCTTAATTTTTTTTGAGCCCTGAAAAAACGGCTAGGCCGTCTTTTTGGAGGTGACTTAATTCCCCCCCTTGCATCCTCGGGTGGGTGGGTGGGTGGCGACGGCTTGCATGTTGACCTCGGCATGTGTGGGGCACTTCGTATCGGGAGACCTTCCACCACCGTTGCTTTCCCTTCTCCCTGTGCCACTGCGGTGTTTGACGCAGCCACGTGGGGCAGGCCAGGGCTCCTCCCTGCAACTGGAGTCCCACTGGAGCCACTTGGCTTCAGGCGTTCCTGTCGATGCCTTCCCGGGCATCGTTTGAAGGCAAAGCCTATTCTTTTAAAAACGACGCCCTACTATGACAAAGCCTCCTCTACCCGAGAGGACAGCCCCACGTGGGGGGGTGAATCTTCTGGGGCCACAGCGCAGGACCCACCGGAGAAGCGCCCAGCCGCCATCTCTGCCTGACGCAAGGCAGAGCAGAAGTGCCTTGCCTGGGGCACCCTGCATAGCTGACAGGGGAGACCTCCTGCCCAGCGGCAGAGCTCTGGCCAAGGCAGAGAGCGCCTCCCTGCCGAGCCCTCCGCTCATCCCACCAGGGCCGTGCCGGAGCAGAGCGGGCTGGGCAGAGCCAGAAAAGCGAGCCACGGGTGCGCACCCGCCTACCAAGCGAAAGCCAGGCCGACCCGAGCTTGGCTTCCCGAGTCCGTCCAGCCCGACCCTGAAGGGGCCACCAGGAGAGGCCGCCTGAGGCAGTGATACACCCACCCCTCTGCGGACAGGGAGGCGAGGCGACAGCAGCACTGCTGGTCGGCAGCTTCAGTGGAGCCCATAGCCGCCTGTCCTTTCCACTCCTCACCCAGCTCGCCCTCATCCCCTCGTATCTCCAAACGCGCCAGCAGCTCCAAACACAGCGCCGAGTGAGCGCCGATGCTCGGGCATCGGCGCTCACTCGGTAGGGCTCAGCTCAGAGGAGGACACAGCACGTGCTGTCGCCTCACCTCCCTGTTCATGGACGGGTGGGCACTATCACTGCCTTGGGCGGCTTCTCCCGGTGGCCCCTTCGTGGTCGGAGGGACTTGGGAAGCCAAGATCGGGTTGGCCCGGCTCTTTTGCTTGGCAGGAGGGCGCGCACCGGTGGCTCGCTTCCCCAGCTCGCCCAGCCCCAGCACAGCCCTGGCGGGATGAGCGGAGGGCCCGGTGGGGAGGCGCTCGCTGCCTTGGCCAGAGCTCTGCCACCGGGCAGGAGGGCCCGCCTGTCAGCTGTGCGGAGCGCCCCAGGCGAAGCTCTTTGCGCTCTGCTTAGTCCCAGGCAGGGATGGCGGCTTGGCGCTTCTCCTGGGGTGGGCTGATCCTGTGCTGGGGCCCCGGGAGATTCACCTCCCCACTTGGGGTTGGGCTGCTCTCTCGGGCAGGGGAGGCTTTTTCATAGTAGGGCATCGTTTTTAAAATAATGGGCTTTGCCTTCGAACGATGCCCGGGAAGGTGGTGACAGGAGCGCCTGAAGCCGAGTGTCTCCGGTGGGGCTCTGTTTGCAGGGAGGAGCCCTGGCCGGCCCCACGTGGCTGTGTCAAACGCCGCGGAAATGCTCCAAACTCCGCGGCGGTGCTCCAAACCGGAAAGCAACGGTGGCGGAAGGTCTTCTGATACGAAGTGCCCTACCAGTACCGAGGCCGACATCCACGCCGATGCCACCAGCGGGTGCTCCTAACGGCAAGCTTCCCCGCCCTTCCCCCATTTAGCATGTTTTAAAATAGGCCTAAATTTGGGGGGAGGGGCTTAATTTCATTTTAAGCCTATAAAACATGCTGGGACTTCCTATTGGGGGAGGCCATACTGTTGGAGAAACACGGTAGTCAAATGCTTTATCTTTTTTACTACAAAGGCAACCTTTGCTCTTATTTGAATTTTCGCCTTCATGCAAAGCTTTTTCTTGTGCCACTAAAATAAAGCTTCAGTTTCTTTCTTTAGCACTTCTGATCTTAACCAATTCTATGTGGCTTTTTTTAAAAAATAAACTTTTCCTTCTATATTCTTCAAGTATTGACCTTGTTAATTGTTCTTCCAATTAACAAATCAGCATTGCAGGTAAAAGATGGTTATTTTCCTAACCCATCATGTAGTGATAGAAAGAAAGCTGTTATCAGTCCATGAGTCCAGGTAAGAATGAAGGGCAACCTCCCTCAATTTAGTGACCAATCAGGATTACAGATGTGGCCACGTGTCATGAACTACATTTCCCAGGATACCTTTAACTACATTTCCCATGATGCATTCCCTTAAGGGGACAGCTCACAATTCCTAAGTAACTAACCAATTCCCATAGACTGGCTGGGACAGCACATCAGTTGTTTCTTTTTTATATTCAGCCTTCACCTTTGTGGTTTTTCAAGAGATTTCCTCGATTAGTTGCCTTTGAAGTTCTTGGCTCCTCTTAATTTACTCCTGTCTGAGCAGGAGGTTGGCCCCTTCCAACTCTGTTATTCTGTTAGTCATCCAGGCTATGTGTTTCTTCCTTCACAGTTTATTTCTTTTATTATTTTATTCTGCGTTTTCTGTAGTTTGGTATTTTGTCCGTGTGCTCATCACTGCATTTAAAAAAAATCTGACAGTATCTAGACCTGATAAAAAACAAATATTATCAAAAATACATAGAACAGAAAAATTGGTATTTGCTTCATTAATTTGGTCATGCGTTTATAAATAGCTTAGCTATGAAATATGGTGATAAAATATGATCCCAATCATAGTGTTTGGAAATCATGGTTTATAGCTGAGTGTTGCATGTGACTTTTCACTAAATGACAGTAAAAATAAATCCAAGGCTTGGCACAATATGAGAAATCAACTATTTTTCTTTTCTTTCCAATGGCATTATTATATTTTGGTTTCCTGTAATTTGAAGAAAAATATCATGTGAAAATTATAGTGGAACCCTATTTCCTTTTTTTTTTTTTTGCATTTTGCTTGGTAAGGTTAGGAACTAAACTGGTACTTTAATCTATTTGCATATGTTCATCCTTTCAGATCCTCTGAGTAGGCACTGGTTCTGGTTTTGGGGAAAATTTGGCCCTTGACATGAAACGTGTTTCAGTGCTTGAATTAATGAAAGTTGCATGCCCTTTTGTTCAGTGGTTGAATAGTTCTTATGCATTTGTCCTGTAATGTTATTATTACTATAGATCTGCTTCATGTAAATAAAGTGAAAATTGAATTAGAATAAATGTAAATTAAAAACTGGAATCTCTTGGGTATGAATGGCAGTTTGTAATTCTAAAAATAAAATGTACAGATACAAATCTTGTATTTCTCATGTTTCTTTAACAGGAACCTTTTTGAAGGAAATGATACTTGTACAAAATCAGTTGAAACGTCTACTTTTCTACATTTTTCGCTAATTCCTTCAGTAAGTAGACCAATAATCTGACAACCATTGACTGCTTGGACTGTCCTGATTGATGAATGTGCCCTTAGATTCATTGAAGAAAGCCCATTTAGAAGCATTTCCAAAGCTGACAGATTCTGGATGTGTAATCCAGATGCAATTGCTATTATCCTCAGCAAAAAAGTACTAGCTGCAAATGAGGGGAGCAATTATTTAATGTATGCCTATGTCTATTTATTTATTTATATCCAGTGTTATGATTTTTACAAACACCGAAGATAGGAATACTAATAGCACTTAGACTTATACACCACTTCACAGTGCTTTACAGCCCCCTCTAAGCAGTTTATAGAGTCAGCCCCCAACAATCTGGGTCCTCATTTTATTGACCTCAGAAGGATGGAAGGCTGAGTGAACCTTGAGCCTGGTGAGATTCAAACTGCCAAATTGCAGGCAGCCGGCAGTCAGCAGAAGTAGCCTGCAGTACTGCATTCTAACCACTATGCCAAGATGGTGAACTTATCCACTCCTTGCTCAGAATTCTAAACTAGTTTTGACTTGCATTGGCTGGTAAAACATGTATCCAGCTCTGAATTGTTGGGTACCTTAATAACTTCTATACTCAAGATTTATTGATGACTTCATTATGGTTCATCATAGTTCTTCATAATATTAATCATGTTTTTTTTCTGTTCCTGCAGGTTGTCATCATTTTGATCCTGGCCTGTCTTGAAAAAAGAACAAAAAGATTCTGGTTTGATGACAGATATCCCATATGTCCAAGACGTTGTGGGTTACTGCTGTGAGTTGGACAATACTTGCTGGCCATTTCTGAGTAGCAGTCTGTGACGTACAAGTTTGGGGACTCAATAGCCCCAAATTGCAAGAAACTGCAGTTGCCTAAAGCAACTTTAGGCCCTTGACATAAAACATAAAGCGATTCAGTCCAATATCTCTTGCATATTTATATTTTGTGATGAAAACCACTTTCAGTTATTCCAAAGCAGACAATTCATTTATTTAGCATATGGCATCCAAAGCAGGTAAAAGAAAAACACTTTCTAAGGCAATTGTGGCCTCTAGTTTGGTCTGACTCATATCAACCCTAGTCAGATGGGAAGCCATCACTGGAACTGTAATTTAGCACATCTGAAGGCGCATAGCACACTTTGCTCGCATCCAACTACAGCACAAACATGTGACAGGGACATTTTTTTCCTGCAGTGTCCCTGTGATATTGCCTTTACTTATTACCAGTTCATCAGATGTAAGACGAACTCCACATTTTTGTTGCTGTAAATATTTAAGAACTCTCTTCCTTATACCGGTACCATTCAAGGAGAGCTTCAAGTTGTCTAGAAACTGTTCAGCTTTGACTTCTTTTAACTTGGATGGAAGGCAATAACTGGGACAGAAACAATGGAGCTAAGATAAAGAATTAGTAATTCTGTGTCATTGGTTATTGAGCTTGGTTATTTTCTTGCAGATGTTTCATTACCCACACAAGGTAACATCATCAGTATCACTATAATCAGAGAGCACCAAGAACTCCTCATTTCAACTCTGAACTACAAATATTTTCCTTTATTGGGATTAGTAATTTAATGCCAGTGTAATTCTCCACTAGTTCAAGATTGACTGGAAACTATTATAACTATAGTTTAACAGATTTAACAGATTAACCGAGTTGGAAGGGACCTTGTAGGTCATCTAGTCCAACACCCTGCCCAAGCAGGAGAAGGGTCTACACCATTTCTGATAGATTGCAGTCCAGCCTCTTCTTGAAAGCTTCTGGTGATGAAGCTCACACAACTTCCGAGGGCAAGCTGTTCTGTTGGTTGATTGTTCTCACTGTCAGAAAATTTCTTCTTGTTTCCAGGGTGAATCTCTCCTTGTTCAGTTTCCATCCATTATTCCTTGTCTGGCCTTTGGGTGCTTTAGAAAATAGCTTGACCGCTTCCTCTCTATGGTAGCCCCTCAGATATTGGAACACTGTTATCATGTCTCCCCTGGTCCTTCTCTTCACTAGACTAGCCATGCCCAGTTTCTGTAATCGTTCTTCATATGTTTTAGTCTCCAGTCCCCTAATCCTCCTGATTGTTTTTCTGTGCACTTTTTCTAATGTCTCAACATTTTTTGGAAAGGGTCTCAATGCCTTAAGATTTCTTTTCATTATTTTACAGCCCACTGGACTTCCACAGCTCAATCAGCAACCGATGGTCATTGGGATTTGCATTTGGTGCTACTACTGATAAAGTCATGTTTCTATTTGAGAAAGATTTTTTTCCAGTGAGAGTTCCTGAATGGGCTAAAGGTAAAACTCATGATTAACAATGATAAGAGCAGTAGAGGAACCCTGTATCTTTGTATTGTCCGATTTTTCTGTTTAGCTATTTTTTAATCTCAAGGTTATCTGGATTCCAGAAAATTAGTTTACTCAGGAGTGCAGTGAGGGCTAGACTTTAGAACCAAATAGGATCTTCAAGAGGACAAGTTTATGAAGGCAGTGGCAAATGGCGTCAGCATTAGAGTTGGTAAGAGTAGGCAAGGCCTGCCCAGGATAAATACATAGTCATTTAAAGCCACCCTACTTGTAACACCATAACATTAAATATCTGTTCCTAGGAGCATGTATTCTTATTTGGGACTGAAGATAAGGCTCTAACCTCTGCAACATGTCAAACCATAGGTATAAGCAAATAACTTATAGTTGGAGTGGGTTAGAGGTTTCTTGATAGGGAAATATCAACAATTAGTGAGAAAAGTGCTTAGCCTCTTCTTAACTTTCCTTCTTCAAATTCCTCCTTCTAACACAATGTTTCCTCTCTGCTGACTTTCAGTTTTAAAGCCTAATAGATGATAGTGATAGTAAAAATAGAAAAAGACTCTTGTCAATTAAATGTGTTTCATGGTGGCTATATGGTTAGTTGATTATGTCCCTTCAAGTCATTTTTTACTCCAAGGTATTTAGATCTTCTCTAGGAAAATCTGTCTCTAACCTGGTTTCCCACCTGTGCATTCATCACCATTATGCCGAATGAGTCCATCCTCTTCAGATAACAGATAATCAGAGTTGGAAGGGACCTTATAGGTCATCTAGTCTAACCCCCCACCCAAGCGGGAGACCCTACACCATTTCTGACAAATGGCAGTCCAATGTCTTTTTGAAGGTCTCAAGTAATCTTCGCTAGTGATTGTCCTCTTATTCTCTTTCCTTCTACCTTTCCCAGCATTAGGGCCTTCTCTATGGAGCTAGGTCTTTGCATAATGTGTCTGAAGTAGGATAATTTGAGCCTGGTCAATTTAGAGTTCTCATTGTGTTATAAAAGTGTTACAAAAATAACAACTTTTACCTCATAATCCCATTAATAAAATTCTCAAGTGCACTGAGATGTCTTTAATTTGAAATATTTATTTTTGACAAAAATATATCAGTTTCTCTAAATGATGCAAAAATGGTTTTGTAGTCTATACATTCAGCAACGTTTAAAGAGCTAATAACAGTACATGTTGTCTTATTACTGTTGTCAACTCCATATTGGTTGCTCAATGGCTGTCATAACAATTTTCCCAATCATTCACTGCTGAATAATAGAATAAAGATATATTTATGTCCTTTCTTCTGCAGTATTTTGGATCCTCCTCACGGCTTTTGAAGTGGGCATCTCCTCATACCCTTTCTTTGTATGTCTTTTAACAAAATATGAAGTTGTAGGATCAGTTTTGGGATTTCTTTACACAGCAGCTTGGTAAGCAGAATTTTAACAGAGTCATGAATGAGAGTGAATCTCAGAGAAGATGTGGGAACCAATTCTTGATATAACAGGGGAAATTACAATAAAGTGATTTCATACTAAAAATATTATCTAGAAATGACCTTTTAAGCAAGTAGAACTGTGGACATTTTTCTAGATCTTAACTTCCAGAAATAATCACAATAAATTGTGAAGCAGAGATACTAAACCATAGGTTAGTCTTTAAAAAAATACAATAACTAAATTTCTAAAATTTACACACCAGAAGAGGAAGTAAACCTTGAAATAAACAATTCTGAATCTCAGAAGTTTCAGAGTTGTTTTGAGTTTATAGTCGTTACATACCTAAATATGTATAAGCTTTTTTTGATCTCAGCAAAAATAATTGGAATAGATGGAACAACTATTCTGATTTCTTCTTAGCTATAAAACTAAAATCCTTAATAATTTATTTTAGGTACTATCAGTACATCCAGATCTACATTTTACTTTCCCTGATCTGAAACTTGAGAATCAGGACAGGGCAAAAGGCTTTCAGGTTATGAACTAAACATTCATAGTGGGGAATGATAAAAGATAACCCATTAGTGGTGCTAAGTTTCCGGTAGTTCAACCTACCATTCCCCGCCCCTCTTTGTTCTTGAAGATAAGGAATCACCACTTATTAAATCAACCTTAAATTTGAGGGGCAAAACCATCAGCACTTAATTTATTACAATAGTGACAATATGTACTTAACAATAAGGCATGAAAAGGAGAGCCAGTTTGGTGTGGTGAATGAAAGTATTGGGCTAGAAAAAAGGAACCTGTAAGTTCTAGTCTTCTTTGGGTATGAAGCTAGTAGGGTGATATTGGGTAATTGACTCTAGTTTAGTGGTACAGGAATATAGTAAACCACTTCCAAAAATATTGCCAAGAAAATTGCATGGAATTGTCCACATAGTTGCCAGGAGGAGGGAGGGAGATAGAGGTATGTATGTATGTATGTATGTATGTATGTATGTATGTATGGAAGGAAGTATGGAAGGAAGGAAGGAAGGAAGGAAGGAAGGAAGGAAGGAAGGAAGGAAGGAATAGATCCTGTAGATGTGGTCAAATGAGCAACTTGCTGCTACTTAGAAGTCCTATTGTTAAACAGAATGAATGGGGAGTGGGGCATTGTGGGTGGCAAAACCAACAGTTGAGTAACATCTTAAACAGGGGTAGGATTCTACCGGTTCTATAAAACTGGTTGTTATGATTCTGCGCAGTTCGGAGAACTGGCAAATTGTGCCTCTGTCTGCTCCCAAAAGAAAATATATATTTACCCATACACACACATAACACACATACAGTCATGCTATATGCATGTGGATATTTAGACACATGCACCCATACATACATATTCACATACATGTTCATATACATATTTATATACTGCTGTCTATTCATAGCGGAAAGAGGAAATGAGAGTTTACAAGTTTTATACTATATGGAACAAAGCTGTGACTGAATCTAGATGTTCTGCTTTGGATACCATGAAGTCTTCTCCCAGAACAAGGAAAATAGGTCATGAAGAGAATGTGTAGCACCCCAAACAATACTGTGGACCCTGTTCAAGCAATTGGCTCATAGTATCCCTGGTGTCAAAGGATGGAAACAGTTGGGATGAATAGTGAAAATACAGAAGTACAGAAGTCAAAGGGAAATTAAGTTCATAGCAAACATATATTGCCAATAAGAAAATCAAGATAGTTTCAGTGATCCATATGCAAAGCATATTCATTACAACACAAATATACAGATATTAGTAAATAATTTAGCATATTGAATGGAATGTATTAAGAAAAAAGATTTCTAAGAACACGGGAAAAATCAAAGCAATAAACCATTGTAGCTCTTTCAGCATCTCCCTGTTTTTTATATTGCTGAAAAGGTAGCGAGATCTAATGACAGTGGGGATTAAGAGTTGAAAGTTGCATTGGAAGCATCCACTAGTGAAGGTTAAAAAAGGTAAAGGAGTCCCTGAGGATTTTACTCTGCTAGTCATTAGCCGGCCAGTTTTTAGAGGACAGCATTCATCTCTGTTTCTAGGCTATTGAGCCAGCGCTGTCTGAAGAAGATTATCATGGTCATATGGTCAGCATGACATCATGCCACAGTGCAGAGCATCCAGTGAAACATGGAGTGCTGTAACCTTCCCATAAAAGTGGTACCTATTAATCTACTTGCATTTACATGTGTTTGAATTGCTAGGTTGGCAGAAGCTGAGGCAAGTGATGGGAACTCATACTGTCACATGGTGCTAGGGTTTGAACCTCCAGAGTATAGATCTTCTCTGGTGTCTTTTAAGCTGCTGAGCCACCACACCTGTTAAGGAACAGGGTATGGATTGCTTTTAATGTTAGAACTTTACCATTGCCAGTGAAGATTTGTTTTCATGCAAGAATTTCTTTTTCTAAACAGAACTTTCCAGTTGTATTAGCTGTTAATTCCTGAAATTTTCTAGTCAGATTTCACCAATAATACAGAAATCAAAGAAACAGTATGAAAGTGATGAGTGATGTTGATGTTGGATCTGATTTGAATACGGGGCATCAGAGGTTTGGCTTAACAAGTAGTACAAATACGTACCATATGTATGTATTCTATAATTTCTACTGCAAATTTATGAAACTAATAACTCCATGTATTTTACAGGACAGTTGCCACGATCTTTGACATTTTAGACTGCTCTCGTAATGACAATGTACGTATTTATTTTTGACAATTATTACTGTTTTACTATGGTAATTGGAGGTTCACTTAAGGCAGGGGTGTCAAACTCAATTTCATTGAGGGGTGCATCAGAGTAGTGTTTGACCTTGGGGGGGGGCAGGGGAGGGGGCATGGCCAGCTCGAGGTCATTCATTGAGGCTCTGTTTTCAACTGCAACATCCTCCTGGGCTTCGTTTTCACTGGCAGAGGGCTCCAGGAGGCTGCTGCAGTCGAAAATGGAGCCTGGGCAAGCTGCACGTGGTCCTCCCGAGCTTTGTTTTTGCTGGTAGAGGCACCACGGGCTGGTCCTTCACTGTTTCCAGGGCGGGCCTATGGGCCAAATCTAAGCATCCCATGGGCCATATCTGGACCACGGGCTTTTGACACCCCTGACTTAAGGCATTCAGTGCATCAATCTAATGAAAGTTTAGCAGGTTACTGGTTTGCTGCTGGAAGAAAATCCCCTGAGCACCATGCATAAAAAAATATGGTGTAAGCTAAGGTTAGGTCTATAGAAAATCTGTTGTGCTTTCTATGCATGATCTTTCCCATTAGATCACAAGATTAAAACAAACTTGGCCTTTGTGACTGAATAAAGTCCTTCCCAACAGTGGGATCCTACTTGTTCCACTACTGGTTTGGTGATTGTGTGTGCACCTAATGCACGCACACCTAACGCCCGCATGCAGCTTTCCACCCACCAGCTGAGGCCTTCAACACCAATCAGCTGAGAGGATAAAGAGGAGAAAAGCGCAGGTGTGGGGCCAATCCTGCATTTTTCTTTATCTTCTCAGCTGATCATTGGAGGCTTTTTTTTACTACTGGTTCAGCTGAACCGGTAGCATACCACCACTGGTCCTTCCCCTAAAGAGCCAAGATTTCTGGTATGAACCTCAAGACAAGCTTCGGTGTTCACTACAATTAATTTACTGCATAACTTAAGTTGAATTTACAGGAAAAGAAGAAGAGTGGATCAACTTTGTTGGTAATTCTACTTTCTATGCCTAGCTTTTTGGAAAGTACACTGACGTAATTCTGAAGTGGCCATCCTTGCTGTTCCTGTTCCTTCTGCTAGGACGTTTCCTTTATAATTTTGTGAAAGCAGTGAGATTTTCATCTATACGGAACCAAGATGTGAGTATTTATAGCAGCACTGAAGTCCTCTCTTTTAATTACTTCATTTGGATTATTTGATTGTACTCCAATGAAATGAAAGTTCTTTAAATGCAATTGAATACCAAAGACAAACCTAGAAAAAGAATTGTGAAATAAGCTAATTATTAAATCAGACTCACGTTTTAAGAAATGAGAACATGTCTAGCAATCTTATCCCTTTCTTACTATTTTGGCCATTTAAAGTAGATAAAAATGGTTGCTTCTGCAAGACTTTGGAAATAGAGATTATGCGTCACTTGCTATCTGCTGGTTTCACTGTTTTAATGAATGTTATTATGGTTTTCTGGATTTATTTAGGTTTATTAACTGCCTAGAGAAATACAGAAGTACAGTTGTGATGGTCTACAATCACAGTAAAATAAAATTAAAATTACTAACCCCCCTGCCTATAATCAGTATTGTAAGCATAAAAATGGTAATATTTCAAATTTGGTCAAAAATTTCCACATTTTTGGAAGACTTAATAACTGATTTCCATAGCCAGATATATTCATGTCTTCTAAGATTTAACCACACTCCCCAATTCTTGATAGTTTTCCAAGCCTGATAGATCAGTGTTTTTTGTGCGGGCTGGGAAATTCTGGAGATTGTTTATTGGAGAGTAAGTTGTTAGACTCTAGGTGGAAGGTAATGCATTGATTAATAATTGATTCCATAACTTTGCACATAACACAACACAATGAGATTGGTCTGTAGTTTTCAACCAAGTAAGGGTCACCTTTTTTGAAAATAGGGATGACCGTTGCTAAAGACCATAGGTTTGGTAAAGAGCTGATTCTGAATGATAACTCATATATTATGCTTAATGGTTCTGCTATGGTAGTGGAGAGCTTTTTTAAGCAAAAGATTTAACTACAGACAGGTGGTGTTATCATCTATAGTTATGAACATGTTTGAAGGATTAGAGTTGGCCCACCTGAAAGCCATCACAAATCTGCTGCTAGATTTCTTGAAATTTGCCTACCATGCAAATCGATTGGCAGATGATGTTGTCAATATAGCACTGCACTGCATCTTACAACATCTTCAATCCCCAAAGAATTAGGTAACAATCCTTTTGGTAGACTTCAGCTCAGCATTCAAGAGCATCTTTCCTGAAATCCTCCTCTCTAAACCAACTCAACTAGCTATACACTTGTAGGTGGATTATAAGCTTTCTAACCAATAGGAAGCAGCAGGTGAAGCTAGGGAAAATCACAATGAACATCTGTTAAATAGCACAGATGCTCCCCAAGGCTCTGTGCTCTCTCTATTACTTTTCTCTCTATGTATACCAATGACTGCATCTCAAAGGATCCCTCTGTTAAAGTACTGAAGTTTGCGGATAATACAAGTCATTGGTCTCATTTGAGACGATGATGAGTCTGCATATAAACAAGAGGTAGATCAACTGGCCCTGTGGTGCAACTGGAACAAACTGTAGAGATGATACTGGTATTAGTTTTTAGAAGAAGCTCTCCTATTCTACCACCTCATTCAATATTAGGCAACACAGTATCGACAGTAGAGTCCTTCAGGTTTCTAGTTTCTATTATCTCCAAGCACTTGAAATGGACACCTAACATTGGAACCATCATTGAAAAGGTACAACAAAGAATGTTCTTCCTGCATCAACTTAGAAAGCTCAGATTGCCTAGGGATCCACGGGAGAATTATTGAGTCTGCCATTTGTACATCTATAACTGACCGGTTTGGCACAGCCACCAAACAGGAGAGGTACTGACTTCAATGGATAGTTAGGACTGCAGAAAAAACAGTTACCACCAATCTGTCTTCCATTGAAGATCTGTGTACTGCACAAACCAGAAAGAGGGCTGAGAAAATATCAGACCCCTCACATCCTGGACATAATCTATTTCTCCCCTCAGGATACCACTATACAACCCGATATAAAGATAGTCTCCCCACCCCTGGTGCCATCACTCTGCTGAATATTTAATTTCCACAGCACTTTCTCGTTTCTCATCTTTTCTCATCCTCTCATCTTCCCTGCTATCTTCTCCTATTGGTTTCTTATGATTTATCAATTGTTGTTATGATTAGTGATTATAACCAGTATGAATTATGATCTATCACCTATTATAGATTATTGTTGTTTATATGTATACTATGATCTTATGCACCGGAGACAAATTCCTTGTGTGTCTGATCATACATGGCCAATTCTCTCCTCTCCTCTCCTCTCCTCTCCTCTCCTCTCCTCTCCTCTCCTCTCCTCTCCTCTCCTCTCCTCTCCTCTCCTCTCCTCGTACCATACCATACCATACCATACCATACCATACCATACCATGCCATACCATACTTTACCTTACCTTACCTTTCTTCTCCATGAAATTAATAAGCTCTTTTATATACCAAACAGCTGATTTCGTCTAGCGGTTAAAGCACCAGGTTAGAAACCAAGACACCCAGCCAGCTTTCATACCTAAAGACTGTGAGTTCTTGATCTGCTTTAGGCATGAAAGCTGGCTGGGTGTCTCTGAGCCCATCACTTTCTCTCAGCTCAACCCCCACACAGTGTTGTTGTAGGGAAAATAGGAGGAAGATGATTAGTCATATTCACTGGTTTGAGTTGTTATAAAAATAATAAAGGCAGGATATAAATAAATATAAATAAATATTTTAATAATATACATTTCATTATTATAAGCTATTAATAAGTAATCATGTATGTAGCAGGTAGGGATCAATATTAATCTCAATGTTGGAACATGGTAGCTGGAATGGTTGGGGTGCTGGACAAGAGGTTAGCAAGCCCGCGTTTGAGATACAAGTGCTACTGTGAGTGGGGTTGAGCTCTTGTGCTTCACTCCACCTCCTGCCAGGGACATGGAAAGAGCCCCCAACTGGGTGTCCCCAGGGCAACGGTAATGTCAGAAGCTGATTCTTTTCACCAGAAGTACCTCGGTGCTTCTCACACGAGTGCAAAAGCGGAATAGTTTTGAAGAAAACATTTATGTATCTGTGGTTAAGTTTCAAAGCAGGTGCAAAGTTTGCCATTGTGCTGCTGAAATATAAAACAATCTCAATCTTATAATTAATTATACATTAATTATCTCTAAACAATGATAGTTCTATGCTTTTCTATCCCATGCTTATAACCGGAAACATCATTGTAGATATGCAAGTTGTAGGAATAAGGAAATATCTAGAATAATACTAATAAGGGAATAATGCTTGTGTTAGCCTATATTTTATATTTATATAGATATATTTTATAACAAGCATGTGCCAGGAAATTCTATAATAGCCTTGTGGTTAACTGGATCCATGTCAAGTGTGGGAAATCAGGAGTCCAGGCAGTTCAGTGAATATATAGGTCTATTGCAAACTTAATTTCTCTACAAGAATCTGAACTACTAACAATCTAAGCAAATTGATGGTAGATAAGAGTCAATGGAATTCAAAATAGGCTGGACTTAGATCTCTTATGGACACAAAGGGACTCGAAGCTGATGATGCATTTGACCCCCTCCCCCTTGGGCTCAGCCTGATTATCTCCTACCATCTGTCCACATTTTGCACTCAAGAGTGTTGCCTGCTCAGCTAATTGTAATAATCCCTTCTTGTGAATCTATTCCCTCTCTTTTTGGAGACGTTTCATCTAACTCCTCAGACAGCAGAGATTAATTAATTTCAGCTACTTTGAAATTGTTCCACGTTATACACTTGTCTGAATCTTGGCGCTCTATTCTGAGAGAAACTATCCTGAGGCAGACCAGACTAAATTTTTGAGGATTCTACTTGCTGTTTCCAATGCTCTTCTTAGGTTAGAACCTGGGATGTCAAAAAGTGAAATTAGGTTAATGTTAAATTACTAGTTAAAACTCTACTTCATCTCCTTGGGCTCCATAGCTGATGACTGCTGCCTAAGCTGGAACAATCTCATCAAATAAACACTGAAAACAATAGGGTTAGAGTGTTGAGATACGAACTTGCCAAACATACACTCCTATAGAAACTAGTCCTCATTTAACAACAGTCATTTAGATTGAAAATTTTCCATTTGTGACCACCTGCCAGCATCTTCATGGACTTTGCTTTTGGAACCCAACAGTTAAGGTCACAAATGGCAATCACGTGACCATGGGATGCTGCAGTGCATGTTAAGAGCCAGTTTCACAGCACTGGAATCACAGTCACATGACTGTGAGGATGCTGTGTTGGCCACAACTATGAAGGCCAATCATCTCATTTGTTCAGTGCTATCATAACTCTGAACAGTAGCTAAATGAGGAGTTGGTAAGCAAGGACTACTTGTAAATGATATCAAAATTCAGATCAAGATAAATAGTTTAGGGAAATAGGGAAAAGGGTTTCTGGGGAATGACTAATTACCTCATGATATTTCCCAAACTAAGGAAAACTTTCATCCGGACTACAGTATGTATAATAACTTCACTTTTGGCATTATTACAAAGAAGATACTCTTAAGACTCTCCTGGAAAAATGTATCTTCTTTTGTGCAATTGTAGGACATTGAAGTAAGACCAGCACTCTAATATTTGCAGGGATATCCAAAATGTTCGCCTTCAGCATTCTTTCAACAATGCCCTGAATGGACAGACAACTTTTATATGGCTTTATTCTTTTTTGATGTTAAACCTTCCCTAACACGGATCGTAGCAGCAGAAAAGATGAGAGACCAATTATTGCAAGGCCTCCCACAGTTATAATCCAGCCTAAGCATCCATTCTAATGTCTTTATAAGATGCTATAATCACACTCAGAAGTCTGTGGGTTCTTAAAATGAACTCTGCTCATTGTGTCCTTGATTTCCATTGGTGCCATTTTGGCTTTTGTGGCTTTAAGGTCTACTGTGCTTCCATGACAGTTTCCTGAGGTATCAGTTAAAAGCATAAGAAATATGTTAAGTCACTTGATATGCTCTGAATAAACAATTCAACCAGGCACATTGCATTATCTGCAAATTAACAGTGGCTTGTGACCACATAATCAAAAGTCTCTCTCTCTCTCTCTCTCTCTCTCACACACACAAACACACATAGGGCTTGTAATTCTGGGAATCTGTGTAAAGCTGTTTTATTTACAATACAGGACAAAGATTCTCTTATGGAAGAATACCAGTTGCAGTATGTCCAGCAGTTGTTGAGAAAGCCTGCGCTTGGGTGAGGATCATTTTGTCCTTGGAGACATTTTTGCTTTGACGTATTCTGGTAATTCTTTTTTCTTTTTTTCAGTGTCAGGTAATTGGCTAATACCAATATGAGCAAAATAGAGCAATAGCTAGGCTCATATTCCATAAAATGATAACATCTGAAAAGCATCTGGAATCTCATGGATCCTTAATGGTTAGCCAGTGTATTCTGGCTTAAGGTTTGATTTGAATTCAGTATAGACAACAGAGGCAGGTATGCTTGTGAGCATATGGACTATACTGCTGAAAAGCTTACCCTAGAATAAACATGTTAACCTTGGGATTCTCAGCAAAACCCACAATATCTTGCTGGCAAAGTGATGTGTTGCCTTGAAGCTTTGATTCTCATGACATTCTGATGAAGAGAGAAATGTTTTGAAAATGCTGCTTATAGGTAGTCCTCAACTAATGATAGTAATTGGGATTGGAGTTTCCATCACTGAATCATGTGTTTGTAAAGCATGATATCATGTGATTACACCCCTTAGCAATAACAATCCAGCACTCCCCATTGCCATCATTAAATAAGGTTGTTGGGTGACTCCCAAATAGACCAAATCAGGCTAGAAAGAAAGCAAGATGTGGCACAAGTGCAGTGAGGCTGGGGTGGCTTTTGCTGTGTGAGTGAATATGTATGAGTAGCTCTTGGAAGGAGAGGATGACTTACCAGAGCAACCTTGCAACCTTCCCTGCCATCTTCTCCGTTGACTTTGCTTGTTGGAAGATGGGAGAGAAGTTCACACACTGGAGATACTGTGTAAAACTAGTTTGGGAAAAATAGATGTTGGTCACCCATATCCTGTTCATTGTTTTTTGTTCTCATTCATTCCTATCATCTACAATCCAGCCACATTGAGGGATAAAGACCCTCGCAATAAGGGTTTTGTTGATAGAACTAGGCCAAATAGCAATGATAATTTCAAATTCAGAGAAATAAAGGAAATGGGCTTTCTTCTAACATACGCAAAGCAGCTTTGGAGAATGATCTGGTTTTTTTGTTACTTAACACCCCTATATTTTTATCTACCAACAGGAATCCCCAGAAAAACTGGTTTCAGAGAAAGTTATATCAATGGGACCCCTATTTTAAATTCCCTAGCAGATTAATCAGCACAATTGTCGTTATGTTCGTATGTCTTTACATGGTAAGGCAAGGCAATGCATGATGCTTTCAGCAAGGAAATCACTGCTGCTTTTGGTCCAATCAAATAATCTTGAACTGAAAGCATGCTGGGGATCAGCTGTTATCTGTAGTCCAAAGGACAAGCATTGATCATTGAAGCTAAACTGTAGTGCATGCTATATTTTGCATGCTGAGCAAAATTATTTTTTGGATGGGTCTTATTTTTGGGGAAACGGTGAATAAGAGGATAAACTCCTAGAAGTAGAACCTTATTTGTTAAAGGAAAGATCAATTAGAAATTAATTTCTAGATATATTCTCATACAGCTTTAATCTAGGATTGTAGCAGTCATGTGCAATGCTATTTGTTGCAGATTAACTTCATCCATCAAGCCAAACAACATTTGTTTTAAACATGCTTTGCTGAATAACCATACTTCTTGTATTTGACAATCACAATTACTTGGCTTTATGTAACAATTAAGACACAAACTATATTGTATCTTAATATGATATCTTGTATTAATATAAGCTATGTGAACACAAAAAAGCCAAGTTATTTACTGTACTTGAAGTAGCATAGAAACAATTCATATATAAAGATTTTGCCTTCCCACCGACCAGAATAGTCTGGGGAGATGCAGTAATTATGATCTTCAATTAGCTTGTGTTGCCACATCCTTTCCTGTCCTTGGTCAGGTTATAGAAACAAGGCAAAGGGAAAAAATGCCTTCCCTTTTCTGCTAGTTATGGATCACAAGGGCAGAATGAGCCTATCTGGAGAGATATGGGTCTCATGACACATACAACAAAAATTGGCACCAAAAATATCTTTGTAAACTAGTCTTTAGAGTATGTTAACAGTAAATAAAAATAAATATTACAGTTGAAGAAAGGATTAGGCTCCAGGAAGGGAAGTATGAACAAAGGAACGTTTTCTCTTAATCAACAAAGGAAATTTCATCTTAGATGATGATTAAGATGATGAATCCAGAGAAGAAGCTAGCTTTGCATGGTTTGTCCTGAGCACAAACAAAATAAAATCAAGAGTGATGACAATCAATCAAGTTACTCATTACTTTTAGAAGTCTGCATGGGTTGCATCCCTTCCTGTAAAAGAGAGAGATATCCCATCTGTTAAGGTTAAATAGCAAGGGACGAATTTGCTGGAGACTTCACACACACACACACACACACACACACACACACACACCCTACCTCTTAACAGATGGGATCTATTCCTGTTGAGGGATTTAGCTAACAGATCTCCCCCAACTTAAATTACTGTAGGTATGAAGGTCTACAGGTGAATTGTGAATGCATTCTGACCTAATGGGAGTCCCTAAAGGTATTTATTACTATCTTATAATTTTCACTTCAGACATTTTTCTCCATCATTATCTTTCAATTCTCTTCCAGTTTATTGGGTTTGAATTTCTTTTGATCAAAGCACTTATCACACTACTCAAAAGACTGCATAATTTCTTCGAAAAAATTGTTTCAGTTTCGGAAGATGGATCATGGGTCCAAGACTTTGAAGAGTTTATTCGTGTCTTAGAAGGTAAAGGCATAATATTTTGTGACTATACCATTACTTTTCTATGGGCGGTATAATGTACCAGTTGCATTGAAAAAGAGAATGACAAACTTCTAATAAAGTTGTGCCTAAACAAAAACCTGATAGTGCTTGAAGGAAAAAAAAAAAAAAACAGCCCATAGCTCTTGTACATTCATTCTTTCTTTTCACAATGGGAGGAGGAGCAGCTAGGTTGGAAAATGCCTTTTATGGAGGGCTGTAACTTCAAGTCTCTAAAACTGAACTTGAAGAAAAGATGCTTCTCCTTTGTGCAGAACCACCTTCCTTTTTGGAACCCAGCGTGGTTTGCTAAGCTAAAAGGAGAAGGCCACCATTTCTTCAGTACAGTAGGAAAAAGGATTCTCAGGAGAAAGTGTTATATTCTCCATTGGCCCTCTATACCCACTGCTGTAAGGACTCTTTAAATACAAAAATATGAATTTCATACAAATAAAATAAACATGTTCATAATCCTGTGCTCTGGTCAGAGATTGACAAACCCCCAAATATAAGCTAAATTTCTTTCCTAAAGTTTTCCCATCCACATTTCCTACTGTTTTAGCATTTTCCAGCTGGAAGGAAGAGGATATATTCTTTTTTCAATATCCATGCTGGCAGGGAATAATTAAAATGTATATATTTTAAGGTATATGGCAATTATATTAAAAAGAGTGTAGGATGAAAGCAAGAAGATATAGAGTAGTATAAGGTAATTATTTACTTGCACTGGAAATTTCTGCTGTTTAGTTGCAGTCATTAGGCTGGTTTATTTTTGTCTTTAAACAATGACTAGCAAATGTTCAACATAACTTTTTTTGTCAGATTTCCTTGGTTTTTGAGATTATAAACGGGTGGGATTCAAATTTCTTAACCAGTTCTGTTGCTGTGGCCTAATTTGTGGGTGTGGCTTGGTGGTCATGTGACTGGCTGGGCATGGCTTGTATGTAAGTATTTATGTAAATATTGATTTTTTTATATAAAAAAGAGCAACTTTTACCCAAAATCAGGCAAAGCAGGCAGGCAGATTGAGTTGCTCCCAGAATCACCGATCACTCGGAGACCTACCTTTCTGCAATCTGCTGCCTGAGTCTGTCACATAAAATTTGCTTGCAAGCAAACTCATAAAATTTGCTAGCAAGCAAATGCACAAAATTAACTCACAACATACCATGTATGTAAATATTGATGTTTTTATAAAAAAAGAGCAACTTTTACCCAAAATCAGGCAAAGCAGGCAGGCTGATTGAGTCACTCATAAAATCACAGATTCACTCAGAGATCTACCATTCTGCAATCTGCTACCTGAGTCTGCACTGAAAAATAGAAGCTTCAGGCCTAAGGAAAGTTCAGCTCTGCTTTTAGATTAGCTAGAAAACAAGAAATCCAATGATTTCCTGTTTATTATTATTATTATTATTATTATTATTATTGTTATTATTATTATTATTATTATTTATTGCACTTTTATACTGCTCCCTCTCCCAAATAGGGACTCGGGGCGGTGAACAGCCATTGATAAAAATACAGTCAATAAAAGTGAAAATAGATTAAAAAGTTATTAAATAGTGGATGAATTAAAATACAAAAACCAATAAAATCCAATAAGTTAACAGTTAAAAATTTAAAACCCCTTCTAAGAACACTAAGAACACACCAGACCGGCCTGCTGGAAAAGGTGGGTCTTTAGTGCGCGCCGGAAGGTTCGCAGGTCAGTAATGACTTGCATCTCTGTGGGTAATTTAATTTAATCTGCTCTGTCTCCCCGCGGCAAGGGGGTGCGGAACGGAAGTCCATCCTAAGGAGCGAATGATCCGACCATGACAGGGGCTCTATCAAAACATCTCCTATACTCAGATCATCCTGCCACTGACCCGATACAAAAACCAGATCCAAGATGTGACCCCCAACATGTGTGGAATCCCGAATTAATTGGGTCAGGCCCAAGGCTGCCATGGAAGCCAAGAACTCCTGAGCAATCCCCGAGGTCCCGCCGGCAGAGGATAGGTTGAAATCCCCCATGACCATAAGCCTGGGGGTCTCAACCGCCAAGCCGGCTATAACCTCAAGGAGCTCAGGCAGGGCCGATGTCACATAGCAGGGAGCCAGGTATGTGATCAGCAGGCCCATCTGAACCCTGGAACCACACTTCATGAAAAGGGATTCACATCCGATCGTCTGAGGAACAGTGGATTCCCTAGGACACAGATCTTCCTTAATAGCTAATCTAAATCTCCTGGCACAGCTGATAGTCAGAACAGCTGATGGTCAGGGGGAAGGAAAAATAGCAACATACCAAAAATTAGGAGCAGACAAGTTGGATGGCACTCATGCCAGCTAAGGAGTGAGTGGGTTAGGAGGGGAGGGGCAGCCAGTGGCGCAATTGGCAGGTTCTCCAAACTGTGCAGAATTGTAACAACCACATAGAATCCCACCCCTGGTAATAATCCTTTTATACTTTTCTCTGTTAGATAGCTCTATGTGGCTACAGTTCTGGTAGCAAAATATAATTGCCTTTCAAAACCTATGGCTGTAGCATTGACCTGAAAATGAGTTGTAAGGAATTTTTAGCTGACCAGAAATCCTTTTTCCCTTAGGTTTCATTCCCTAAAAGACTCAGGTGTTTGTTTGGCCTTTCTAGCATGAGTAAGTATTTAGAAATGATTACAGCAGCAGCAGAAGAGTAAACATAGGCAACAGAAATGATAAGGGAGTTAGAATAGTTCCCCTGTTTTTATCTTTGTGTGAAAACAGGTAAGGGAAGTCATGATTTTGGATGGCTTTGATTACTGGTAGTCCTTGACCATTTTTCATTCATAGTTACGATGGCCTTGGAAAAAGTTACTTGCAACTGTACTCACCCTTACAACTGTCACATCACCCCTGTACTTATGTTACCTTTATTTGCTTTTATGACTGGGTGCAAAATCCTGTGGCCATGAAATTGTGATTTGAGACCTTTTTTTTGGCCAACTTTTGTGTCAAACCCTGGGGAATAACAGTGGTTGAAGAACCCCTTGCCCATGCTTGCTTCTGGGATGTGTTGATTGACCTCTCTGGGATCCAGAATGTGAACTGATAGCCATGGAACTGACCCAGGACTTCTTTTATTCTGATCGTTCAGACCTTTCTTTATTCTAGAGATTGATTAGGAGGTTTCAGGTTTAGAAAGTCACATTTATGTTATGGTGTAGACTAGGGCTCTCCAAACTTAGTAACTTTTAAGACTTGGGGAATTCAATTCCCAGAATTCCATAGCCACCGTTGATGATAAATTTGCCACGTTTAGAGACTCCTGATCTAGACAAATGAGAAGACATATACAAACATTTACAACAGCATTTACATTATTTATATTTGTTAAATTAATATCCTGTCATTCTTTGAGTAGTTAGTGTTCTCTGCATTTGTCTTATTACCCATCCTGCAATCAGATGAGATACATTGGACTGAGATATGACAGCTGGTCCACAAACAGCAGTGAGTTTCTACAGCCAAGTGTGGATTTGGATTTGAATGTGTCCAGACCTACCCCAATAACTAGCAAACTGCATCTGACTAGCTAGAATGTGAAATATTTACATCTACCTTAAACATTAACATTGGTGAATAAAGCCAATATCTATAACTGAATAACAAAAAGCAAAACATTACAACATTTCAAAATTATAAAAAGACACAGGCAGTTAAGAAATTAATCAGTTTAACTGTGTCCAAATGTTACAATTATTTGATAACAGGAAAAACAAATTAAAAAGAGACTGAAGATATATTTCTTTGGAAATTTCTTTGGAAATTTTGTATTTTACCATGACTACCTGACTAAACAGTGATGAGGAGTATTTTGAGGGCATCATCTCTGAATTAAGATTGTGTTGTTTGTTTTATAGGCATTTGGATTGTTACTACTGTTATTACTTCTGCCACATGCATTGGATATGCATTTAACATCTTAGCCTGCTACAGGTACAGATATAGATTGTGTAACTCTTGTGTAGATGTAACTTTGATGCTGTGATTAGATGACTGAAAATATCTATGACGCTGTTGCCCAGTTTTGTAAAAAGTCATGAATAGTAGCATTTTCACACTGTCTCTTCCACTATTTACAAGAATATATCAGCATGGGTGATAGTGGATAGTAATAGGTGTGGGAAAGAGCATTATGAAAATGGGAAGATTGTTCTACATTCATTCCACAACCAA
This sequence comes from Bungarus multicinctus, assembly GCA_023653725.1. Classification (NCBI taxonomy): domain Eukaryota; kingdom Metazoa; phylum Chordata; class Lepidosauria; order Squamata; family Elapidae; genus Bungarus; species Bungarus multicinctus. Next base: position 178,746,259 of record CM042834.1, read on the forward strand.
CTTCATCTGCATATTCTGTGCAAAGGGTTTCATCATTCAAGCCTATTTGCTCAATTATATATTTTATCTTAATCAAGAAACGTATAATACAATTTATTTCTCATATTAATACATTTCTCAATGATCAGCTGAAGAAACATACATTTTCTGCTTGGTACACAATTCACACATGGTTCCCAAATGTTGCTCATTGTTCTCTTTTTTGGTTAGAAGTCTGCCAGTACTACCAAATGATGGTCTATTTCACATTCAGGACTTCTAGTTATCCTTAATAGACTTTGTTAAGTCTCCAATCTTTCAATATAAATTCACATTTTTGATTCATTCCTTTTCATAGATGTCAATATATTTTATGGAAGGGTTTGTATTGTATATAAGTGTATACATGTGTGCCTTTATGCATATATACATATATATATATGGATCTTTGGTTCTTCGGGTTTTCTCCCGCGTAGAGTTGGAAATATCTAGGCGACGTTTCGATGAAGTCTCATTCATCATCTTCAGGCTTGTGTCTTCGGCCTTGTGCTGTGGGGGTGTGACTTGATTGGGTGGGGGCTTGGCTGTGTTCTGATTGGGTGGGGGTGTGTTCTCATTGGTTGGGGGTTTGGCTGTGTTCTGATTGGTTGGGGGGTTGGCTGTGTTCTGATTGGCTGGGGGTGTGTTCAATCAGAACACAGCCAAGCCCCCACCCAATCAAGTCACACTCCCACTAGCAGTTAAAAGGAAGAAGCAGCTGCAAGCTCACATTACTCCGAGAAGCACAGGAAGACACAAGCCTGAAGATGATGAATGAGACTTCATCGAAACGTCACCTAGATACTTCCAATTCTACGCGGGAGAAAACCCGAAGAACCAAAGATCCACATACAAATACCTGCGAAAACCTCCGAAAAGAAATATATATATATACATTTTTATATATTTATATTTATATTTTTTGCTCCTAGAAAACAAATTAAACTGTTGAGAGCAGGCAAAAGGTACCTACTTGTGTCAGAATCTATGAAAGTGTCATCTTCTCAAAGTGTGGTGAGTTATCAGCATTCAAAAAAGTACTACTGATTGGGGTTGTGGGTTACAAGGCAAAATAAAGCATAAATAATTATAACGGGCCTTTTATTTAGGTTAAGCTATGGAAAATATGCATGGAGGAAAGCAAAAGTAGTTATTAAATGTTAGCCAAAAATGTGGTAGGATCTGGAAAATACAACTTGCCCAAAGGATGTTAATCTTTATATGTATAATGAGCAGGGTACACTGAGTTCAGAAGAGTAGCTCATAGCCAGTGCAACCATTTTGACATGGAGGCAATGTGATATTGCTGAAGTTACCAGTCTATTGATCAACTCATGCCAGATAGTTTTTATCCAAAAGGGGGCAAATCTAACATGACTTTGATTTTTCTTCAGATAGCATCAGTACTGCATGATTGTCCAGGCTCAGTTCCAGTTATGGGAGGATCTTTAAGCTGTGAATTTAATCTTTAAGGGGAAACATGACTTTGTAATTTTCTGGCATATTTCTGAAATCCTGAAGTTAGTCCCCAGAACCACAACAACTCCACCTTGTCCAAATTCTGCTTTATTTTTTTTTCTCATCTACATTCCTTTTCATCCCTCTGAAATTAGGAGTTATCGAGATATCTAGTCTTGAAGTCTGACAGAAGCAAAAGTACAGTCACATATCATCAGCATATTATTATAACTAATGCTAAATCCATATATGACCTTTTTACGAGAGTCTTTTTAACAGATGTTAAATAATATAGAATATAAAATAGAACTTTTGCATAGGAAAAGTTGTCTTGTGGCTGCCATTTTGTCCCCGTCCATTTGTGCCATGCATTGGCTGAATTTATAAAACATATCCAAAGCAAGCATTGATGCAAATAGCCTGCAGCTGCTTTGCCTTTAAGTAGTTTTCAAAACAAAGTACATTCTTGAGCCACGCTGTCAGGATAATGTCAATTACAAATACAAGACAGAGCTATAAATAAAAGAACAGAAAACTAGCTTTCCTGCATAATTTATCCATATTTCTTTGGTCATTTTTCTCTTTTGGGGATTTCTTCTATTTTTGGAATTTTATTTGGGTAAAAATAAATGGGTAGAAAGAAGTTGCATCTCAGGGTTTTGCATCCTATTTTCTTCCTAGTCTGATCTAAGGCATGATGCTGACAGAATTGGTTTGTGTAGTTATACAGAAGTAGTTCACAAATATATCACTTAGATTTCCTGGAAATATTGTATATTTTGTTTGTATGTTTGCGAATTTCTAACTGAGCTCTCCTATTCTTTAACAGGTAGCACTATCAAAATTCATCTCTTTTCAGATTGCATACATAATGTGGGGTATGTGAACACTTGTCTTAAAGGGATTGGAATAAGTTATTGAGAGCTTCTAATTCTCCCCATTTGTTAACCAATTGTAAATTTTCTTTTCTAGGATACCTAATCATGCATTTGGTGCAGTGGTTATTTGGAATGATATTTATGTATGTTTTGATTTTACCCATGATACATGGCAAATGGATGGAGCTTTTAAACAAATGGGGAACTGTGATGTAAGTGCCTGCAGTGACAATAAGAGTTTGGTCTCCTTGCCTTTCAAAATTTACCAAGCTGCAAATGTGAGCATTATTTACATAATCAGCCCATGTTGATCAGTATCAAAGCTTAGAAGATAATCTGGCTGGGTGAGATTGGGGAACTTTTGAGCAGTTACTTCATCATCCATCTCATTGGCTGGATAATAAAGAAGGGATTTATACATCCTCAAAAAAATACGTACAGAGCAGGTGATTTTCCTTCTGCTGCTGCTTCAACTGCAGAAATATTCGTAGTCAGAAATGAGATGTTGTATCATTTCAAGTACCATTTGTCAGTCTGATAGGAAGAAATGCATAGAACAAATGACCCCAAAACCTGTGCCTTCATATGAAGTTTCATGCTATGTTCATAGGATTCCACCTTTTATCTTTTTTAAAAAATACTTTTGAATTTGAAAATTGTATAGAATTGATTATCAAGGAATTCATAATGATGAACATAAAAGTTTTGGATCCCAGACTAAGGATGGTAGCAAAAAATAATCCTTTCAATATTATTTATATATTTTTGATTGGTTTAGCTTGGTTATATAATGCAATCTTGTTTTCTGTCTTTCAGCCTGACATTTATCATTGTCGCAGTGGTCAAGAAGATACAGGTGTTTGTAGGTGGCAAGTTTTTCCTCCAGCCAAAAATGTCACCGAGTGACAATCAAAAGCCTTTGGCTCTTGATAACAGGTCAGTGCTAGGACATGATATGCTTACTGCTATTCTGTGAATATAATTTTTTCCATTGCACAGCACCTGGATTTGATAGCCAATGATGCTTCCAGATAAACATATTTTAGCAATGTCTTTTAGAAGATACTGTATAGTTTTGCAGGTGTTCTTTCCTGACTGTCCTGACTAAAATGATTGTCCAAAAAAGATGTGGAAAAAAAGAAGGGATGTGAAAATGTGAGACAGGATTCATATTTGCACAAATAAAAACATTATTTGGAAATAATTGGAAATAATTACTCAAGGAAGCTAATCTAATTCTAATGCTGCCATTTGTTAGTCATTGATCTTGGCAGGAAAAAGTTAAAAGATCAATGGGGAAAAATTAAATACAAAAATACAGTTTCAGAAGAACTGAATGGCATTTGTATTATGCTGTTTCAAGCTATAGAACAAACAGGTTCTTCATGTTGAATATTGCATGAAGAAAATTAGAGAAGATTTAACAATATAATTCTTACCTCATTTCTTTTTATCCTAGTCTTTATCTGGTTTATCTTATTCTACTGAAAAATCTTTTAATGTTGTGCCAATGTTGCAATTTGTAGACTAATTTCAATTCAATGAAATTTGTTTATATATTTGCATTACATCTTGGTACAACAGTCTATATCTCATCAACTACAATTGGTGGGACTTGTAAATAAACCTTATTCATCTTCTCATGGGCTCAGTAAAGTGTTATAACTTTCTACAAGTACAACTTATTATACTTCCTCAAATGAGCAGTAGGTAGAACTGCTAAATTTTCTTTTTTGATAAAAGCCCATTGGGGATGTATCTGCCTCCAAATTCTAACACCGCTCATAACTGAGTTCAAAAGCAAAACTACCTGTTTCTGCCTCCTTAGTTGGAGAGTAAGCATGAAACTTCTCAGTGATAGCCTCTTGTTTTGCAGGAGAGTCTTCGTGAACTTCAGTTATTTTTTATTCTTCCATTCGGTGGTCGTGGGCTTAACTTCCTGTCTGATGAGACTATTCCGCGGCATCGTTATTGGGGTCTGGCTAGTTGGACGGATAGATAGGCCAGTAATGCCAAAAGGTTATGAACAATGTGATGCAGGTAAGCATTTGAAGGACCTTACAGAGGAGACCTTTACATAACGAACTGGATTTTCCCACTCATTAGCATCTTTGTTTCAAGCCTTGGATAAAATGGTTGGGATGGGAGAACAAGAAGCTGAATTTAACATGCAAAAAAGAAATACTCATGATTTTTCTACAGGATACACAGTTTGGATTGGAATGCTTTTTCTGGACCACTATCACACAAATCCCATCCTTGTGTGCTTCTGCCAGATCCTTTGCGACAAACTCAAACAAAAAAAACTGTCTGTCAATTCATACTCATCTGTGTATAAGCCATTGGAAATGGGTAAGCTTGAATCCCTGTTGGGGATGTTAAGCAATATGTAAGATATAGGGGCAGGTTAAAATAGAATCTTCACTTCTAGGGAAGAAGCCCTGAACGTTGCGGATTGTTTTCATTTAGGTGGGTCCCATAACTAAACATTTCCATTTCATCAACGGTTTGACCCTTTTGCCCAGGCTTCTGTTATGAAGATAAAACTATGTCCATATACTTTGTTAGAAGTTTCCATTTCAGGTAACTATGCTATCATGCACATTGGATTTCAGGAATAGCTTTCTGAAGGTTATCTGTTCAGAAATTTGTGACAACATCATCCCCAAATATTGTTTATCTGAGGGTGTAGCATTTCTTTGCAAGGGTGGAGTTGTTTAGATGGTGAATTATAACACTTGTGCATGTTATAGAGATGTTGTATTGATCTATCTCCTTTCTCCCCCAAGCTTATTAAAAAAACCTTTACTTGCAATCCCCTCCCCACCCAAAGAAATTCCAAAATGCATTAAGATCAATTATTTGACAGCAAGGGGTGAACTGAAATACAATGCATATGATATAGTCTCAGAAGCTCACGTACAGTACTCACTTGAATATGTTGGTCAGAAATAAGGGAATGATCTAAGGAATATTTATTTTATTTATTGATATCCCGTCCTTTTAGTCTTACAAATAACTCACGATAGCAAACACATCCAATCCACATTCCTCCTCCGATTTTCCTCACAACAAAACCCTGTGAGGTGGGTTGGGCTGAGAGAGAATGACTGGCCTGTTAAACATGGCAAAAATTAATACTGGTTTCTTATTTTAGTTCCCAGAGTGTCTAGCAAAGCCAGGACAAGATGGTTCCTGCTCTATACGATTCTGAATAACCCCAGCATTCAAAAAATCCGGAAGCTAAAACCTCTCTCTTATTCAGTGGACTGATCAAATCTCTTTTTGTTGTTGTTGACAATGTGTGCTAAATATGCTAAGAGCATACATTAGCTTCTGTGGTTCGCGACAATTTAGTATTTGATCCAAGTTGTGATCAGGAGGGGCTTGCTGACATATTCATTTGTTTCCTAAATGAACACTTGCAGCATGGCTAGCATTTATTATGTTAATATACTGTATTCAATCCCAGTACTGCTATATGATAATTGCAGTGTGATTATTATATGTGCAAAAATGAAAAGATTTAGCACAACTCACAATGGAGGAATGGTTGGCGAAGATGACAGAATTTGCAACGATGGCGAAATAAACTTCTCTAATTAGAGAAAAGACAATATTAACACTTATTATTGACTGGAAACTCCTTAGAGTTTTTTTGTTGTTGTTGCTTGAAACAGAGGAAAAGAAAGTGTAATTTATGGTTTTGATGATTAAAAAAATAGATAATGGTAAAAAGAGAATTTTTTCTCCTTGTAACCATAGACTAAGTGGTAATTTTGTATTGATGCTTGTCATTACTGCAAAGAAAATGGGAAGTCACTCTGTTTCTTTTCAATTTTTATTGTTGCATCTTTTCTTTCCTTCCTTCCTTTTCAATTTTTATTGTGGCTCCTTCCTTCCTTCCTTCCTTCCTTCCTTCCTTCCTTCCTTCCTTCCTTCCTTCCTTCGCCCCACTCTCTTTTATAATTTATATTAATTCTTGTTAATTTTTTAAATCTTTGTCTTAAAATATCTAGTACAAATTATTTGCTTTAATAGCTTGTATGTATCCCCAAGTTGGAAATCAGGCTGGGATTTTGTTTAGCAGACTTTCCAGAGAATAGCAGTAGGAATTCTGTTTCTCCAAATCTGCTTTTAATGAATGTCACTGGAGGCTGCTTTCTGTTGGGTGTAGAATAAACGTTTTGAACATCAGTTGACAGAATGTTTTGGAGTGACAGGAAACCAAATGTGTGTCTCCATCTGGGTCCCTTCTCCAATTTTGCACCATTAAATCCAGTTTTCTAAGATCAACGGTTCAAGTCCCCAACTATGTTTCTAATACCAGTGTGAAACTGGAGACAGGCCTCATGTAAGTGCAATATGGATGACCATGCTCAACGATTGATTCAGATTATACCGTTTTCTCCTTGGCCTTCTCCGTTAATTATGAGGAATGACTTTCAGTCCACATGGGAAAAGGCTGTGGCTAAAACTGCAGCTTTGCTCTTCTCTTCCAGGTCTTTTACTCCGATGATCAAGCCAAGGCCCTCATTAAACAATATGTAGCAGGCACAGAGCGTCAATGCCCTCTGCCTCCCTCATGGCACACTTAACTAATCACAAAGTATCTAAACACTAAAGGGCCGTTATTCTGGCACAATGGCATGCTTTCCCCTACCTGGAGAGGGGCATGCCCCTGTGATTCTGACCCTGTAGAGAACACTTCCAATTGCCAGTACTATAGAGACATTCATACTAGGCTCATCTTGCCATTGTTGCATAAATACCCAAATTATATCTCCCTGCTACTTTCAGACATTAACCCTGCTAACAATAAAGCACTTGCCCAGCAGTGCTTAAAATCTGTCAGATGACCTACGCCATACATTAGTCTTAATGAGCGTTTAGTTATTCAAAAGTGCTTTGTACTGTGATAGATTCAGTTTGCCATCTCCTAAATTGTATGCTCCCTCATATTGATCTAATATTTCTACCTCTCCCTTTAGATTTTTTTTAAATCTTATTTTTATATATTTTAGCATTGTTTTTTCTTTACAATTAGATTTTGCTGTATCCTTTGTACGTTTTTAGTCTTGTGTATCCCATCTTCCTTCAGTATAAGGTCTATAAGGTCTATGACTGTATTAAAGATTTGAACTTTGAAAGTATATGTGTGTATGCCATAATAATATGATTCTTATATACAGTAACTCTTTTGCCATAACAGCAGGATGAGGGAAATTCAATATGCCATTCAGATGCTGTTGAATGTCAACCCCAATCCTCTCTATAGACATAGTCTAGTAGTCATGAATAATGGAAGATGTTCTTTAGGAACTTCTTGAGAATGCAGAAACTTCCTGAACAGAGGTTATTTGCAGTGGTGGCACAGTGGTTAGAATGCAGTACTACAGGCCACTTCTACTGATTGCCAGCTGCCTGCAGTTCGATTTTCACCAGCTTAAGGTTGACTCAGCCTTCCATCCTTCTAAAGTCGGTGAAACGAGGATCCAGATTGTTGGGGGCAATATGCTGAGTCCTGTAAACCGCTTAGAGAGGGCTGTAAAGCACTGTAAAGCAGTATATAAGTCTAAGTGCTAATGCCATTGCTAAAGGTCATGGATGACAAAACCCAACTTACTGTACTCATGTTAATGTTATCTTTGGATGGTATAAGAATAAGAGAGAAAATGCTGTTTAATACCAATATACGAAAAAAAAAAAAGACTTATTCCTGTCTCATTCATGAAATAAAAATAAAATAAAGATACAGGAAAGAAAGAAAAGATAGAGAAAGAAAAAAGAAAGAGAGACATATATGTGCCAAAGTTATGAAGAAAACCTTAAAACAGTTCTGTTGACATCTTTGTCCTCCGTAATCTTTGCTTGTCACAACTAGAAAGAAAAATGTTAAGAGGTTTATTTTTAGTAAAGCATGTTCTAAAATCTGTTCCGTATGGGGAAACTTTCCACCAAACAGTACCTAAGAAGCATGAGAATTGTACAGATAGTCCTCAACTTACAACAGTCCATTTAATGAGCAAAGTTACCACGGCACTGAAAAAAGTGACTTATGACCGCTTTTCACACTTACGACTGCTGCAGCATCCCCATTGCCATGTGATCAAAATTCAGATGCTTGGTGACTGGTTCATATTAATGATGATTGCAGTATCTCAGTTTTTGTGACAAAGTTAATGGGAAATACAGATTCTCTTAACAACCTTAACAACTGCAGGGATTCACTTAGCAAATGTGGCAAGAAAAGTCATAAAATGGGGCAAACTCACTTAACACATGTTTCACTTAGCAACATAAATTTTGGGCTCAATTGTGGTCGTAACTCGAGGACTTCCTGTATTTCTGTTGACCACGTGTTTACAATAGGTAAATGGACATTTTGGATTGATTTTGCAAATTTAAAAGATACTGTTCTTGAGAGGGATGTGATGAAGAGCAGGAGGGCATCTAATTCTGTATTCCAAATCTTAATATTTTGCAGTTATTTTGTATTTATATTATATTGATATTCAATAAAAATTATTTTAAAAGCCAAGCTTTGTTTCTATTTTCTTTTGAAGGCTTGCATTTAAGCAGTCCTCCAACTTTGCTTCCCCTAAATATGGAACAATTGGTGTAATCTCTTCCCACCTATACGGTGCCAGCTGTGCAGAGGTGGTATTCAGCAGGTTCTGACCAATTCTGGAGAATCGGTAGTGGAAATTTTGAGTAGTTCGGAGAACCAGCAAACACCGCCTCTGACTGGCCCCGCCCCCATCTATTCTCTGCCTCCCAAGCCCCAGCTGATTGGCTGGGTCTTCTTTTGTTGCCCTGCACAGGAGAACAGAGCTGGAAAGCAGGTTAGTGGGCTGGGGAGGGAATGGGATTTTGCAGTATCCTTCCTTTGCCATGCCCACCAAGTCACACCACACCCACCAAGCCACGCCCACAGAACCAGTAGTAATTTTTTTTTTAATTTACTGCAGCTGTGTCTTTTCTGTACATGCCCACATCTAAGCGACACTGAGATGTATATATATTCGTGCAGGGGTCAGCTGTCATTGAGTGCTGCATGGCATCACAGCAATATTTATGTTTTGGGAGGATAGATATTGTGTTTGAAAACCATCTAAAGTATGTGAAGCCTTTTAGAAAGCTTACGCATCATTGTCTTTTCCCTTTGCTTCAAAAATGGATGGGAATTTTTTCTACAATTAGATGGTTTGCTTCTGAATGCCTATGGTTCAATCAGTGGAGTTTCTGAGATTGGAAAAAAGCGGAGTTGGGAATTACATATCACTCGGGGTATTTCTTGCCCATGATACAAAGTACCTGAATTTTATATTAGAAATGTGGAAAACATGAAAGATGTTTTTTAACATGTCTGGTGAACTTGCAAAAAAATCTAAAGAAATTTGGGTTCAAATACCCAACTCATAGAATGAGACAAAGAGTTGTAAGAGAAATGAAAAGTAAACCCAAATTATATTGTTTTTATTCTCTTGAAAATTTATTTAATAAAAATTATATACAAAACCCCCGATTGTACTAAGTGTTGTTCTGGAAAATTGTTCTTATCAATTCACCTTGTGCTGTGCAAAGTCTTACTGTTTTGCATTTGGCATGTTCTCTTGAACTTTTCTTCTGAACTTTGTACTCCTGTATTTTTCTGTGTAAAGCCTTTTTTAAAAAACCTTATAGTTGTTAAATGTGGTGTCTACAGATAATGGGAGACTCTTCCAGCGGGTTAGCTTCTACACAACTTCCTCATTGTCCTCTTATGACAGGCAAATGTTTAACCAAATGTTTGCTTTATGAGTTGCTAGTTCTGTTGGAATTAGAAACAGCCTTGGAATTACCTCTGTGATCTCAGATCAACAGAAGGATTAAGAAAAGAACATGACACAAAGGAGAGGGAGACAACATATTGTTTCCTGGGGTTGCCTATAGTATTGAATACATCTAACACCTACGGCTCTTCTCAGCATGGCCATTATACCCTCTCTGGAAACATGGTAAGTTTTGAATACGAGAGATACAATCATGAGATCTGCTGAACTCACAATGCTATGTGGCATGGTGGTAGAGGAGAAGAGGGCATTTTTCAGGGAATATCATATGAGAAAATTAAAGGGGATGCTTAATTCTTTACCCCTTATTTTCTTTTGTGGCTTTCCTCCCCTTGAAATGAACCCAGGGCAGATGCATCTGGCCAATTGCAGAGGAACTATTTGACTTGAACCCCAAGCTTGAAGCAGACTCGATAACTAAGGGGAGTTTTAAGCACCAATTGCTCTCTGCTGCTTTTATAGAAATCTTTCTCCATCGCGTCCATGACTTAGGAGGCACTAGTTTGCTGGTGGCATCTACTGTAGGGTGCTTGCCAGAGATGTAAGGGACTGTCTATATTTTAAATTGCTTGACATATTATTTGAAGGGTATTGTAGCTTTTGCACAATATTCCCATAATAATGCTTTATTTTCAATAAAAAGCACATTCATTTTCAATTTCAAAATGTTTAGCACATTTGAGCAATACAGTAAAGACCTTCCTCATCCTCTTCTGTAAAGATTCCATCCATCTTTGCCCTGCACTCCATTCCTGCTTGATCCCTTCCCCACTAAATATATTTTTGCTCATGTTTGATTACAATTTATCTCTCTTGTTCAATTTTGACACAATAGCCTAAGTAGAGTGCAAGAGTAATCCTACTGAAGAAAGTTGTTCCCATTCTGTCCCATCTGCTGTGCTTTGTCAGTGAAGATATGATGTTAGGAGCTTCTGTAACAAATGGGATCATTCAGCAATTCTGCTCAGAAAGATGGCTGCCTCAGGGCAAAATATGGGATGGGGACATGAGAGATAGTGGTGGATATCTCTCTAGAGACCATCTTGGGGTTTCTTTACTCTCTTGGAGGGCAGGGCCTGAATTCTACCTACTAAGTTGTGTATTGTCCTTAAATCTAATGGTGGATGATGTCTTATTAAGGCTAAAAGAAGATTTATTTATAGATATAGTTGACTTCCTTATGGGAAATGGGAGGGACACATCATCTTGCTTGTGGCTTCAGACTGAATGAAAAGGGCATGGCCATTTCCTCTGAATATGGTTATTCAGATTATGTCATGGATATAGTTCATGGAAGCACTGGTGGCCGATGAGAGAACGTTGGACCCAATCTGTGTTCAACCTGCTGCTCCGCTGAGAAGCTCAGAAGATGTCCTGGGTGAACCTCTTGAGTTTCAGGCTAATCCATTTGCAGGGTAGTTCTTGTAGTGCAAAAGAGAATGACTTCCTCATGATACTCTGACTCCTCTAGAGAGAGGAAAGAAAAAGTAGGTAGGTAGGTAGGTAGGTAGATACACAGAACTATTAGCCAATGGTGTTTTCATGTTCAAAAACTTGGAATACTGCATAGATTAGGATTCAGATAGTCCTGACATTCACAGTTGAGCCCTACATTTCCATTGTTAAGCAAGAAAATTGTTAAGTGAGTTTTACCCCATTTTACCACCTATCTTGCCACAGTTGTTAAGTGAATCAATGCAGTCAAGTTAGTAACATGGGTGTTAAGTGAATCTGATTTCCCCATTGACTGCTTGTCAGAAGGTTGCAAAAGAAAATTACATGACCCCAGGACCCTGCAATCATCACACATATATGCCAGTTGCAAAGTGGCTGAATTTTGATCATGTGACCATAGGGATATGAAAAGCAGGCATATTTACTTTTTTTAATGCCATTATAATTTTGAACTTCACTAAATGAATGGTTGAAAGCTGAGAACTAACTCTAGATCAGTGGTCACCAACTAGTGGGCCAGGGACCACTGGTGGTCCGTGAGAAAATTTTGGTGGTCCACAGAGAAATGTCACCCCCCAAAGCAATTAATTCAGGCTGCAAGGGAACACAAGGCTTGTGTTGCTTGCATTGCGAACAACATGAGGTAGTGAGGGGAGGGGGGAAAGGGTGGAGGGGGGGAACTTGCCCCACGCGCCTGGCCTGGCCACCGGGCTGCTTCTTTTCACTTCTGCTTTTGGCTGCACGCAAGGAAAGCAGCAAAAGTTTTCCTTTCTCTCCCCCAAACTCCGCCAGAAATGAGTCTTTGGGACCCTGCAAGGCCTCCTGCTCCAAGAGGCTGTGCTGGCAAAGACTCATTTCTGGCAGAGTTTGGGGGAGAGAAAGAAAGACTTTTGCTGCTTCTGCTGTTTTCCTTGCATGAAGCCAAAAGTCTCTCTCTCTCTCTCCCCCTGAGAACAGGGCTGAAACAGTATCCTGCGATCCCAAATGAAGAATGATCGATAGATAGGAAAACGGGATGGGGAATTTTCCTGCAGATTTTTTTGGGGATTTTTCCCAGGATCTCTGGTCCCCGGGATTTAAAATTATGAGTTTGGTGGTCCCTGAGGTCCAAAAGGTTGGCGACCCCTGCTCTAGATGGCATATTTTTGTAGATTGCAATCCCACTAGAATCTACAAGTACAGAGTTTTGCAATGAGGGGTTTTCTTGCCGTACCAAGTGATGCCAGATATAAAAGCTGAGCTCTTTTGCCTATAAGTTACCCACTGTATTATTGTGCTTGGCAGTTTCCCTTACTTGATACAGAAGTTGAATCAAGAAAGCTTAGACTGCACACATACTTTGAATTGCATTTCTTTATTTGTCCCAAAAAGGCATTCCCCATTTTTTTCCATTGGAAACTACAGTATTATTTAATCTACAGTATGTAACTTTCAGTTAAAATATGTTGTTTGCATTTGTGTATTCTATGCAGTCAGTTCCCAAATAAAACCTATAATGAAACCTGTACAAGTCTAACAGACCTGGAGCTTGTTTTGCATTATTCACTTCTTCCATCAGTAAGTAAAACTATAAATAACTTACCATAATTGTGAGCCACATCCCTTGACTTCTTGCAACCCATGGATTTTCTTTCCTTCTTTTGTAGATTGCCATAATTGTGGTGCTGTCTTGTCTTGAAAAGAGATCCAGGAGAAATATAATAGATGAAAAATGCCATCTCCTCAACAGGAGATGTGGGGTTGTTGTGTAAGTCTGCAACATTATTTTGCTTCAGTTTTCTTCTTTATTTCCTCCTTTACTGCTTCAGTTGTTGAGGGAGATACAAAATTCTGGCTCTTGTTCTTTTGGTGGCCTCAACCATTGTTAATTTATGTTGTTGTAGTGTGTCTTTGATATTGTGTCTCTCCATTTTCTTCTGGGTCTGCCTTGTGTTCTTTGACCTTATCTTCTTTTTATGTACGATTTGTTGTACAATATAGAATCCCACAACATCCTCTCCAGGTGAGAAAACTTCTTTATTTGCTGTTTTTGAATGCAGTTTGAGATTGGTTCTATGCCAATTCTTTCTCTTATGGTCTCATTTGTCATTTGCTTCAGTACTTGCATAATTATAGCATATTTTGAGCTAGAGAATAAGCTCAGGCAGCCTTTAGACTATAGACAGAGGTGGGATTCTACAGGTTCGCACCTATTCGCTAGAACCGGTTGTTAACTTTCTAAGTAGTTCGGAGAACCAGTTGTTAGAAGAAATTACTGGCCTAATCCTGTAAGGAAGGCAGGAAGGAAACATTCAGGTGTTGCTTACAGAAACTGCCTCTCCGTTAACCCTTATTACATTCTTGGCACGACTAGACTTCCTGTCTCAGGAATTTCTCTGGAGTTTTTTTCCCCTCCTTTGCTGGTACTTTACTTGTGTGGAGTGACCATTCAAAGTTACAATGGCACTGAAAAAAGTGACACACTTTTTCACACTTACGACTGTTGCAGCATCCCCACAGTCATGAGAGGCCAGGCGAGGAGATGCGTGCCTTGATGTGAGTGATATTGAGTTGGCCACACCCAGCCAATAACATGACCACCAAGCCACATCCACCAGTCACATGACCACCAAGCCACGCCCACCAACTAAGCCACGCCTACAGAATCGGTTGTTAAAAAATTTGAATCCCACCACTGACTATAGATAATTACTAATTCTGAGATACAGCACGCTGGCTAGGTTAACCTGAGGCTACATTTAAATGTCTCATATAAGAGGAATTGCCTTGCTGGATTGGAACATAAAGTTATCAAGGAATATAAAATATACAGATATAGGCCAATCAATCAATCAATCAGTCAATCAATTAATCAATCAATCGCTACTGAGATCAACCAGTCTAGTCAAGTAGATGCTGCAGATATCTAAAATTGGTGGCCATCTGGAGAAAGTCCCCTTGCGTACTACTGCATCTTGTTCTACTGTCAAATGCTTCATCATCCCATGTAGACATTCTTCCTATGCCTAAATGAAAATTTACACATGCAATTTTAATATCTTTTTCTCCACACAGACCATTAGATTTAATGGGAGTATGCGGCAGTCGTTGGGCAATGGGTTTTGCCTTTGGAGCTACAGCTAACAAAGTCATGATACTGTTTGCAGATGGTTATTACCCTCTGCGAGTTCTGCCACAATGGATTAAAGGTGAAAAATCCTATTGGAACATTTTAGCCTGAAACCCTAAATTACTGGTACTTCCCTTCAGATTCTGATCTATCCTCATCATGATGTAATTTATTTAATTTAATTTAATCATGATGTAATTGACAAACAGGTGTTGGGAATAAGGGAAGGAAGCAGCCGAAATGTGGAAATTCTCTCTCCAACATAACAGATACAGCACGGTGGCTAGGTTAACCTGAGGATACATTGAAATGTCTCATAAGGCACAGTTAACTTCTAACTTTCGTGTGTCACATTCATCTTTTCTCCTGATTCATCATCAATTTATTCTGCATTAACTTTGGAGATCTATTTAAAGCAATATTCTCATTTAAATGCAGTTGCTGAATATTTGCAATTCAGTAAGAGGACAGCTAGCAAAGTTCTCCCAGATCAAGATTCTTGAACTATTCATTATTTTTAATTCTGGTACTGGAAATGTCCTTCATAATGAAGAAAAACAGATACTTCAAACTCTGGGCTTCAAGCTAAATGCCTAGCAGTCTGCAACTTAACAACTGCAGTGATTTGTTTAACAACTGTGGGGAAAAAAGGTCATAAATGGGACATAATTCATTTACCAACTGTCTTGTTTAGCAACAGAAATGTTGGGCTCAACTGTAATCATAAGTCAAGGACTATCCGTAATGCTTAGATGGGTGCTTCTAAATTGGGTCTAGAACTAGGTTAAACCAACCTGGTCCCTGCAGATTTGTTGAGAATGCAGCCATTTTCACTCTGAATTCTGGAGTTTGCCACCCAGTTTAGCTGTGACAATCATCAGTGCCAGCACCAGGAAATGAGTTTCCTGTCTTCTATAGCAAAAACCCACATTTTATTATTGAGCTATTGGCTCTTCCTTAAGACTGGACCTTAGTGCATTTACGGCTGTCCATTATCTTCCATTACAGGGATTTTATTATCCATTTTCTATCTTTTTACAGCCATTGCTATTCTGATCGGTGCCACGGAGGTGGGCCTTTCCTCCTATCCGTTCTTTGCTTGCCTTTCAACACCCATGCAGATCACGGGGGCCACCCTTGGATTCCTTTACACAGCAGCTTGGTGAGCATCCTAAGAAATTGGCTTGATTCATGCAAAAAATGATGAGCATCAGAAGGGGGGTTGTGGGAGAACCTGGTAAAATGTCTGCCCACCACTCACATATACAATATTTCCAGGAAGGGAATATGTTCAAATAGTTAAAAGAGTTTTCATTACTGTTCAGATCTACTAGCCCAGCTTTATCATAGAAGGCTATATAAATTCAGTTGTTAATCATGAACAATGCCAGTCAGTTCCCACCCTTTCTTCATAAAATGGTTAGATTGCTTTTGAAAGCACACCACAGCTAACATCGCAATGCCATAGTTTGCTCGGTCCCTATATTGTCACACTGAGAACTGAGAATGAGGCAGTGTAACCCTTGAAAAATATGGAAAAGAATTTTGAATGAAAGAATGTTTAGAAAAATGGATTGCCTGAGCCCCAGAGGTGATATTCAGCAGGTTCTAACCAGTTCTGGAAATCTGGTAGTGGAAATTTTGAGTAATTTGGAGAGCCGGCAAATACCACCTCTGACTGGCCCTGCCCCCATCTATTCTCTGCCTCCCGAGTCCCAGCTGATCGGCTGGGTCTTCTTTTGTTGCCCTGCACAGGAGAATGGAGCTAGAAAGCAGGTTAGTGTGGTGGGGAGGGGATAGAGATTTTGCAGTACCCTTCCCTTGCCATGCCCACCAAGCCAAGCCACACCCACCAAGCCAAGCCACGCCCACCAAGCCACGTCCACAGAACTGGTAGTAATTTTTTTTTAATCCCACCACTGCGGAGCCCTCTGAGAACCTAGGTGAAAAATCCCTGAAAAAAATAAGGCAGAGGTATGAGGAACTCTCTGTGGCACAGACTATATAATAAACTAGGCTGAAATACAACTGGGAAGCTTGTGCTTCAGTGTTTTTACAAGGCAAGCCCATATGGTTTGTTTATAACGTGACTGCAGAAAATTGAGTAAAACAGAGGATTACAGATCTGTTAAGTATGTGTGGGAGTGTGACTGCTCATTACGGAGGCAGCTCTGTACATAGCCTTAGCTTCATACATTTTCCTGCCATTTTCAAGCAACTGAAAGCTCCTTCTCTCTTTTTCTTTGTCCACAAGTCAAGGCAGAAAAGACCTGCCCTGTTCTCTTGTTATCTCTGAGAGGAACTTTAGATCCAGCAGCAATCTCATATTTTCTCATAAACCAGGGGTCCCCAAACTTGGCAACTTTAAGATTTGTGGACTTCAACTCCCAGAATTCTCCAGCCAGCTACGGCTGAAGAATTCTGGGAGTTGAAGTCCACAAAGTCTTAAAGTTGCCAAGGTTGAAGAACTCTGTCATAAACAAATAAACACCTAGCAAACAACGAGTGTCGCACTAGATGTTTTATCACTCGTTTGCCAGATTCTCTAGTTTGGTCCTATGCTTTTATGACACATCGTGTCTTGCCTTACCCTCAGCTCACAGAGGAAACAGTTTGAAGTTGTCTGTAGCTGTTCCAACTTTAAAATCAGTTTTATTCCAGAAAATTGAAATCTATTCCAAAAATTCCAGAATGTTTCCAGACTGAGGCCAACTGGCAAAGAAAAGAAAAACCTAGGGGAAAAAACAGGAGGAATGCCAGTTTGACAACTTGATGGATCGATGTCAGTCTGTTTGAAAGCAGGATGATGGTGTATCCTGGCTATGAAGTGGGAGAGGTTTAGGGGGGCAGGGTGGGAAAAGGGATAATTGGATGAATAAATGGACAGTTAGACAGACAGGAAGGTAGAAAAAGATCACCACAATGAAATGCTGCACGACAACGAGCATTTATAACTAATGGCCACACGTTTACTGTATTGTGAGTTTGCATACCCATTATAGCAAAAGTTGGTGACGCACTGAAAGCCCAAGTATTGCCTTGGTTATCAAGTAGGTAATGGGATACTGTGAGCTGTAATCCTACCTTAGGCATGAAAGCCAGCTGGGTGACCTTGAGCCAGTCATTCTCTCTCAGCCAACCCACTTCACAGGGTGGTTGTTGTGGGGAAAGTAGGAGAAGGAACATGGGCTGGATATGTTTGCTGTCTTCAGTTATTTGTAAAAATAATAAACAGGTGCAAATAAATAAAATAAATAAAAAATAAAATAAATCTACTTGTACTTTTTATACTAATTTCAGTCATATGAAACCTTATGCACGTTTATCACACAGCATATAGATTTGAATTGCTCCTAATTAAAGTCCCCTCCACCTGTCTTGCGAAAACCACTGAAACAGGTGTGTGTGTGTGAGTGTGCGCGCGTGCATGCGCGCCATGAATCCAATAGCATTCCTTGAACAGGTACTGTTCCACACCTCATTGGGGCAAGCTATGTAGAAAGACAACAGGTAACTGGTAACTACAGAAGACCACACCAGCCTGAAACAACCAAAGTGTAGCTCTCTGTTTATGCTGGATGGCGAAGAATAAGACATTTTCCCATCCCTTGAGTCTGCCATGAGCGGTGATGAAATAAGGAGAATTACCTCAGGATACCTTAACCTTACTCATTCATGACCCACGAGATGAAGGCAAGGAAGCGTCATGAGAATTCAACAAGAACAACAACAACAGCAACAACAAAGATGTTGGCAGGACATATTTGTAGGAATTCTCCCTCTGGTTAAGTTTTAGTAGCAGGACTTGCTTATCTGCCTTGCACCAGTTCCTTGGGCTTCTGTAGGCCCAGTCCCTGATTCATTACCCTGAGGGCTTCCTTCCTTGAAGGGAAATACCCAACTCTTTTGCACTGCAGCATGTGAATATGCTTTATTTCCCTTTCATTGGGAGATGCAGTTGTAACTAGTTGCTGAGCAACGTTCTTTGAGAGATGCTCTGAGGAGCAGAGAGTTTCTATAGCATCGCTTTTCTTTTGTATGTCCAGTGAGACGTCTTTTCCCATGGCATTCTTGTAGCCCGTCTCTGCAGTTTTGTCTTTTTCTTTGCATTGTTTACTTCCTTTCTATTTTTCATCCCTTTTCTTAGTTTGTATTAATTTTTACTATTGCAATTCCAAGCTTTAATACAATTATTTTTTAAAAAAAGTACCAGATAGGAGACTGACAGGAAACACCACAGCTATAGAGGAGATGGGGTAGGGAGTGAAAGTCCCACCACCCTCAGAAATAGAATTCTGTTTTGCTGGCAAGAAAGCACTAGGAGTCAAGCTCGCATCAAAAGATCTTTGACGTACCTTTTATATGCATTGAAAACAAAAATAAATTTTGTAATGATAAATAGATCACAGAATACACTCTTAATGCTGGGATGATCTCCTTTTTAGGAGAGAATATTTGTAGCTCAGTGTTGAACTGTGAGTCCTTGGGGCTCTCTGAGGTTGGTTGTTTTCTTCCAGATGTTTCATTACCAAACTAGATAACGCCATCAGTGCTAGTAGGGAATGAGGTTTGCTTTCATTTTACATTCTAGTGGTGTGCCTTATCAGGGTTGGTGGTTCCTTGATTGGCCTGTTGTTTGCTGTTAGCTTCTTTGACAGTTCCTTGATTGGAGTATTGTTTGCTTCTTGATTGTTAATCTAATGCAGGGGTGTCAAACTTGCATCATCAGGGTGGCATGCCACATGACGTAACAGAACTCTCCCCCCCTTTGCTAAACCGGGTATGGGCGTGGCCAGCCTGTGACGCATCTGGCTCGTGGGCCATGAGTTTGACAGCCCTGGTCTAATGTTAATCTTGATGTTAATCTCTGCTCATTTGGGTGTTGATTGCTGGTGAGGACATATTTTGGCCTTTTTGATTTGGTTTAAAAATATTTAAAATAGATATTAAGTTGTATTAGTATTAAGAATTCTCATATTTTGCATTGCCTTGGAATAGACTGATGTGAGGATAACTCTTAAGAAATCTCCTCCCCTCCCCCAATTATCCTATGCTAGAGGAAATTGGAGGCTGAGTCTAATTTCTGAGTAATTCAAATAAATACATTCCTAAATCACCCCACCAATGAGTCTGTAGCTTTAGACTTTCAGTATAAGGTGTTCTCAGATTCAGAGAAATGAAATTTCTTTTTAGTAAGAGAACCATGGGATATCTTTCAAGTCATTCCTCCATGAATATTTTCTCCTTGGAAGGCAGAAACAAAGGAATTTCTTTCTTTTCCAGTTAAAAAGCATGGAGCAACAAATTAGAAGAAAGTAAAAATAGTTTTTAATAGATTCAGATGTAGCAGAAACAGGTAATTAGACATTGTTCACTTTAATAATATAGTAGACAAGAAGGCTCATCTCTTTGCAATGAAACTACAAGTAGAAATAAGGGGAAATGAGTTTTGGAGCAGGGAAATTGTTATATACCACTGTTTGGTTGATTATTGCTACATAAACACTTGATATGATATTGAAATAATAATAGGGGAAAAAATCAAACCGATCAAACATGTTTGGATTATAAATATGTTCAAAATACTGTGACTTTTATAAAAAAGGGTTATCAGCACAGAAATTTGGATGTTAGAAGGCAGCAGAGATGGAGTAAATTCTTAATACTTTACTTCCATCTAGTGACAGTTTAGATTTTTGCAGTTCAGATCTGCTAGTTTACTAATTTCACCGTGCCACAGTATGGCTTAAGCAAAGCAGGTATGGCGTAATGTGTATAATTTAAGGCAGAATTACAGGAAATGTTAAAAATGATGGGAATTACATCAAAATATAGAAGGTGGAGATCCCTCAATTATTTGTTGCAGGTGACCATGGATGAATTATGGGACTATTGAATTTCCGCCTGCACAATTACTTCAGTGAATAAAATCTCTGGAAGCCTTATGTCTTGTACAGGATGCATTAGAGATAATTTCTGAGGAATGGCACCTCTATTAAGTGATGAAGGGAGGTTGTGGATTATCTGCTTGGATAATTCTCCACCCACCTCAGATTTCATCTGACAGATTAGTGCTAATGGTTGATGCAAATTACTGTAACTTCTTAACATGTAACATAGCAAATGAGGCTCAGCAAATTCTTTACACTTTATGATCCATGGATATTAAGCATTTAGCTCTTTGTCTTTTGAAGAACAGGCCAGAACTGGAATAGACTTTACTCTCACTTTAACACAAAGTGCATCCATTCCCGACAATTGGAAAAATCCTGCCATTAATTCCTTCTATAAAGAGAATGCTGGAAAACGTGAAAACAATTACAGAGGAATTAATTTAAGTTTGAGCAGAATTCTGATAGAAAAGATACAAAAGATCAAACTCAGCAACGTTTGGGAGCCATAGAATTGCTTTAAGTTGGTCAAGGCTGCACAGTTCAGGTTTTGATGTTCAACACGTCCTTGAGATTAAATAAATAAGAAAATTTATGGTATATTAATTGATATAAAGAAGCCATGTGATAAAACAAATAGGCTTGAATCATGAAACCTTTTGTGAAAAAAATGGAAAGATACAATAGAAGTAAATCATGTATGAGGAAGAATGGGATACTTAGTGAACAGCTTAACACTGAGCAGAAAACCTCTCTGGGGAAGTTAGATATATGTTGATTATGGATGTGACTGTGCATGCATTTTTGTATTTGAACAATGTCATATTGATGAATCAGAACCCAGATGATTTGCAGTAAATGTTAGACACATTGTACAATGAAACAAGAAGTGTGGTTCTAACATTTTCCCCACTGATTGCATCTGACAGGCAAAATACCGAATAGTGTTATATGTGAATTAAAAAAAAGATTTTACTCTGTCTATTTTAACAATCTGTTTATCAAAATGGGGAAACAGAAAAAAATTGTAAGACGTGCAAACGAGAGTAGAAAAGTAATGCACAATTTATGGTGTGTTGCTTGTGTGAAAGACATGAAAAGTTATTTATTTGTTTTTACAGCATTTTTTTTTATATAAACTCTCACAAAACTCAGCCAGATAATGACCATGTTTAAGGACATGCAGAAATTCTGCTAATTTTATCTTGTAGAATTGAGAGTTGGATATATTAAAAAAAAACCTAAAATTGGATACAGTGGGAATACGTACTCAAGGGGGGTGTGATTAAAGGAAAGATAGCATCATGAATGAAGAAGGGTGAATAAATGTGGAGTGAATACAAAAGTAAATGATCAATGCAACAAATGCATTGAGGTGGTTTGGTCACATAGATGGAATGGAGGACGATCATTCAAATGTATGAAAAAAGAATGAATGAGTTGAAAAGAGGCAAAGTCAAGAAAAAGTCGGAATGTTCTATTCTGAGAAGCTGATTAATTCTTAATCTTATCACACGATTGGTGCTGGTCAGTTTCTATAGCTATAGAAGCAAGATTCTGATGAAACACATGTGATTAGATCTAATTTTAGGACTTTGATTTCCTAAGCTATGCTTCACAACTAAAGTTCTTCCTTTTATTTGTTCGTTTGTTTGTTTCGGCAGGTTTGTAATTACGGCTGTGCACATTGGACAGTGCCCACATGGAGAAGTTAGTATGTACCTATTTAATAACATGCAAAATGTGGATCTCTCTCTCTCTCCCTCCCTCCCTCCCCCCTCCCCTATCTATCATTATGGTAATTATGAAATACCTATAAATATTCGTCCTAGACATCCTACAAGCAGGGGTGGGATTCTACCAGTTTGCACCTATTCTCTAGAACCGGTTGTTAACATTCTAAGCAGTTTGGAGAACCGGTTGTTAGAAGAAATTACTGCCCTAATCCTGTAAGGAAGGCAGGAAGGAAACATTCTGGTGTTGCTTACAGAAACTGCCTCTCCGTTAACCCTTATTACATTCTTGGCAGGACTAGACTTCCTGTCCCAGGAACGTCTCTGGAGTTTTTTTCCCCTCCTTTGCTAGTACTTTGCTTGTGTGGACTGACCATTCAAAGTTACAATGGCACTGAAAAAAGTGACTTATGACCATTTTTCACACTTACGACTGTTGCAGCATCCCCACAGTCATGAGAGGCCAGGCGAGGAGATGCGTGCCTCAATGTGAATTATATTGAGTTGGCCACACCCAGCCAATAACATGACCACCAAGCCATGTCCACCCAGTCACATGACCACCAAGCCATGCCCACCACCTAAGCCATGCCCACAGAACCAGTTGTTAAAAATTTGAATCCCACCCCTGCTTACAAGTCAGCTACCTCCATCTTTCATGTACATTAGTTTACAATTCCTATCAGCCACAAAATTGACGTGGGCAATGACTACATTGTCTTCCTTTTCTTCAATGGGAACCATAACTGAACTCTTGCTGAGAGCACCCAGTTGAAAAAGATACATCAGGTCTTCAGCTCTACTTACCTAAAAGAAAGATGACCAACCCAAGAGGAAAGATTAAAGAGGACCAGGAAACAAAATATCTACTTCTATTATTGAATTCTTTGGAAAACCTAAGACGAATTTTCCTCAATTCAATTCAATTGAAATATTATTTATATGTTTGGAAATAGAAACATTCTTTATGCCACTTTGAGATTCAGGAGCAAAGGTGGCACATGAAATAAATAGGAAACAAAGATGGCTTGAAGCAAGAGAAAGTTCAGTGCTCAGATGTGCCTGAGTCTCCAGGATGAGTTTGTAAGCAAAATGGTACCTATTTATCAAAATGGTACCTATTTATTTGCAGGCTTTCAAATTGCTAGGTTGGCAGGACCTGGGGTGAGGACAGGAACTCACTTTGTTGCATGGGTCTCGGGTCTCGAACCTGGGCTGACCACTTTCCAGCCGCTAAGCCCAGCTTGTCTTAACTGCTGAGCCCCATGCTGCTGGTGAATAATATAGCAGCTACAAATGTTGGGACAATAGTTTGTTAAGCTTTTCCTTTAAACCAGTTATTTTTTCCTTTTAACCAGCTATTTTTCATGCTTCTCAACTGCAAAGAGAGGAAAGCTGTGCAAAATATTTTATGTCCCGTTAAAGCAAACACGTTTAACTTTTGTAGTCAGGGTTTTCTTTTTCTTTTGTTTTTGAGGACCCTGGAGAATACTTAGAAGTGGCTGCTTCCTGGGTCTTTTTTTTTTTATATACTTCCGGTAATGTAATGGCTCCTGCCCACTTGCTCTTCTTCACTTGTTTCTCACGTACACCATCATGCTGGGTCCTTCCTTCTTTTATGGGGGAAAAAAAGGGAGATGCGAGCAAGTTGCAATCATGTCACTTTTTAAGATGCCGCTGTGCAGCTCCGGATGCGGCCAGGACAAAGATGTAAAAAAAAAAAATCTCAGGGATGCTTTGTAGCATTTCCAGCTAAGCACCAACAACAGGGAAAGCCCCTTTTTTTTGTCAAGCCAACATGGTTTAGACATGTTTCAAGTTGACAGCTGCAAAGCCACTTATGGATTTCCTGGCAAACGAAGTGAGGGCAGAAGGTCAGCCATTCAGCTGAATTCCGGATTGATTCAGAGCCCGCAGTCCAACTGAACATTCAAAGTGTTAATGCTGAGGTTCAGGAGGAAGAGAGATGTGGGCAGCTTTTGTTGAATGGCAACATATGGCCGAAGGGCTAATTATTAGGAGTCTACCTGGCATAGAAATGATTCATTGTAACACTAGCAGATAACAGCTTGACCCTACTTTCCTCTGTACAGATCCTGGGGTATTATGAGAAGATCGTTTTCTATTGGCCTTCCTTAGTCTGCCAACTTTTCCTGCTAGGGAAATTCACCCATATGTTGATAAAAACGTCATGGGCCCAGTTCCAGACAGGCCTTCCAACGGTGAGTATTCCTGGAGTATTTCTTCCCCTTTGAACTCCATGGGTATCTTTGCAGGAGTATTTTGTGTCGTCCAAATATTGCCCAATAACCTCATAATGCCCAATATAATGTCCAATACCTCCAATAACTGGAGCTGTTGGACATTAGAATTCAGGATCTGGAATGCTGTAGAGATCCATCCTTATTTTAGGGGATCTTTTTGGCTTATTTCCAGTTCATCCATCTAATTCTGAGAAAAGAAGATGGACAATCTTAGCAACAGCCACAATGTTTTCTTAATCCAATATTTTTAAGATTTGGGTTTCCTTTATATATAATATGTGAAAACTGAATACTATACAAGTATAGTATGACCCCAGCAACCACTCATTGTTATGAACAAATGGTACTTATGTCTGGTCCTCAAAGTTCCAGCCATCACAGCACCTCTGTGGTAAACCTGGTCACTATTTGTGACCTTCCCTGCCTTTATTTTCTTGCAAAACCATTCTAGGAGAAATGCGAGGCTATAGTTCAGGAGTAGGGAACTATGGGCCCCTTTATGACTTGTGGATTTCAATTCCCAGAATTCCTGAGTCAGCCATGCTAGTTCAGGAATTCTGGGACTTGAAATCCACAAGTCATAAAGGGGGCCATAGTTCCCCATGTCTCCTGCAGTTGGTGACTTTGCAGGCGGTGGCATTCTTCATTGCTTCCATCTCTCACTGCTATACACAAATATGTTGTGGAGGTCAAGATAGTTTCAAAATACTTTGGATAAATGACACACTTTTATCTTCATCCTACAGATGAATTAAATATTGGACATTCCTGTAATTCTATACCCATTTTCTTGGAAAAGTGATGGTAGATAGCTTTTTCAAAGTTTTTAAAATGTTTTACTCACTCCTAGATATAACAATATCAAAAAGAGATGCACAATTTTATAGAATGGTTGGATGCGCACATTCACTCACTTATCTCCCTGACCCAGACAAAATATTCTTGATTCTAACTTCTGTTCCCTCCAAAGTTACTCAGGAGATCACATTTGTTTGCCTGTTTATTTATTCATGTATTTATTAAATTTATTTGTCATCCATCTCACCACAGGCGGCTCTGGACTACTTACAACATTAAAAGCGATGAAACAGATAATTCTAATAACAGTAACAATAATAACAACAATAATAAAAACACAGAATATAATTAAAGTTGAGGAGGGATGGAGTAGGATGCATGATGCATGGGGAGGGGGATTTGTTTCTCCTGGTCCATCAGCCACTTTTAGCATGATATCTCCCTGTTCCTTTTTTCTAACCATTTCTGACCTTTGAAAGGTGTAAAGCCCTAAAATAATAAATAATTTTATTTTTCCTTCCCTGCAGGACAACACTACTTTACTGGAAACCCATCATGCTCAATATATCCAACAATTGTTGAGGAAACCTCCACTGCAGTGAGGATGCTCATTTTGTTTGAGGAATGTTTCTTAGGATATTATATATATATATCATATATTCTTTACTTTCAGGGACAGTTCCCTCAATAATCCACATTTTGTTTTCTGGGGAACCCCTTCCTAGCTCACATGAAGATAAAGGGAGGGAGGGAAGAAGAGCATTCAGTGTTGCAAGATTATGTTACAGAGATAGTCCTTGACTCATGACCACAATTTGGACCAGAATTTCCATGGCCAAGCAAAGTGGTTTTAAGTGTGAGTTTCACCTAATTTTATGACCATTCCTCCCATGGTTATTTAGTGAATCACTACAGTTATGTGAATCATGTGCTTGTTCAGCAAATCCAGTTTCCTCTAGTGGTGGGATTCAGCCAGTTTGCACCAGTTCGGGAGAACCGGTTGTTAACTTTCTGAGCAGTGTGGTGAACTGGTTGTTGGAAGACATCATTAGGGCAGAGAACCAGTTGTTAACTATTTGAATCCCACCACTGGTTTCCTCCCTTGGCTTCGTTTGTTGGAAGCTGGCTGGGAAGGCTGCAAATGGGCAGTCATTGCAACCATTATAAATATACACCAGCACCCAAATTTTGATCACATAACTGTGGGGATGCTGGGATGATCCCAAGGGCAAGGACTGGTTATAAGTAATTTTTTTCCAGAACTGATGTAATTTTGAACAGTCATTAAATGAATAGTTGTAGCAAGTTGAAGACTACCTGTATAATAGCTTTATAGTAAAATAATACTGCCCTGCATATTTTTGGTTTCTGGTCTACTTTGAAGGGCTGACAGTAAATAATCTCAAGCAATGACCTATCCATTGATGAGGGGGAAAGACTCTTAGACATAATTGGCATTGTTTTCATTTGGAACATAGTAACATAGTCCTATGATGCAGTGGTGGCATTCAAATATTTTACTACCGGTTCTATGGGTGTGGCTTGGTGGGTGTGGCAGGGGAAGGATACTGTAAAATCTCCAGCCAGAGGTGGTATTTGCTGGTTCTCCGAACTACTCAAAATTTCCACTACAGGTTCTCCAGAACTGGTCAGAACCTGCTGAATACCACCTCTACTATGACGATATTAATCACAAATAGCTATCTCAATGGTGCTCTTAATATCTAGTTCTGAAAGGAATTGGCAGGATGAGATTAAACCAGGTGATGCCCTAGTCTTAGTTCAATAATGATGCCCTTTGGACCTTTCATTGCTCAACCAACAAATTATGAAGACTCCAAATTTAAACCTTAGTTACTCATCATGCCAAAGACAGTTTTTAAAAAATTATCTTGAGTAAAATTGAATAGGGCAGTTAAGGAGAATGATAAAAAGTATCAAATCATGTGTGGCAGTGAAAGAGTTAAGGGCATGATGGTAATTGGGGGAACTCAGGAGTGCCCATTCCCTCAGTGCCGTAAGCACATATTTCTCTTGTTCAAGGGTTAATTCAGGCCTGGGAATTGGTAATCCATTGGAGTATCTTGATTAGTGATAATGAAGTCCCTTTGCCTTTATTGTGGTCCCCTGAATGGTGGCATCCTAGCTACCATTTCTTAGAACAGGGTTTCCCAACACATGGACTTCAACTCCCAGAATTCCCCAGCCATGGGAGTTGAAGTCCACATGTCTTAAAGTTGGGAAACTTTGCCCTAGAAAGAGAAAATAGCTTGAACGGACTGACAGTCAATCTAATGTAGTATGAGTGGATAAAAGGCATATGGTATTGAAGAAGGCTGCTTTTTGATTAAGGGTGAAAGAAGACAAAAAGTGCATGATGGCAAGGAAGATTTGTCCTCTTTTTCTTGTTACCTATCTCCTCCAATCTGTCCATATTGTCTTCCTTAAAAACAGGAAGCCCCAGAAATCTTGGATCCAGCAGCACATCTATGAATGGGATCCTTACTTTCAGTTTCCCAGCCGAATGATCAGTACAACGATGCTTGCCATCATTTGCCTTTACATGGTAAACCAAAGAGTTGTGGGTCATATATAACATGTTGAACTGGGAAACTGTGGGTGTTTCTAATTGTATTTCACTAAACTCAAGGCATTCGGGATATCAACTGTTATTTGTAATCCAAAGAATAGACATTGGATTATAGAATCTTAGGTGTAGAGCCCTGTCTGTCTTCTGTATGCTGGGAACAAAAAATACTTTATTCCAAATTACTTAAGACATATTGAAATAGCATTGTTGCCGTCATCCTTCTTCTTGTGCCTCACAAACAAAAGTATAGAAATGTTCATGTAAAGTGCTAATCTCCATTATTCTGTGTAACATCTTCCTACCCAAATTGTGGAGAAATGATCTGGTTTGCAGGAGCAGCCCAATTTAATGAAACTGCTGAGGGCACATGAATTATGTTTTGTTGTATCTGTTTATGAAAAGAGATAAGGTTAAGTTCTCAAGAGTCCTGCTCTATAACACTGGCCTTAATATTATTCTCATACCGTAAGAAAGAGCTCTATAAAGCCTTTATTTTTGTTATACTCAGAGATATTAGCTGTTTGACTCATGTTTTTCTATATAAAATATACACTTTGGAGTTATGGTTTAAGTTGCATGTCTGCTTGTGGACCTGCCAACAATATCTCTATATCAGTATAAAGTGTATGTGAGAAAAGCTTTGAGAAACCAGGGTGAAGAGATGCTGCATAACTTTCATCAGCATAATGGGCAGAGAAAAAGTATCAGAAGGAACCCTCCCTCATTTCTCAGGTTTAAGAGAAAGACAGAACAGAAGATCTGCATTTTTGAGACTTACAAGATTGGTTTTAACCTTCCCAGGCAGATTAGACAGGAAACATAGCCAGGTGAGATAATTATACTTTACTATAAGGCTACATTAACAGAATCTTGCAAATCTGAAAGTACAAATCTCCCACCATTTCCTTTACGTTCTGAGAAGTTGTGGGGAGTGGATCCTTTCTGAGCTTTTTCCTCTGTTTGGGTAGCAATTTTTTGGCCCATTTCTTTCTTACACACCTTTACAGTCACTAAATAACTGCTTCTCTCTTCCTCTTCCAGTTTGCTGTGATTGAGTATTATGTTTACAAGCTTGTTTCATGTACACTGGTGATTCTGATATCAAATTATGAGAGACTTCTAGTTTCCAGCAATGTATCAGATATCCAACCTTTAAAAGAATTCATTGAAGTCATGGAAGGTATAGTCACGAGAGTATCAGACTTTTAAATTAATCCTGGGCTGATTACATATGCAAATACTGGCCACAGAATTAATATTGGTGATTGCTTTTTGAACCTTGTTTTATGGATTTTGCATCCAAATTTGAAAAAAAATGCAATGGTTAAGTTTTTAAATGCGATTTTTAAACAAAATGTTAACTGTGAAGTCTTTGAAATTTAATAAAAAAATGATGAGAAAATTATTTCCCATTCCTTATGCTAAGAAGACATATTATTGTCAAGGAAACATAGGTATTGTCCATAATGGTTTCCTTTTCATTTGTACATCAGTTTAACTTCTGAGTTGAAAAACAACTGAGATATAATAGAACAAGGATAAAATAAATTACTCTAAAGTTTATTATATTTTCCCCCCATGTTTGTGTTGGCTGAGTATGGAAACATAACTGGCACTTGATTATGGGGATTGTGAACAAAATAAATCACCCAAACTGCTTCTCTCTAGGCGTGTGGATCTTCACTGTTGGCTCTGCTTCTCTCACAAGTGTCAGCTACGTGTTCCATATCCTCGCCTGCTATAGGTATGCCTTGATTTTCTTCCTAACTTTGTGATCCTCTACTGTTCACAGACCAGAGTTCTTCTATTAAAACATATGGTTTAAAGGAGTTCTGAAATTCTACCTCAAAAATGTGCATTAATGCCTTTTTTTTTTTTTTAGAAAACATATCAAGAGGCTACGGGCAGGTCAGAAGGAATTTCTTCCCACATTATTTAGTAAAGTTTCATCTTCACAAAGCGTGGTGAGTTCTTAGTTTCCTCTAATCCTGGTTAACTTCTTCATATCCAACTGATTTTTAAGCAAAATCTTTTTTTTGGTAGCCTTTCAATCAGAATTCTTTCAAACGCTCTTCTACCCGCACTTAATAAACTATTCCCCCTGCAATTTTTGGTATTTGGTCTTGCTAGTTTCACTTTGTGTTGGAGGACAGTGGCAGCATTCTTCTAATTATCAGGCTCATATTCAGATTTCAAGAATAACCCAAGAATAGCCTGCATTTTAAGGTGAGAGTAAAATCTATCCCACTGTTGACCTTCAAAGGACAAAGAGATTGGAAATAAATGCTTAATATCCACTCATCATAAAGTCTAAAGAATTTGCTGAGTTTTACTTACAATCATATATTTAAAAGTACGGTCATTGGCATCCACAGGTTGCATTGGTGTGTTGGGTAAAATTTGGACTGAGTAGGAATCCCATCGCTTGATACAACCTTCTCCAATCACTTAATGGAAATCTGCCTAAAAAATTATGCATATTGTGCATGCGCCAGACAGCTTCCTCCTGATTTTTCCTACTATAGGTAATTGTGTAGACAGAGATTTAACAGCTTTGTAATCCATCCATTTCCAGAAGATACAGCTGAAAGACTTCTGCCTTCTGTATATTGAAAGACTTTCTGTTGCTAAATGTCTACTACTGAAGCTTAAACTATTCTGTATAAATATGTATTATTCTTAAAGGTAACGGCACAGTGAGATTTACACTAGAGCTACCCAGATATGTAGAAATCTGGACAACCTCTCAATGGAAGCAAAAACTTTTTCTCTATCTCTGCTGACAGTTAGTAGTGGTTTGAATTTTGCAGCCCTAAACAAATTCCCTCCTGAACTAATTTTACTTATTTGTTATTCTGGGATGTTTCTTTTAATCCTTATCAATTCTCAGTAAGCACATGGAATTGCAAGTTTGGAAGTAATCAGAATTTATGTATCAGTTTTAAACTGGTAATTATTTTTTTTTGTCAATAAGACTCTGCATGAGAGACATATTTGATCATATGTTGAGGCTTGTTCTTTGTGTTCGTGCATTTCTATGATAGGAAAGGAGAAACAGATAACTTCTGTCAATTCTGTAAGTTCTAATAGCTTTTTTTTTTTTTCCATTATATTTGGTACTTAAAAGGCACACTATGGTCCTTTGAATGAGAACCATGCATTTTTATTTCAGTTAAAATCAATGCAGTTTCAACTGGTTAATTAATTAATTTATTTATTTATTTGGCAAAATGCCTATATAAATATCTGTCCTTTTTGTTTTCACATTAACAGGGAGCAATTGCAAGATATTCCGGTTGGCAAATTGCCTATCTAGTTTGGGGTATGTATTCTATATCGTTTCTCTAGCAGTGTAGAGTCCCCCATATATGGCCTTTTCAATTTGGTTGCTTATGCTTTCTTTTCTAGGTTACCTGGTCATCCACATCATACAGTGCCTCTTCGGAGTGATGCTCATTTATGGTTTGGTGTTGCCCGTAAAGCACGGTCAGGGGATAGAAATGGCTAAAAGTTTGGGAACGGGCATGTAAGTGCCTTTGATTTTGCTAGAGTGGTCAGAAAACATGTCCCTTATTGTCTGGCGGAGCACATGGAGAGGCTAGTTCTGTGGTGAGGGGTCTCTGGGGCATAAATATGGGGCACTTGAGGTGTGTAGATATTCTAATTCTGGAGATCGAATACACAGGTTCAAAACTTGGACTTCCCAGTTTACATATGAATATTTTTATCAGTTAGCTCAAATCTAGTGCCAATTCTTAAAATATACAGGTACTCCTCGATTTACAACAGATCGTTTAGTGACTGAAGTTGCAACAACACTGAAAAAAGTGACATGACTGCTTGTCACACGACTGTTGCAGCATCCCCTTAGTCACGTGATCAACATTCAGAAGCTCGACAACTGACTCGTATTTATGACGTTTGCAGTGTCCCAGAGTCACCTGATCCCCCTTTGCACCCTTCTGACAAGCAAAATCAATGGGGAAGCTAGATTCACTTAACAACCATGTGGCTAAGTTAATGACCGTAGTGATTCACTTAATCACTGTGGCAAGAAAAATAGTTAAATGGGGCAAAGCTCAACCAGTTTCTCACATTAATATAAATTCTGGGCTCAGTTATGGTCGTAAGTTAAGGACTACCTGTATTCATGAAATTAATATTAGAGGACAACTCCACCCGGCTGCACCCTTGTTTATGGCTTACCTATGAGGTTCTCAACTTTTCAATGTTTTAAGATATTTATCTGGAAGGAGGTCTAGGCTTACCTTTGGTCTGAGCAATTAGAATTTTAAAAAGGAAAAAATATGTGTATGTTTGTGTGTGTTATGTGTATCTATTAGATTTTATTCGGTCTTTATTTTGGTCATTTCTGCTTTGGCTATCTCCCTCTTTCAGGTAAAATATATAAAATAAAGAGCTATAGGTACATAAAACATATCTTGTTTCATCTGGGGTGTAGACTTCCACAGCTACAGCTTATTTGTGCCTTCTCCCCTTCAGCTTGACCATTGCCATTGTCATAGGGTTCATCGTGCTTCAGATTACGACCGCCAGACGATTTTTTCTCCAGCCTAAGATTTTGCAAGATGACGAGGAAAAGCCTTTGGCTCTTGATAACAGGCAAGTTCCCCTTAATAAAGCCTTGGTTGTTTATTTTTAGGAATGATACTTACTTCCAGCGGTGGGATTCAAAACATTTTACTACCGGTTCTGTGGGTGTGGCTTGGTGGGCGTGACATGGGAAGTATACTGTAAAATCTCCAGTCAGGGGTGACATTTGCCGGTTCTCCGAACTACTCAAAATTTCCAGTACCGGTTCTCCAGAACTGGTCAGAACCTGCTGAATACCACCTCTGCTTACTTCATTTCTGAAACTGAAGGAAACTTTCATGAGGTAAATTGAGTATGTTGTCACACCAAGCGATCATTTAAAACCAAATATTTTAGGTATAAACTTCATTCACGTTTTATTTGGAGCTACCCCAAATTATATAGCAGCACATTTCAGAGAATATCTTTTGCACATCTAATAAGAGTGATCCTCTGAGGTGAAACTCCTATCCATTAATATAAATGGTTTAAACTCAAAAATAAAAAGACAAAGGATTCTGGCAAAGTTGATAAAACAAAATGTAGATATTGTTTGTTTACAGGAAATACACATTTTGAAAGCACAGGAAAACTATTTAGTCTGCTCCAAATTAGGGACAGTGTTTATGGCTTCTGCAGATAATGAAAAAAAGAATGGAATAGCAGTGTATATTAAAGAAAAGATAAAAGCAACATTATTATTCACAGACCCCAAGGGAAGAGTTCTGGCAATAGAAATACAGATAAATTTGAAAAAAAATCTTATTGGTAGTAATTTACGTTCTTAATGTTAACCAAAAAGAATTTTATAAAGTTTTATATGCTAAAATTATTGAATTGGAAAGGAAAAATATTTGTATCATTGGGGATTTCAATGCTGTAGCAGATTATAAAAAGATTATAATGGGGGAAATAAGAAGAGAAGGGAAAAAAGGAAGAAAGAATTACCTAAAATTTGCGTAGAAATTAAATTTAAATAGACGTATGGAGGAAACTAAACCCAAATAAGAAACAATTTACTTTTATTCAAACCCCCATCATTCATGGTTTCACATTGATATGGCATGGGTGAGTGGAGAGCTAATACAAGATGTGACAGAAGTAGAAATTCTATCGAACACTTGGGCAGACCACAACCCTCTTAAAATTAATTGGTAGGGTAAGAAAAAACCAAGGAGAAGGTGGACTTTAAACTCTCAACTATTAAAAGATGAGGAATTTATAAAGAAACTTAAGAAAGAATTAAATTTCTATCTTAAAGAAAATAATAACTCAGATACAACTATTCAAAATGTATGGGATGCGATGAAAGCCGTTATAAGGGGAATTATAATATCTTATACTGTACAAAAAATAAAGAAAAACATGCTCAGCATAACAACCTACACCAAACAATTAAGAAATTAGAAACTGAATTACAGGAAGTACCACAAAAGGTTAAAATCCAAGAACAATTGATTTTTTTATAAACATAAACTCAATTTAATGGAACAGGAAGAATTGATTAGAAATTTGAAAATAACTAAGCAAATATACTTTGAACAAGCAAATAAGCCTGGCAGATGGCTCTCTTATAAGCTCAAAAAAGAGAAAGAGAAAAGAACCATTTACCAATTACAAGATGAAAGTGGAAATTATCAGCATACAATAGAGAAGAAAAAAGAGATTGTATACAAATATTTTGAGAAGCTGTATAAAAAGGAGAGAGTAGATGAAGATCAGATAAGGAAATATTTAAGAGAAAAAAGTACTCGTGAAATTATTTATTTATTAAATAATTTTATATACCGCCCTTCTCCCGAAGGATTCAGAGCGGTGAACAGCCAACTAAAATATATATAAATTACAGATATAAATACAATTAAAAAAGAATTAAATTATGGGCTGCTAAATTAAAAATTTAAAACCCCCGATTAAAATAAGCTAAAACTTTCATACCCCAACCAATCAAATCTAAAACCCCTTATTTAAAATCCCATTTGAAGTCAACTCAGGCCGGCCTGCTCAAAGAGCCAGGTTTTCAGGTCACGCCTGAACGCCCTCAGGTCAGTGGTTGTTCGTAGCCCCGGGGGCAGCCCGTTCCAAAGGGCGGGTGCCCCCAGAGAGACGGCCCTATTCCTCGGGGTCACCAGGTGGCACATAGATGCTGTCGGGACCCGAAGGAGACCCTCTCTGTGGGAGTGCACCAGTCGGTGGGAGATTACTGGCAGAATGCGGTCTTGTAAGTATCCTGGTTCGATGCCATGGAGCGCTTTAAAGACCAAAGCCAATACTTTAAAGCGAACCTGGAAGGCCACCCAATCTCAATTAAGAATGAGATGAAAGAACTGTTGACGAAGGATATATCTATGACAGAATTAAAACAAGCAATTAGAATTCAGAAAAGTAACAAAACTCCAGGCCCTGACGGCTTCCCAGCAGAATTTTATAAAGTAATAGAAGAACAGGTAGGACCAATATTGGTAGATTTATTTAATGAGATATTAACATCTGCTAAAATGCCAGACACATGGAAGGAATCATTAATTTCGCTAATCCCGAAGGGGGACTCAGATCCCAGGATGATACAAAATTATAGACCAATCTCTTTATTGAATGTTGACTATAAAATATTGCTACCAGATTAAAGATAATTTTGAATGAGTACATACACCCAGATCAAAATGGATTTCTCCCAAATAGACAATTTAGAAACAATTTAAGAATAATAATGGATGTTCTGGAATATTATGAAACCCATCCAGGGGAGCAGGTAGTTCTTGTATTTTTGGATGCTCAAAAGGCTTTTGATAATCTCAATTGGAAATTTATAATTCAACAAATTTATGATATGAATTTTGGCACTAAATTTGAGAATATTATAACGGCAATTTATTCAGTACAAAAAGCAAATATAATAATAAATGGAGATAATACTCCAACTATAAATATAGAAAAAGGAGTACGACAAGGTTGTCCGCTGTCCCCTCTCCTCTTCATATTATCATTAGAAATATTATTAGAAAGAGTGAGGCAAAATTCTGAAATAAAAGGATTAAAAATAAAAAATGAAGAATATAAATTGCAAGCTTTTGCAGACGATATGGCCTTTATTATGGAAATTCCAATAGAAAAAGGACCAGTACTAATTAAGGAACTAAAAAGATATGGAGCAGTAGCAGGATTAAAAATTAACAGACAGAAAACGAAACTCCTAGTAAAAAATCTAACAGATCTACAAATAATAGAATTAGAAAGGGTGCTGGGACTTCAAACAACAAGGAAAATTAAGTATTTGAGAATATGGCTGACAGCACACTGCAAGACAATAAAGGAAAACAATTATAAAAGCTATTATAACAAACACAAAAAGATTTAGAACTTTGGATGAAAATGCAATTGTCATTAGGAAGAATAGCAGCCATAAAGATGTCTATATTACTAAAATTTCTTTATTTATTCCAAACCATCCCAGTTAAATTAGATAAGACCTTTTTCGATAATCTCAATAGAATAACATTAAAATTCATCGGGCAGGGTAAGAAACCCAGAATAAAAATGAAATTGTTACAAGACATGAAGAGCAGAGGTGGTTTTGGATCACCAAATTGGGAATTATATTATAGGGCAGCAGCATTAGTTTGGTTAAAAAATTAGGATTAATTTAAAGAATAAAAGAATATTAGTTATAGAAGGTCATAACCTTCAAAAGGGGTGGCATGCATTTCTTTGGGAAATAGGATCTACCAAACAAAAATATTTTTATAGACATTTGGTCAGAGATTCGCTGATATACAATTGGATCAAGGTTAAAAAGAAACATTATATAAAAATCTCAATTTGGCTATCTATAATGGAAGCGATGATTCACCCAAATAACCTAGACCTGAATAAAATGTTAAAATATAAAGATCTATTGGATATAAATGGAAATTTAAAAACAAAACAGGAGCTCCAAGAACAAGGGCTACGAATAGATTGGTGGCTTATCTTCTAATATAAACCAATACAATAAGGATATAAAGGACTATGGAATATATTTGAAACAACAATTAGATAAAATCTTATTAGGACCAGATAAAAAAAAATATTACTAAAATTTATAAGTATCTCTTAGAAGTAGAACTAGAAGAAGTCGTGAAAGGATGTATGATCGCCTGGGCTCAAAACATTGGACATAATATAAAGCTAGCAGATTGGGAGACTATATGGAATAGAAATCATAATTTAACAAAATCAGTAACATACAAAGAAAATGCATATAAAATGTTTTACAGGTGGCACTTACCCCCTTCGAGATTAGCGAAAATGTACCCTAAATTGAATCCCACATGTTGGAAAAGTAGAAAAAAAGAGGGAACATATTATCATATGTGGTGGTCTTGCTCAGAGGCTCGAAAATATTGGCTTAAAATCCAAAATTGGCTACAAGAAATTACCAATGAACAATTAGATTTAGAACCAGAGCTCTTCCTATTGGGGATCTTAAAAAAAAAATATGTAAAGACTACAAAATACTTATTACTACATATATTGACTGCGGCCAGGATTGCTTTTGCTCTATGTTGGAAACAGTCATTCACACCTATAGAAGAACTGGCTATACAAAAAGTTATGAATTGTGCTGAAATGGATAAATTAACGTTGAGTTTAAAAGATGAGGAATCTTGAATATTTTATAAGGTATGGGAACAATGGTACAATTGGATAGATCGGAGACAGACTAAGGATAGATGATTATTAAATATAGAACATAGATAGAATAAGAATATAGTTATGTATAAATTATTACTATTGCACAAATGAATGTTATATGATAATGCACCACAAACAGCTGTTATTGAATTATATACTTTTTAATGTTTTTATGTAATAAAATTCAATAAAGTTTTCTAAAAAAAAAAAAAAGAGCGATCCTCTGAAACGCTACCTAATTAAATTAACAATTAACATATAATTAAAAAAATAATCATCAGAAGAGGCAGAGACCACTTGACAGATTTCCACAGTCAGGTCCTCAGCCATGAATCAACATGAATCTCTCCAATGGTCATTTATTTGTAATTTCAGAAAAGTGTTCCATAATTTCAATTACTTCCTGTTCTTCTCTAACGTGATGCTGGGCCTGAGCGCCTGTCTCTTCCGGCTGATGTGCAGTGTTGTTTTGGGAGCCTGGCTGATTGCTCGGATTGATAGGACCATCATGCCTAAAGGCTATGAAGCAGCTGACATGGGTAAGGGCAGGGGTGCGATTCAACTGGTGTAACAACCGGTTCAATAAGTGTGCACTTTGTGCGCAGAACATTTGCTAATGGCCTTCTGCAATCCCTGTGTGTTAAACAGCTGATGCGCAGTAATCCGCTGTGCTGCGTGAATCAGCTGAGTTTGAAAACCAGGATATAAAGCACAGACTAGAGCTGAGGTGGCAGGGTGGGCCCAACAGCTGATTGTCGGAGTGAACCAGTTTGCTCCCAGCTGATATTCGGAGCTACCGGTTTACCTGAACCAGGCCGAACCAGTAGAATCCTACCCCTGGGTAAAGGCCGGAGTTTCTCAGGGAGAAACTGAGAATTCCTTTGAATACCCCTGAAGGAAAAAGCAAGCAAACTAGGAAATTGGTTTAGGTTGTGTCCTTTCCTCAGTTTAACATATATCTTCCCTGAATAAAATATTATTCAATTAACGAGGTATGGTTAATTTAACTACAGATAGTCCTGAACATATAACCATTCGTTATGTGACCATTCAAAGCTACAACGGAGCTGAAAGAAGTGACTTTCAACTGGACCTCACACTTAATGACCCTCGTAGCATCCTCATCATCGCATGATCAAAATTTGACAACCAGCATGTATTCATGATTAACGGTTATGTGATCCACCAGTTATGATCTTCCCAGCTGGTTTCTGACAAGCAAAATCAATGGGGGAAGCCTATTCCTTTAACGGCTCAATGATCTCCTTAAAAACTGTGGTGATTTGTTTAACAACCATAGCCCCCCAAAAAAGTCATAAAATTGTGCGTGGCTCACTTAACAACCATTTTATTGGAAATTCTGGTTCCAATTGTGATTGAAAGGTGAGGATTACCTGTTGGGCTGAAAGCTAAGAATAGTCTGTAAAATTCAACTCCCAAGTAAGTTATTGTTAATTAGGAGGGTGTTTTGAGACTAGGCCATATTTGTCTGCCATTTTTTTTCTTACCGCAAATCTATGTATGAAGGAAGAGATGATCACTGCATAAAGCCATTTGATGTGTGACTTCACTGAAACTTGAATAGACCGGGAGGTGTTATTCTGAGAGTTCACAGATGAAAGGCCTCCCACACTTTGGGGCCAATGACAGATTACACCGCAGACTAGCCCAGCCATATGAGTATATTTGAACGCATATCTCCTTATCCAAATCAGATCTCTAAATCAAAGTTGGAGAACCTAATCTGATCCAAAGGCAGGATTTCTTTGCAGAATCTTCCATGGTATCATAATCCCTTAATCAATCACCTACAGTTGTTCCCACAGATATGATTGGCTCCTATGAAGAGCTTACAGCAGGGGTCTCCAGCCTTAGCAATTTTAAGACTTGTGGACTTCAACTCCCAAAATTCTGGGAATTGAAGTCCACAAGTCTTAAATTTGCTAAGGGTGGAGACTCCTGGCTTAGAGCACCTTGAAGCCACTTTCAGTTGAGAGAAGATGGATAATCTTCTATAGTGAATAGCCATAAGTCCTTTGGAGTGGGCGGCCATAATAAATTTAAATAAACTAGCAAATACATTCAGAGCAGAACCTATCTCTGTGTCTTTCTTCACCTGCATCAATTCTTACAAGGAATTCTTCCAACATCCTTTCTTGTAGTTAGTTACTTGTGTCACTTGAAATTCTTCCTTATTGAGTACGCCTTCATGACTCATACTCTATGAGACTTACATTCACCCAGTCTGATGTTCTCTTTTGGGAAGAGGGTAGAGCTTGAGTGAAGCATCAGGAAAACTATGCTAACAGCTATAGCCTTTCACTGGGAAAATAATTGAGGGAGATGGGTGAATCTCACAGAAAGCACATAAGTTTATTTTATTTATTTATTTGATTTGTCAATTGCTTACAAAATAATAGGTATAAGTATAAATATGAGTAAG
This sequence comes from Bungarus multicinctus, assembly GCA_023653725.1. Taxonomy (NCBI): domain Eukaryota; kingdom Metazoa; phylum Chordata; class Lepidosauria; order Squamata; family Elapidae; genus Bungarus; species Bungarus multicinctus. Next base: position 178,785,998 of record CM042834.1, read on the forward strand.
AATACAGAAAATAGGTACAATTAAATGGGGATAATAGGACAGGGACGGGAGGCACGATGGTGCACTTATGCACTGCCCCTTACAGATCTCTTAGGAATGGGGTGAGGTTACCCAACCTCATTGTCTGGACATCTTCACTAAAGAGTGTACCAGATTGTCTATAGCTACAGTAATTGCAATCTTCTAAAAGTGCCATCATATCCTGTTTGTAGCTGAATTTTCCTCCCAAGTAAAGGAATTGCTATCTCCTTGCAGGATACAAGACATGGATTGGGATGCTTTTTATGGACCATTATCATACCAATCCTATTCTTCTTTGCTTTGGCCACCATCTTGCAGTCCAAATGTATAGAGAACCAGCAGCAAAGAAACTCATATTCCTATCACGTCGATCAATCAACAGGTAAACCCTGCTGTAGTTTGATCCATGTTTTGTTTATGTTGCAGTAGAGGAAGGAGATAGGAGAATATTGGGTTTTGAAAATTAACAAATAAGATTATAGAAAATGACAGAAAATGTTGCATTTATTATATATCCCAAAGATTAGGAAATCCACGCTGCATTCAAACAACATAATAGATGGGGAAAGGGGGAATGATGGGACTGCCAATGCTTGTCTCATTTCACACCTGAAGCCAGCAGAAGGGTCCCTTAAATGACTGTATGCTCCCTCTGTGACCTGAGCCAAGAGGATAAAGGGTTTGGGACAACAGAGTGGCATTTTCTGACTGGTAATCTCCAGAGCTGTTGGCCATCAGTTTCCATTCTCTTCACTCATCAAGATCAGTGCTTGTAATAAGTATAGGACTATGAGGTTTGAGGCTCTTGTGCATCTGATAAGGGCCAGGCTAGAAATATCTGGACAGTGCTGATAAGTCTTCCTAGTTAGATGGGTGAAGTCTTTGGGCATTGCTAAAGAATCACTAGGATACTGGAAATTAAATGTTCATCCTTTCTCATTTAGATTTTAGGGTGTCCAAGAAGGCCAGGACAAGATGGCTGCTGCTTTATACTCTTCTAAAGAACCCCTGCCTCTCCGCACACAGGAAGCCAAAATGAGGGACCCTGCTTTGTTTTATCTGAATGGGGCTGAATAGTTTCAGATGTGCAGAACAGAAGACAGAACCTTTCATGTCCTTTGCATATGATTACCTCAGCATACGGTGATGAAGAAATCTTGAAGGATGTTCCTTATGGGTATTTCTATGTATTGAAACCCATTTCCAGTTGATTTGGATTCAGACAGATAAGACTGCTTCTGTGGAGGCCACTTTCCTTTGGAATATTCAGGCTCCAATCCATTCATTTCAGTTATTACATGAGAAGGCAGAGGCCATGAGCATAACAATTTGGAATAGGGTGCAAAGGAATAAGTTGTTTTATTATTGTTTTAAAATTTCATTGCAAACTGTTTTCAAAGGTTTTCTGGAATGTGGATTACAAATGCTTCAGTTGAATAAGGAAGGAAGCACATAAATAAACATATTAGTGATAGAATCCCCAGGTGTTTATATAATAACTGATTGAAATAAGGATGGTATTTAATCATAATCTGGGTGAATTCATCAAGATATTGTCTCACGAAAGCCTGCACTCAAGAATTAATTTGTTTACATTGTTCTGATGCAAATCTTCAGTAGATCATTTATCTTTGATGGTTTTCAAAAAACTATACTTGTATTTACACTATGGAGGTTGATACTGTCCAAATAGGTTTTTCTGCCACAAAGAGAGAGCATATCATTTACATAAAGTAAAATCAAACTAATTTGATGCCCTACATCAGAAATTATATGGAAAACACATACATGTTGCATTACAAAATTACCATAATACATCCTAATTTCACTCATAACATTGGAATTGGGAAAACCTGAAGGAGTTAAAAAAAAATTAACAGTGGATGTGACCACATAATCAAAAGTCTCTCTCTCTCTCTCTCTCCCTCCCTCCCTCTCCCTCTCCCTCCCTCTCTCTCTCTAATAATTGTCACACACAAAGTACACAGAAGAATGGAAAAACACTTCAGTCTTGAGGTCATGGCCTTCATTATAACCATTAAAATTCCCATTGCAGATACTCCTGATTGGGATATGAGCAGTTAAATCAACCTTATATTCTTATAGCTAGTTCAAGTGAAACCGCTGAATGAGAAATAAGAGAGATACACAGATGTTACCCTGTGTTGGGATAAAGGAAATACAATTTGTCAAGATGTATTAATCAGTCTGGCAGTTGGGTGGCCCCCCACCCTAGAAGGAGAAGCACATGTATACAAGAAGGAGTAGATTTTTTTTATTTTTTTCAAATTTTTTTTAGAAATATATAAAGGAAAGATGTTTAGGATTTTCCTTTATTCTTGGGTTTTTCCTCCCAAGTTTGTCTTTGATTTCTTAACTGATAAGCTTAGCTGTCACTTCGTGTTTTCTATTTCAGGCAGGTCCATCATTAATCTGGCAATTGCTGATTCAGGACAATTATTGAGTTAGACCAGCTGTATTGATGGCAAAGGTCCTGAAACACTTTGGTCCAACAAGAATTCTAAGTAATGTTTAGAAAGAGAATTATTGTTCACTAAGAAATGAAAAAGGCATCTCAGTCAATCTTGCTTAGATTGAAAACAACTCCTGATTTGCTTAGTTGGCTGGTTCTCAACAGAGAGATATGGAATAGATCAGGGATGTCAAACTTGATTTCATCAGAGTTGTGTTTAACCTCGGAGGGCTGGGGTGGGTGTGGTCGGGGTGGGCGTGGCCATAGGTGGGCATTTGACACAGGCTCAAGATGCATTCCCCTCCCCACCTTTGCATTCCAAACAGCTATTCCAGACAAAGGCAGATTTACTTTCTGGCACCAATAGTCTCAATTCCATAATGTAGAGATTAAAGACATGTAGAGATCACAGCTGCTATGGGGCTTGACTCTTTTGTATAGGAGCAGATCTGAATATGTGCATAATATTGCCAGAACAGAGATGTTCAATACTCCTAATGAGAGTTAAGACAACCTAAACAACATCCAGGGTATTATATTTATACTTACTGGGTTGAATGATAAATTAACATTTAGAACCTTAAAATACTTTTAAACAAAACAATTTCTCATTTCTCTTTAATTCATTCATATCTCCTTTTTTGTCTTCTTCATGTATTAATCCGTCTGCCTTATTTATCGCATTTATCCATCCCCAAATAACAAAATTTATCAACTAAGGTTTCCCTTTCCCCTGTTGAATCTGTCCTTTGAAATATTAACTAACTCTATGTAGAATACTTTAGCTGAACCTTCCATTTTTCATTTTTAATAGAGTTTCGTAGAAATTTTATTCCAGATATCCATTGTAAAGAGGAACACTGTACAACACAACAAAATCATCACAATATATTGCTAAACATCTAGACTCTAGAAAGATTTATAAAATGTGCATGCTGTGTAGAAACATTTCCAGATCCATTTGGACTACAACTGGGTACACTATTATATCTCACTGACTTCACTGAGTTTTATGCATACCTATCAAAACCTGCCTTCTATCTGCCAGTTTTGCACACTATCCAGTCATAATATGATTTGATTTTGACTCTGTGTGTTCTGTAAATTCAGCCATTTGTGCTGTACACAATAAATCACAATTCAGAAATAACCACTGGATGTTTTCACATGACATACTGCATTAAAAAAAATCTTATAGCTTGTGCATATCCTACATCCAATTCATGTTCTGTATTTTAAGTTTTTAGGCTCACTGTATTGTTTAGAAACCATTATGGGGGAGATAACATATGGGGGAGATTTAGTTGTAAATCAAAACCAAGCAAATTACATTACAGCCACAGATAAGTGAGCAAACTCTTTGGATTAGGCCTGTTCCATATTTTTAAACTGGATGAAACCAAGAATCATGTGGAAAGCAACCAGCCGGAAGGTAGATAGAGTACGTGGGGCTGAGAAACAAACATATAAAACGTGCCCTCCCCCCACAGCCCATTTTTGGCCACCAGACTGCTGTTAAGAGGGGCCAAAAATGCCCCCCTCCCATGGCTCATTTTGGCCAGCAGAGGTACCACAGGCTGGTCCTTTGTTATTACCAGGCCAGGCCTGCAAGCCAAGATTTAAGCTCCCTGATGGCTGGATCCAGCCCGCGGGCCCTGGAATAGAGTGTGAAGTAGTGTATTTTGGGGGATCAAACCACTTGGTGGCAATGATGGACCAGTAATGTCTGAGATAGTTAACTGTATCTGTCAATCAATCTGATCATTCAATCAACTTTCTCTGGAATGTTTTCTTTTTAAGAACCTCATAGAAAGATGTTACTCTCAAAATATATTGTAGTAAAAAACTATTCTAAATAGTGGCTACGGTTGTCATTATGTATTATTTACAGCTGGAAAGCAAATATGATGATGTTAATATTGTATGCTGACAGCCTTGAGCATTACTTGCCCTTTTATTGTGAATTATTTCAGCCAGAACAATTGTTATTTTAGCCTATACCACTACAAAATAGAGACATGACTTAATTTACCCACTATTTAAATCTTTAAACTAGGAATAAAGAATCAAATGTGCTTCAAATGTGTTATAACTTCCATCATCATAGTCTGAGTGTCCACTGATGAGGGTTTGGTTAAAAACATCTGGATAGCATAGATAATCTAGAAAATAGTATCACATTTCTTATTCAAAATGTTTTTCTTCTGTGCTTTCAAATTCATCTGATATATTCTCTGACTTAACATTAGAATTCAGATGTTTTAAACTTTGTTACCAGGTTTAACAGCTGGCAACTCCAAATAACTTGGCAGTTAAGATCTATATAATCTGTTGGATCATCAAATGTTCCTTTAAATATTCAAGCATTCACAAGCTAAATCAACCTTCCAAGCGTATTTCTCCAGAAATGAGAAATTAATGCATGAAAAGTCTTAGTAAACTCTATTCTGGTAGATTCTCAAAGGACTATTTTCTTGATCATCCCATACTAGCAACATCAAGATACTCCCAAGTGATCATCCAGTGAAACTGATAGGAAGAAAAATTAGAGGAGATGAAAAAAAAAATACTTCATAATTAGCTTGTTTATAATTAAATCAGCAATATCCATCATAACATGATGTGGAGAGAGCTGCTAATTTGGATGACTTTAAAATAGATTGGATTCATTCACTGAGGATATCGGGCCTCCCAAAAGTAGTTGTGAAACAAGAGAGGGCAGAATATCCACTTTCTGCTTGTGAGCATCACAACGGCATGTACCTGGTCATTGTGAGAAACACAACACTGGATTAAGATGAGCCCAAACCAGCTCGTGCCCAGCGATTCTATATTATGAAGTTCAAATTGCAATTATTATGAATAGCCACAGGAGGGCAGAATAGCATAAGAAGTTTGTGTAGGTCACTTGAAGAATAGTTAAGAAACTATATGGATAGAAGGTGTTAAAATAATGGGGAAAGGTTCCTATGGGGGTCAAATGCAGTTGGCTGGCATGGAATATTAATTTTTCAGCACCATTTGTGTGGCAACTGCAATTTGGGTATGAGAAATGAACTTAACTATAGAGCAATGTAGGAGGAAAAAAAAAAGGATTGCAATACATTGAGACAGCAATTACTTTCCCCATCTTTGCAGGTGAATGGATGGAGGTCTGATTCCCCCCCCCCCCCACCTAGAAACTTCTGTGTTGTTGACAAGGAAACAATATGGAGAGGAATTGTGCTGGTTTTGAAGCAATTTTTACTTTAATAAATGCTGATCTTTATAATGGCTCAATTGAATGCAAGACTTTTAAACCTAGTTTACACAGCATGCTTGACTTTAATAGGTGCCTATACCCTCCGTTTTTGGTGAATTGCATGAATTGCAAATAAACAGCTGAAATTATTTGTACTGATCCAAGGACTATCTCACCATTCCACAATATCTAAGTCATCATTTCATGGAAAGACTTACGCATTTAAACACACTGGAACCATTCAGTTTTGTTGATACTGTTTGTACATTAAGCACTTTTTATTTGGAAATGGGACAGGGAGGCACAGAAGCTTAATGACGCTGGATGTGCTGAGCAATTGCCAGGACTCTGGGGGTTAGAGTCCAGCTCTGGAGGATGGGATGAGTTCTCATCTCTGGTTCTTAGCTCCTGCCCACCGAGCAGTTTAAAAGCACTATTTGCAAGTAGATAGATAAGCACCGCCATTTCAGTGATGGGAAATTGCTGGCTGCGTTCTGCACTGTGAGTTGGCCAGAAGTGATTGGTGGAGGAGTGGTGCAGGAAAGTCCTGAGTGAGCTTGATTTCCTCTGAGAACACTGGAGGCCAGCTGGTGTCAAGCTAGTTCACTCTCTTGTGGTGATGGACCAGCGACAGTTGGCTGCCAGGACTTCTACTGCATGCATAACATGGTAGCCTTCCTGGCCTTGTATGCCATACACCAAACAAATAAATATTTGGAGACAACACTGACCTTTCATATACCTGCTTAATCCTGAGTTAAAACTAGTATTTGAAGCCACTGATGGAGGAGCTGCATCAGATTCTAAGGTAATAGGATTCCAGGTTGATCTCATCTTGGGAACCCATCTCATTTTGGGAACAGACTAATAGTTAATGAGTAACTCTAAAGTTACAGGCCTACAGCTACAGCTACATTTACACAGTAAATGCTGAGGAATATTGCCATGACTTCATTTTGCCTCTCTGTATTTGGTTCCTCTTCATCTTCGTGGCAGTATCACACAGCTTTATTGGTTCATTTCCTGTACAACCACGATCCAGGTTTATTGGCGCATAAGCAAGATATTAGTGTGTGATCAGTCGGGCAAGAATGTTGAGTGCACATTGGAACACGCATTCCATTTTAAGCAATTGGGTAGGAGAAGGAATGTGCAGTTGGATGCATATCTAATTCAATCCATTTCTTAGTCTGTTACTCACGCCTACAAACCTGTCTAGGCCTGCAGACTTCCTTAGCTTGAACCAGGCACACTTAAAGGTAGTCTCTATGGAGTTTCTCAGTCATAGAGGTCTTTGTTGTCCCAAAGGTGCTTTTTTCAAGAGGCAACTGGATTTTCAGTTTTTTCTTTGAAGACATTTCGCTTCTCTTCCAAGATGCTTCGTCAGCTCTTAAAGGTAGTCTGTTTCATTGCATATGATGAAATATAGATCGGTTTTTTTTTTTTTTTGCAGGCTGTATGTCAGTTTCTTTCTTGGTTTATCTTGTGCAATTTTGTGCGCTCGGCCAAACATGGATAGGCATTAGCAAAAATCACCTGGGCCCTTTAAGGTTGCTTGCCTATCTTGTATGTCTCCATATCTAGCTCTTACTATTATTTATGCTTGACGGCTAATGCAGGGCTACTGCCTGTGTAAAAAGGTAGAAATGGCCTTTAAAATTGTTGGGATGTTGGCCTTCTCAGTCGACTTGGTGTATATCTCTTTTGACCTGCTGTTCATTCTATTGTCAGCGACAAAAACCAATTCCTGAGCCCTACTAAGATTGTCTTGGATGCTTCTTGTGTTAGCCTTGTGTTGTTATCTTCAACTCACCAGATATAGTAGGAAATGTTCAAATAGGCAATTGACAAACATCACGAAATGCATGATAGATTCTGTCCTTCCCACATGCCATAAGCCTTAGTCAAAGTCAAGTCAAGATGAGCTAGATCAGGAGTGTCAAGGTACGTGGGCTGAATCTGGCCTGCGGGGTACTTAGATCTGGTCTGCGGGGCCATCCTGGGAACAGTGAAGGACCGGCCCGTGGTGTTTCTGTCAGAGAAAACAGGCTCCCGAACTCTGTTTTCACTGGCAGAAAGTTGCAGAAGGCTCTGGCAGCTGAAAACGGAGCTCAGGAGCCTGGGGCCACCACAGATGCCCCCGACAGGAGTGACATCGAGCTGGCCATGATTCCCGGCCTCCTGCGATCAAACATAACCCTGATGCAGCCCTCAATGAAATCGAGTTTGACATCCCTGAGCTAGATGATAGCTCTCATCACGTCCACTAATGGGCAGTGGCCATGTTGGCTAGCAGCATGGGAATTATAAAGCAATGCCCCAGGGTCAGGTTTTCTTATATCAGAATGCATGCTCACAACCACAAAATAGACGAGGGCGAAATAATTTTATTTGATAGCTTAATTCTTAATGCTACCTTTTCTCAAAAGAGAGATGCGTGTTCATCTCTGCTTCCTTTCCTTGTTCACATAACAATGTGAAATTATAATTGGAATAGGACTAATTTAGCAACCCCTTCCCCTTCAACTGTGGAGGAACAAGTGGCAATTAAATATGAAGAAATACAATCTCCCATCATGAATATTAATAAATAGCTGAAGGTACTATCTGTAGTAGTCCAAGATTGGGGCTTCCAGCTGTTAATTTGGGAAATGACTCCATGCATATAAAACAGCTTTATGCAAATGCCATGGATGATAAACAGGATTTCTTTGAGGGAGGCATTGAAAGCCAAGTGAATTGACTGGCCATGGGCTATTGTGACTACTGACAGGGAGAATATAATTCTTAGATTTTTGTGGAAAGAAGAGGCTGATAATGGCATTTAGCATTGATCTCATATTTGAGGACCAACAGTTTCATATGGAAATTCTACCCTACACTATCCTGGCCCGTTAGTAGTTTTGCAATCAAACTGTATTCTTAATTTGTGATCATTTTTTCCATACATGTATTGGTCATTTACCAATACATGTATGGAAAAAAATGATCACAAATTAAGAATACAGAAGGAAACTCAGCAGAACAATCATCTATAGGCATTTTTGGGTGAATCCCTTTGAATATATTCAAACCCATTTTTCCTGGCATTTTCACAGATTTTCACATGCCAAATATTTGGATGTGTGTGTGTGTGTGTGTCTATGTTTGTGTGAATTCCAGATTGCATATTGACCCAAGAAGAAGTATGGATATGTTTCAATAATAATTATGCCCACAGAATTTTCCCTCCCAGATATGAGTATTCATAAAAAGACAATCTTTATAAACTCCTTCCCTTTGCCTTAGCGGAACAATCCCCAAAAAATTAGGGTGCAGTCTTTTAGGTTGTTCATTAGCAAAGAAGTCAATCCAACAAACCTAGAGCTACTTTCCTAATCAAGAAAGGGAGAAATTGGTGACAGGCTTCCATAGCAAAAGTTTCTGGGAGCAGAAATTTCATTTCCTACTCTAAATGGAAAGTTCACTCCCTTTTTTAGATTTCCAGTACAGCAGTCTGATACGGCCATGGCAGACATTAATTGACAGACATCTTTTATGTTTTCTTAATTAGGAGGTACTAGTATTGGGATTTCTTTGAGCTGAACAGAGAATGTCTGGGAAGATAAGAAGTGATTCATTCCAATGAGATGGAGACAGTGCTCTTAATTATCAGACATAACTATGAATTGCTGTGCACATTGCCAAATCTATTTCTGGAATGTTTGGTTTTTATAAATTATAGTTCTCTTCCATATTCTTTTAGAATCCTTTAAGATAGGGCAGTCCAACTGGCACAATCAACTTGGCCATTCAAGAAGGGTTTTGAAAGGCTTCCAAACAAAGGCAGCTTCAGAGGAGGGGAAGGTTTTATAATAGATTACTGAAGTTCATGGTTAATGAACATGCAGTAATAAGTGATCTATGTCTGGAATGGAGATGAGAGACGGCCAGTTGGGTGCAATTGTTAAGGTACCAGGCTAGAAGCCAGAATACTGAGAATTTTAGTCCTGACTGAGGCATGAAGCCAGCTGGGTGATCTTGGGAAAGCCACTCTTTCTTAGTTCTAGAAAGAAGGCAAGCACTTCCAAAAAAATATTGCCAAGAAAATTGAAAGAAGTAGTGCAGGAAATTTTCAGGAGTCAAAATCCCTCCATCCCTCCATCCAGGGATGGAGGGTTATAAGCAATGGCACCATTTAAGAATTTGCTATGGAATCAGTGGTTTAATGGTAATGATAAGGGGCCCAGGGTTAGGAAAAGGGAATGGAAAAGTGGTGAATTCTGAGGGCAACATCAAATTATTTAATATGTTCAACACAAAAGGAGCAGTGAAGATCTTTGGATGAATCTCTACAAATGATGGGTTTGGGTATTGAAATGGCAAATGCGGTTCAAATGGAAGATTGGATAAATTGATGCATCTGGAAGTAATTTCTTGAAACAAAACAAAACACAGCTGACCTTTATAGATATGCTAATGGAACCAGAATGGCTGAAAGTGCCTCAGGAAATAAATACTGTGGTTGTCCTGGATTATTCCACAGGAATGTCATCCCAGTACAAAAAGAGTCACTTCATGCTGAATATCATTAGGACATGACTTTTCTAAAAAAAGAAGCCAAGTATCTATGGCAGTGGTGGCTAACCTTTTTGGGCTCCTGTGCCAAAAATTGTGTGCGCATATACCCAGAAAGCAATGCATGTACCCTCCCACTCCTGCGCATGCACGCGCAATCCCCCTCCACGCCTTCCCCTTACCTGCACTGCACCTCACAGCTGATTTTTTTGGCTGGTTTGAGGCCTTTTTCTGCCTCCCAGAGGCTTGAAAAAAGCCTCTGCAAGGCTTTTCCAGGACGATTAATAGGCCTGTTTCGCCACTTCCGGTATTACAGGAAGTGATAAAATGGGCCTATTATTTGTCCTGAAAAGCCTTGCAAGGGCTTTTTTCAAGCCTCTGGAAGGCTGAAAAAGGTCTCAAACCAGCCAAAAAATCAGCTGTGAGGCATGCACATGCGCAGTGAGGTAAGTTTGTCTTGGCTCACATGCCGCACAAATGGCTCTGTGTGCCACTTGTGGCACGCGTGCTGTAGGTTCGCTATCATGAATCCATGGTGATCACTTGGAGTGCTGCATATAATAGGCAGCCTTGAACAACATGAAGTGGAGTGGAGGACACAGTTCATCCTCACAATCCTCTCTTAAAAAGAGAAAGTCTTTGTCCTGCCCAATTTTGGAGTGTGACCTTAACATGACCCACAAGCCCAAAGTTACCATTTCGGCAATGGAATTCTCATCCTCCTGAACTCCAGATGCTAAGTCAGAGCATCAGGATAAGACTTCGCAGAGAAAGCCCAGGAAACCACTCAGTGGAATAAGTTTGCCAGATTCCTAAATATACATTTTTATCCTAAGGAGTCGGACACCCATAACAGCTGAAGACTAAAATTATCAATTGAAAATCAGCAGCTTTGTTTGGGGAAAACCATTACCTTTGATGGTATTATGAGTGGAAGGGCAGCTATCTTGACAGAGAGCCAGTTTGGTGGGGTGATTCAGGAATCAGGCTAGAAACTGGAAGGCCACCAGTTCTGGATTTGCTTTAGGCCTAAAGCCAGTGGTGCAACCTCTGGCTAATCACTCTTTCCTAGCCTTAGGAAGGAGACAAGAGCATTTCTAAAATCTTGCCAAAGAAACTGCCAGAATTTGTTCAGGTGGTTGCTAGGCATTAATACTGACTGAAAGGCACCCCAAAATAAATACTAATAAAATAAAAATGAAAAGAGTTAAACAGTATCTCAGCAGGTAAACCAGGCAAAATGGAGAAATAAAAACCAGAAATCACTTTACTTTTGGATGTGGATGATTAAGCAGCATTTATCTCTGTTCATACTGCCTGCAGGATTCCCATTAGTAGCATTATCAGTCATTTATAATACCTCAATATTGTCATATAGAAATGATGGTTCCCTTAATCCAAGGGATAGGGAACTGTTGTCTCAAGATATTTTGGATGACAGGACCTAGAATCCTTTGTCAATGGTCATGTTGGCTGAGGCTGATGGGAACTGAAAGCCCAAATATTGATTGCGTCTCTGGTTTTCTCTCCCCGTCTCTGAAAATAGAGCTATTCAATCATACTTAAAATGAAGCCTGCAGTTCTTTATTGCATTATAATTTGGGATGGGGGGGTGGGGAACCCAATTAGCATTTCTGATTGAAAATGGATGATGAATAATCAGCTAGGCCAAGACCTAAAACATTCTGAAAATAACTCATTGGTCAAGCACAGAACGCCTGTTTTTTGTTTTTTAAAAAATCTGCTTCTTAATCCGCTTTAAAATCAGGAAGGAACTCACTATTTTCCACCTTGTTTTTTTTATTGCACCTTTCTTTCCTTGGCAGGCACTTCATCCTTTTGTGAATTACTTTCTCCTCCTTTCTTTGGATAGGATTAATCATATGGATGCTCCCACTCAATCAGGGCACACACAAAGAATAGGATGATCCCTAGCCAATCAAATCTGGGTGTGGTGTGGTGTTCCTGAGCTGTTTGAGGGAGGAAAGAGAAATGAAGGGAAGTTAAACGAGTTGTAATTAAGGTCCTTGAGGATCTCTCTCTCTCTCTTTCTCTCCCTCCCTCTTTCTCTCTCTCTGAAAAATTGAAAACCTAATAGTATGAGTTGTAATCTTGCCTAAGGCACGAGGCCAGCTGGGTGACCTTGGGCCCGTCACTCCTTCTCAACCTTAGCAAGAAGGTAACAGCAAGCCATTTCTGAAAACATTTCCAAGAAAATTGCAGGGACTAATCCAGGCTGTCACCAATGTCAACACTGACTCAAAGGCACTCAGAAATACAATACTAAGAAAAGAATCCAATTATGCATACAGGTCTACGTTCTTCTGACACAAGTAGTGAGAATGACCTGCACATTGAGGAATTTCAAGTTCAACCTTCCTATGCCCAACAGCCCTGCACCTTCAAGAGCTGCCTCTAGGTGGGAGCAGAGGGGATGCGAGACTATTGTCGCCAACTCCCCTTGCTCGTTCTTCCCCAAAGGTGCTAATTGACTTGCCTTGGGCTATGATGCGTCAATGCATGTTGTTTGCCAAAGCTTTTGTTGCAGGATGAGCTACTGGGAGGAATGAGGCTTTTGAAAAAAGAAAGGTCAGGTTTCCCAGCTGAGATCTTGCTCAGCTTCGTTCACTTTCCCACTGCTAACTGCTGGACCAGCGTCCTGAAAAATCAAGGCCCTCAGACATGGATGCTTCTGGGCCAGAATAATCGTTTCAATTGTTTTGTGTGCCAGAAACCCTGAATACACCCTGACAGAGAGGAAATGGCCACAATGAGAGGAAGAAAAGGGAGAGGTTTATTACTTTATTTAAAGTAAACTGTTAAGGGGATTATACACAGGCCCAGGCCCTGGGCTTTCTCTCAGCCATAAGGAACAGCACAACAAATCACTGCAACACAGCCATTGTTATGGTGTTCTTGAAAGGAAAGATCTGAAAACCGGAGGCAGAATAAAACTCTTTGTAGAGTCCCAGAAATAAAACAGAGACAAATAAGTAGGATAAAAGGACAGTTTCAGTTTACTGTGTTGAAATCAAGTCACACCTCTGACAAATTTATCTTATTAAAAGTAAACAAATGCTAAGGTCACATTAAGGTCAACAGAAGGCTCTCATATGGCCCTTACTGTTAAAGCTGTTACAGTATTTAATCTTCATACCTTGTTTCTCTGCTGCCCGGATTAATGCAGCCAATCCTTACTGACGGATACTTAGGGCTAAATGAGCATCTATGTTTCTTAGCTGAGGGGAATGTTGACTCTACTGATTGAGGATGATGGTAATAAAAACCAACATAGCTTGAAGACTACAAGTTGGGGAAGGATATTTTAAGGGATACAGGGTAAAGAAAATAACACCACACAATGCTGAGGGGGTCTTCTTAGCTAACATCCATTGAAGTTTAATCACATTACAATTATAAAACTTGAAATTCGATTCATGGTAATAACAGCTCAACATTCATAATTAGTATTGGAAGAAAAATGCACAGTAGAATGATGGCAGAGGCTGCAGCAGCGAATTACAGCAACTAATCAAAGACACAGCTCTGAGGATTATTGGGCCTAGTTGTTGCATCTCCAAATGCTCAAGGATCAGGGTTTTACAAATTCTGATCCAAGAATCACCTCAGATCAGAATTGTTTGCCACTTACTTATTTTGCAAGTTCTCTGGCAAGAGTTGTTTTTTTTTTTTTTAAAGCATAAAAGTAGAATGCAAAACACACACTTGAATGAAAATGATTGTAAAAGTAATTTAAACAGACATAATTTAAACACCCATAGTGCGACTAGCTGCTATGCTAATTAATGTGCAAATGGGAAAGAACAGACTCTATGGGTAGAAGAAAATGACCCTTCATAACAACTGGGCATGAGAAGATGCTTTTAAAAAATGCCCTGTCTTCTTAGTTCCAGTGTGAAGTCCTACACAAAATTAGCAAAGACATAAGTGTAATGAGAAATGAATGTAATCTCTTACAGATTGGACAGATCATGGATGGGGCAAAGAAATCTGGTTTGATGCAGACTTGCTGAAAAATGACCATAAGAGGTGATGATTTCTAACAAGCTGAGACTACCTTGCAGTGTTTTGTGCCCTGTGATTGACATGGCCATTAGAAACCAGATCAGACTGGGTGTGAGATACTGCTGGCATCAAGAACCTAGGGAATGATGTGACAGTGTGTTATCTTTCACCAGTAGGTCAAGCAAGAAGTAAAAAAGTTGAAGGAAGCTTGCTGAGGGCAGTCAAGGATAAGGAAAGGAAAAGTTGCCTCTCTGGCATGAAAGAAGAGACGTGAAAATAACTAAAATGGTTGTAAACTTGCCTCATTAGACGGAACATATTCTGCTGTTTCTGCCTGCTCCTTCTAGGATGCCTGGGGTGAAAGCTTGGAGAAAAGATATAAACTGCAGTCAAGTTTCACTCCAGGTGAATTTATAGAGACTTAATAGTTTGCCATAGTCACTCTTGAACCTGCACCCTGGGCTTTCGTGGTGGCTTTTCAGCCAAGCATTAACTAGCTATACTAAGGTTTGGCTGTTTTAGGTATGCAAGGTGCTCCCTCTGTATGTGAGTTACAAGTGACAGTGGGGACAAGTGGGTGTGATATTGCTCCGCCAGAAGGAGAAGGTAGTGGGTGTTTTGTGTTTGGGGCCCCAGGCTGATGAAAGACAAACTAGTGAGTACAATAACTACCTGCTTTATATGCTGCAAACATATGCTTAGATGAGTAGTGATAATAGCGCTATATTTATCTGAAGCTAGAGATGTACTTGGTGTTTATGAGAGTGTTTCCTGTGCCCTGGGCTCTTCCAAAGCCAGTTTCTTCCTCAAAGGTGCGTTCATAATTTATATGCTCCATGAACACTTTTTAAATCAACTTCATTGGGTGCAGAATCTGTGTTGATGCTGAGTATATACAGGTTCTTATCTATTGTCTAGAGCAGAGATGTCCAAACTGGACTGAGGAATTCTGGGAGTTGAAGTCCACAAGTCTTAAAGTTGCCAAGTTTGGGGACCCCTGGTCTAGAGTACTGAGAAGGTATTCAAAATAGGACAAAACAAGACTGGACAAAAGTTCCACATTCAAAAGAGGGAATCTCAATGTCTCTCTCTTTAAAGAGAGGCAACTCAGTATGGCTGAGCTCCTGTAAGTGACCAGCATTGACTTCCAAGAAACATGCGATGAATCTGCTTTTTCTAGTAATTCCAGGTGTTCGTATTTTCTCAGGAGAAGAAAAAAGACAGTTAAAGATAGTGTACCATAAAAATTGAAATAGAAGATTAAAGGAAGAGATAATTTGTACTATGATGGAAGTAGTAGTTATGGAGAACCGATGGATTCCTCTTGTCTTCAGGCCAATTCAATATTTTTGCGATTCAGCTAGCACAGCTATGCCATTACAATTCAGAGTCATGAGGGACCGGAAATTTGCTCCCCTGAAATTAGTAGCTAGGCTAAAATAATTTCTGCAGTGGTAAATTCAGATGTGGCAAATGAATTTTATGCAAAGAAAAGACTTAAATGAAACCAGTAAATGTGAAAGCTGAAATAAATCCCTTGTAACTCAATGTCTGAAAATAAGTTTCTCTTCCCCTTCTGGTATCAAGAGTAGCACAACACTGAATTCCAAATCCCTCTACAAGAATTTCTAAATGGCATTCCAGAATAGTGGTTGAAGCTGAAGTCATGTTGGAGGCTGGTATTACATGCTGCGGCATAGAGATGCCTTCAATAAAGGGTTACCGTGATTTATTTTGTTGTGGCTGGAAAGGGAACACCAGAGTGAGGGGTTCTTGATGTTCTCTGAACTTGCAGGGGTGTCATTTTCTTGCAGACGTTTCATTACCCAAACTAGGTAACATCATCAGTGCTAGTACTAATGATGTTACCTAGCACTGATGTTATCTAGTTTGAATAATGAAACCTCTGCAAGAAAACAACCAAGCACCTCTCAATCAAGGACCTCTCATTTCAATCCTGAGCTAAAAATATTCTCCTTTATTGGGACACTAGAGTGCTCTCACCTTACTGGCAGGTAAAAGTTTATTTTATTCTTTCTGATATTTGAGAGGTCCAGGAACAATCAGCCCTTAAAACAGTTAAGTATGCTGGCAAACTGAGGTATGTAGGCACCAAGTTTTTATTTATTAGATTTTAATGAAAATCCTGATTTTTTTTTTAAAAAAATAAAGAACTCAAGGCAGCAAACATACCTACTACTCCTTCCTCTTAGTTTCGCCACAACCACCAATCTGTGAGATGCGTGGGGCTGAGATAGTGTGACTGGCCCGAAGTCATTGTTGGCTTTCATGTCTAAGACGAGACTAGAAGTCACCTCTCATGATTTCTAGCCTTGTGCCTTAACCACTAGATCAAACTGCTCTTCAGAATCTATACAAAATTTGGTCTCCATTTCATAACAAATTAAAAGTGGTTACAAAAATGCTTCCAACAATGGCTGAACGCACCTTAAGTGAATGAATTCTGCTGTAACTTTTTACATGTTTTCACATATGAAGCTAACAAAGATTAAATTGTAGATCATTATTTAAACAACTTTGGGGATTCTGGAAATTGTGTGGAGCAAAGATGCATTTAATGGAGAAAACTTGAGAAGAAAATCAAGTGTTTTGATTTTGTTTTGTTTTAAAATGTTTTTTTTTACTTCATTAAAGGGAGAAAAATCCCACAGTATCTGTTAAAAAACAAATAGCAACAGGGACACTTGGCATGCAAAATTATTTTGAACATTCTTTTACATTAGTGGCAGCCCATCCAACACGCATTTTACAGAGATTTATTTCTTTGTTCTCAAACAGGCAAATCAGAATTCTGTCATTCATACTATACCGCAAAATAGTCTACATGGGACGAAAATGAATCAGGCAACAAAGATACTATTTATAAACCAGATCATCTGAGGACGTTTTTCTTCACATTGTATAGTACAACAAACCAGTATTTTACACAGTCACGGGAGTAACAATTATTCCATTATACTTCTAAACCAGCATATGAATGAAAGGGAGTTAGTATTTTTTGAAGGCAGTGTAGTTAAATGTTAATCTTATTGCAACAAAGAGACAGTGAAAACTGCAAATTTGAATCTTGACTCAGATCACCAATGTAGAAATAGGTAGTGCTATAAACAAGAGTGATATGGAAGATTGGGGCTTGGTATTTTAACGAATTTAGTAAATTGCGGTTGGTTGAACACCTGACCCTCAGTATGATGTGCTTCTTCCTATCTTAAATCCAGTTTATTGGATGTTTTAAAAGGAAAAACTAGTTCTGTAAGATGTATCTCCCGTTAGTATAAAAGAAGGAGAAGCACATCAAGAGGCTGCCAATTAAATTGGTTTTATGAGGGGAAAAAATACATGCCAAACCTGGTAGAAGAAGAGAGATGGGCCTATACGTTATAAATGAGGTAGAAGCCAAGCACAGTGACTAGTGTGAAAGATATGAGAGCTTTGGAAGCAATTATTCCAAATGGTTATGAAGAAAGTGACAGGAAGTGTGGAGTATAGAAACTACCCCTATTTCTTGTGCATGACAAAATGTTTTTTTGGGGGGGAGGGAGGGACAAAGTGGGCCTGATTGACATTTTGTTACGCATTAGCAATTTTGAGAAACAACAACAGAAAGTTATCCATGGGTTTTCCCCATATCCCTGAGGTGGGGCCACTCTTCACACGGATGCCATTATCAACTTGAGGAAGCCTGCCTGTGGAAGGGTCATTAGGTCTGAAATATGGTCATGTAAACATCAACCCTCGCCACCCTGACCTTCCTTGGGAAATCAATGAACCATTACCACCTACATTGTACGTACACAACAAAA
Source organism: Bungarus multicinctus (assembly GCA_023653725.1). Classification (NCBI taxonomy): domain Eukaryota; kingdom Metazoa; phylum Chordata; class Lepidosauria; order Squamata; family Elapidae; genus Bungarus; species Bungarus multicinctus. The sequence continues at coordinate 178,804,140 of CM042834.1, forward strand.
AACAGAACTGAGTCATCGCCTTTAAATTAGGAATCGGCACAAAAAACCCTTAGAGCTTTATTGTTGTACCCCTCCCCCCGCAAAAGGAGAAGGGAATAAAAATATATTTATATATGTATATATATTAAACCACTATTTAAGTACATACCCTATTCATAAATAACCAAACACTTTCTGCCATTGCAAAATTATTCATTGAGATCTTTAAAACGACATCCTCATTAAGACAAAAAAAAAGGGGGGGAAGGGTCTTCGTGTTGGGTTAATTTGCGCATAAAAACAACAACACAAACCTGGCGTTGAGTGTGTAATACGTAATTCCCAAGTCTGGAGTGTGTAGCAAAGCCAGTTTTCTTTTCTCCTTCCACTCCGCTCCCAGAAGGGAATGCGCCCGTTTGCAGATTCGGTCTGAATTTATTTCCCCCCCCCCCCCCCCCAAAAAAAAAGAGCCAGGGTGGGAACACATTGTGGGCCACAGGCAGAAAGTTTTCAAGAGCTTTCTTTGGGTTTGGCAAGATTTCCATTCCTGGGAGCGTGGGAGGGTGGGATTCCTGGGAAAAAAAAGATGCATTTCATCTACGTCTGAATCCATTTTCTCTCATATAAATTAAAGCCAATGTTTCCACACAGGACATGCAAAGTAGTGCAACAATTCCACTCATACTACTATACAACAGTCTGTTTCTGGAAAGATCAAAAGGGGTCCTCTGTTTCCAAGAAATGCTGCGCCATTGCCAATGCAAGGATCCTTCTGCTGCTGCAGCCTTCATCTCCAATCCACAGGAAGGAGCGTGTGTAGAACAATTATAAGGTCCGGACAGCTACAGGGTACAGGAGTGACAAATGTTCAGCTCCTTTGATAGGCAGTTTCTTTGCAGTGTAGTAGTGAATCACCTCAGGCACACTGTCAAAAGGAGGGCTGTTCTGACCTAAAATATACTTCTCTTTGGTCTTTGCCAACTTCATGTGCATAAACCCTTGGTTACTCCTGTTGGAAAAAGAAAGGAGAGAGACAGATGATATACAAATTTCCACAAGCCACCATCAATTAGGGAATCCAATGATGAATATATTATACGAATGTAGAACATGCAGAGTATATTAAAAAAATGTCTCATCTGCCTTTGGCACCATATGGAACAAAAGAAAAACAAAACAGAACATTTAGTGAAATAGATTGCTTTAAAAACTCCAGTGATCTGTGATTAAAATGACCGTAACCTGTTTGCTGCCTAAGGGAGTATAGAATATCCAGTGCTTTGGTTTGGAAAGTGCTTTTGTTATTTACCTATTAATTAATTTATTATTGAAATTTTCCAAGGCAATTTTATGATGGAGTGGAGTATCTGTCAGCAGCTCCTAAAAGCAATTGTGCCTTTTCTTAGGATTTTGGAGTTGCCAAGAGATCCCAGAAAAAGATGCATTTGTTTTAAGATTCTGTAGACAGATATTGTATTTTCCAATAAAGAAGAATATATGTCACTCAGTGTTGAAATGAGGGGTCCTTGGTGCTCTCTGAGCTTGGTTGTTTTCTTGCAGATGTTTAATTACCCAAACTAGGTAACATTATCAGTTCTAGCATTGATGTTACCTAGTTTGGGTAATGAAACATCTGCAAGAAAATAACCAAGCTCAGAGAGCACCAAGGACACCTCTCTGTATTTTCCCTTTTCTGCTTCTACATTCTGAAACACTGCAGACCCCTCTCATTATGAAGTAGACTGCATTATAAGGACCAAAGAGAAACAGTTGTTGGCTCTGATCAACCATTAATATGTATAGTTGTGTGCTACATTACTGAGAATGATGCTATAAATAAATATTTTCTATCCCTAATTTGACGGAACCTCTGAATGTACCCAAGTTGGGTTGACATGATAAAAATATAGACCTGTCTATGGGGTGTCTTTGGATTTTATGACAAATATGCAACTGCTCTGCATTCAGCTGTCAATTTTTTCTGCAAAGTTTAAAAACAAATACCCCAGATAGCAAATGCTTCACTAAATTTGAGGGGACAGAAACCTTCGTTGGAGGATGCCTCTAGAGAAACATGTATAGCTTACTACTTAATTTATAATGAGCCAAAAAAGTTTTTTTTTTTTAAAAAAAAGAGAGAGAGAGATGGAGAGAAAAATCTAGGGAGATTTTTCTGGCTGCACAGGCAATTGAAAGAAGGCTGAGACTGCAGGGAAGGTGTTTGAGTTTGCGTCTCAAGGGCACAAAGAGATAATTTTAAATTGAGAATAGTGCCTTTATCCCCTCTTAAATTGCTTAAGAAAATTCAGCTTTTTCGTAGGGCAAGGGGATATCTCCATCCTGTGAAAAAGCTGAAGCAAATTTCAGGCTCACATTATTCAAATTTTCCAAGGCAATTTTGTGATGAAATGACCCTTCTCTATAGAGCAGGAATCACTGCAGGCATTGTAATTATAGCTCTGGCACGCTTAAAAAAATCTTGATTTAAATTTAAATTCTTTACGAGAATGATTCTCTTTTGAAACATAATTGTTCTCTAAACGATTTCCTTTAAGCCAAGGGTGACACCTCTAAATACTTATTATGAACGGATATATTGTGGTATCCCTTCAAGTTTATTATACTTTTTTTTATCCTCCTCTAGTAAATGCTCTAAAATCCTGATACCAAATTAATGGGATTGTAAAAACAGGTGCCTATTAATTTAAAACTAGAATAGAGGCCAACCCGATGAGAGGTCTTCTTAAATTTAATGCCAGAACAGAAGACACTGGTTAAATTTGTTTGTTTGTTTGCTTGCTTGCAGTTAGAATGATTACCTATTGATTGGATCATATACAAGATTGGTTTGGGATTTAGTTTATATACTGGGTCATGATGAGTTTTTTTTTATTGGTATCCATTATGGTTTATAAATCATGTTTTATAGCTTGGCATGACACGTGAATGCAACCAACTATGGACCAGTCAAGCCAACCATGAATAAACTTATCTACGGCTTAATATTCAGACAATACGAAGGTTTTTATTTATTTATATGGAGGGAATTATATTGAAAGGTCTGAAAGAGCCAGTGAAAAGTTGGCTCTGTACCAATTTTACAAAGGATTCCTAGTGGCAGAATATTAGAAGAGAAAATCATATTCCATTCCATATGAATTCCATTTTCCAAGCCTACTTCCCTGAAGCATATTACATTGCCAAATTATGTACCCTTGTATTTGTAACTGTGCAAGACATGAAAATACATCCCAGATTGTATCATCATAGGGCAACTTTTATTTGTTAGAGATAGGAATATAATATGGATTCAGGCTGTCAGGAGATGTCCTATTATCTTGCAGAATAATCATGCTTTAGAACAGCGGCCCCCAACCTTTGGGGCACCAGGGACCGGTTCCATGGAGAGAGGATTTTCCATGGACTGGAAGGGGTATGGTTTTGCATGCTGCCTACCAAAACCCAGGAAAGTGCGGCCTGATTGCTGGCATGCCACGGACCGGTGCTGGTTGGGGGTTGGAAATCCCTCCTTTAGGAAACCTGTTAAATACACAAAGCTTTGCTCTTCTTCCAGTCTTTTCACAGCTGTATATAAAAGTTTAGGCACATTCTTGGACTTCTGAAGTGAACAGAAATTGACAACTACTACTGCATGGTTCAAAGTTAAATCCAACGTCCTTCTGAACATGTGAGTAAATCCAACGTCCTTCTGAACATGACCTTATACGGACAGTTATATGGACAGTTATTTATGTAGTCAAAATAAAAAGCAAAACCAGTGAATATGGCAGACCAAAAAGCCGTGCGTCTTTTCAGTCAATACCTGTTTTGGTAGAAACAACAGCTTCCAATATTTCCTACAGCCACCAAAAGACTGCTCTTTTAGCTCTTGTTTATGAATTTTCCCTTACTCTTCCTTGTGGAACTCTACTAGCTGATAAATATTGATAGGTCTTGGAAATATCCAACCTTTTTTAAAAAAACTTCATTTCTTTGCTGGTTATAGGACACTGATCTGCAAGGTAGAGGCCACAATCACTGCAAAAGTACTTGCCGAAACGTTTAACTGACACTGAAGTAGTTGCCCAAAAGTCCTCTATGCAGTACTGATTATACAGCAATAATCTTCATCAGAGAGTTATCAGAAAGAAATATTTTCTCTAATCTCATCACAGGTTATTATTTCAGTGATGCAAACACATAAACCAACAAGCCTGAAAGCTGAAACCCTTTGGAACAAGGTGCTTTAGACTGATAAAAACCAACGTTGACTTCTTTAGGTGCTGCATGAGAAACATTTGAAGAAAAATGTCTGAGGAATTTGAGGAAAAGGACATTTGCCAGCCATTGAGCAAGACGGTTATATGGCATCCAGTAGCACAGGAAGTATTGTGTGGGTGGAAGGAAGGATGGATTCTACTAAATTTCAACATTTCCAAGAAGCTAATGTTCCATAGTCAGTGAAGAAATTGAAACTGAAAAGAGCTTGGAAATATTAGTGAGACAACAGTCCAAAATAGTTTCCTAAATCAATCATGAAGCAATTACAAGAGAGAAAGAGAAAGTCTCTGGAATGGTACTCTTACTGTAAAAAATGTGGGAAGATCTCAAACAGGAAGTGCATGCAAAGAGCCTCAAAATATACTTGAACTAGAAGAATTATCTAAGAAAGCACACAAAAAGTAAGGGAAAAAAAAAAAGACATCTAGCTGCCTATAGCAGAGATCTCCAAACTTGGCAACTTTAAGACTTGTGGACTTCAACTCCCAGAATTCTCCAGCCAGCTGGCCTATAGCAAATACGGTAGTTGGAAGCAGTTTCTTCTGCCAAAGAAGGGCTGTGAGATACTAATTAAAAGGGTGTATAAATTTCTTTATCTATTGTACTTAGTTTTCTTTCCCCCCATTCTCATTAACCTTGATTTTAATAAGACATGAGATCAAATAGGGAAACTTGAGTGGAATGTTTTCCATAATTATCCAGATGACTGCATGAATTGCAAAAACTTTGATGCAACCCTCTGCCTGTGGAATTAAAATGTGCTTTTCTCTGCTCTTTTGCAACGTTTGCTGTTCGTGACCCATATTCAGCTGTGGTATGTGTTCTTGCAAGTTGTTAATGGATTTTTGACAGCTCTTGTTCAAAAATCTATCACGCTTGCCTTTCTAACTGTGGACACAATGAGTGCCTGTGAATTGGGAAGCCGATTGAGGAGTGTGAGCTCCCAATCTTTCATCTCTAGATGTGATTGTCTTCCAACCCTGTATTAACTTTACCTAGCTTCCTCTTGCCCCTAGGATCCCAAGGTCCAAATGTTCCTTGCTCTGCAATCAGCCAAACACACAAAGTGACGGGGTTAAAACACATCCATTCACTTTAATGCCCACAACGTACTGTACCCTTAAAGGGCAAGTATGCTAATTTCTCAGCCACATAAACTTAAATTTTACTGCATCTGGATCTACATATGCTACAAAGGTAAAAAGAACAGATGAATTATTCAAGAAAGCTTCCTGGGAAATTCCTACTTAAAGCATGCCTGCATGCAAAATAGCTACTCTGATGATGAAATCATTTCCAAGTTAACAGGAAGGAAGCTTTTGAAAACCTGGAAAATTATTGATTCCCCCTTTTTTCAGTGACAATTAAAAGCAGGTCTGGAGAAACTCCAGCAAATAAAACCAGGAAAGGCTAACCAGGAAAGCAGTTTAATGAGTAACTAGAGGAGGGAACCTATTTGGATGCAATAGGTCACACTGAGATGTCTGTGGGAGAATGTTGGCAAGAGGAAAGCCAAAGCTGGCATCTCTGCTAGAAAAGGAAACAGCCTATATGATTAGATAAGGGCAATGTTACAAAAGGTCTTGGAGGCAGAAAGAAAATGACTAAACAAACTCATGAAAACTCCTCTTCTTTTGGCAACTAAAGAACAGCCTGGCTAATAACCGGTAAGGATTAATAAGTTCTCATAAATTCCATCATCACATGCTACATCCTAGTCTATCTAAGGCCTTAGGAAACCTTTGGACTGCAGCTACAATAATTCCTTGGATGGAGAATTATCAAAACCGCAGGTCAAGAGCATCAAATTAAGACAATACAGACCAGAAATTACAAGGATATTGTGTAATGCTGGAGATTCTTTCCAAAGCTATATCATATGATAGGAAACTTGTGAAGTGATTCCGAAAGATTTGACATTAACAGAATGTTTCAGAATATTTTACTCTATAAATAGGGAAATTACATATAAGACACACAAACGTAATTATGATTCTCTTTAGCGTGCCTCATTCACATACCATGTAAAGCCATCATGGTGTTTCTTCAGTTCCACTTTACATCTGCATGAATCTAACCATTGCAATGGGTAGGTCACCGTTGATTACTCAATGTGTAAAATCAACCAATTGTGTTTTATTCAGTACATCAAGGTAAAGCCAATAACAGGGTTTTAGCACATTTTGTGAGCGGAACCGTTCTGTTTTGTTGTGTGTGAAATTTCAAAATGCACTCATTGTATAGTACAATTATATTACAAACTGCTGGGTAGATTCATAAAACTACTTCAAATGTTAGCTAACCTTTCCAAATATCAAGTTCAATTTTCCAGCACTGGCAAATGTTGCATTCCCATAGTAAGGAGTCTTGACAAATAATCTCCAAGAATTTGGACAACCAAGTGATGTTGTACTGACCATGGCCACATAATCTGGGCTTAAAGCTTTCTCTCTAAAAATAAAGGAACCGCAAAAGTGATACTGACAGCTGCATTTGGGAAGGATAGAAAAAAAGAAAAGAGGCCACTGGACAGCACTGAAAGGATTAGAGGCAGGCTACAGACAGGACCCAGATGGAGTTGTGAGCTGCAACAATTCAGCAAAACAGTATCTGCCGAAACCTAGTTAAATGAAGTGATGATTTTTCAGTCCATGTAACCCTGTCAACAGTCACTCAATTGCAATAATAATAGCAATTATGGGCTGCAACCCACTGGCTCCAGATCTAAGAGTGTTCCATCTACCCAGAGCTATTGAACAACATGAAAGCTTAGGGTTTTTTTTTCCCAACATGGCCAAGACATTGATGCAATCAGATGGGAATCATGTACATGATGCAAAAAAATCCTGAATTCTGTTTTCTGCAATTCTTTTATGATACAGGCTTGCACCTTCACGTTAATGTTTGCCTTTGGTTGCTGCAACATTACATATTGCAAATCAGGAAATAAACTGTGATAAAGACATTGCTTTAAGAGCTGTTCTACACACTCTAAAATCTTTTGATTGTAACAGTGCAAGTTACACGTTATGGTCATTAAACAGGAGAGGATTCTATATAATACCCCTGATTTGATAATTTATAACATGCAGAGAGCTTTTAAAAGTGGAAGAGTACATTGAAAGTATACTCCTATTCCTGTTGTTGTACAATCCAGAATTCTGCCTTCTTTTTGTGAAATTCTTAGATCGTTAGAATGAACTGCTTGAAAAGCAATGCATGAATGAGTTAAAATGCATTTGAAGCCAGGCTGAAGAGGAAGCGGTCAAATGGAGTTCCATGTCAAATGGCCGTACATCGGCCAACACCAAAGGGAGTGAAAATGTCCAAAAACTATCCACATCTGGGAGTCAGTCATTTAAACCGGCAGCACCATTAGCTATCAAATGAGCAATTCTATTTCAGAAAAGTTGCTTTGTGCTGAAAATCAGCTTTCATTGTTATGAACTAGCTTGGTTCATGGCCACTGATTTGTTTAAAAAAAAAAAAAAAAAAGGCATTTCGTGGCATCAGACTTTTAGCAACCAGTCAAAGCATTGGAAAAATTAGTTGAGAACTGCAAAATGTGCAGTTTAAAATTTCCAGACACGGGCCTCTGGATGATAACAACAAGCTAGCATTTTACTGAAGCACTGTAGGCTACAATAATTGCATCAATGCTTTGCCATTGTGTGTGCTATTCATAATTGGAAGGAAGGACTCTACTCAATACTATTCAGCCACACTACTTACAGTATAATGCAGTTCCTGCCTATGAAAAAATAGTTGTCTCAACGAAACAAACGGAATATTTTTAAATCATTTTTTTTTATCGAAATCAAAATTAGAAATACTGCACATGGCAGACACACTTTCTTCAACGCCCCCACTCCACCATTACATGAACCATCACCTTCCCAATAATGGTGGCATTTAATAAGGCTTCACAGTTTTTTGCAGCTGCCGGGACACATAGCCCACAGCAGTAGGTTGCTTCCCAAGACCTCTTACTTTGAGTTATAATTGCTTAATGCATTTTTCATGAAGAGCACAGAGTAATAGTTATGTTAAATTGCCTTCTTTTTCATGATAAAATGACTTTAAAACACTCACACGTAACATTTATGCAATTGGGGAGAGAGCATGGGCTCAATGATTATGACTCTATTACTTGGAATCCCATGCATTGTCGGGCTCACTTCATCTCAAAAGGAAAAAGAGAATTTTCAATTTTCAATCACAGCCACATTGGCGGTATAATAAGCCATAATTATAGAGTGGCCACTGCTTAGCTCTATCACATAGACATCTGCACACTTCTGAGATCAGAGATTTTTCAGTTTAATGAGTGCCTGTAGCAAGGTACCATGGTCCTTAGACTGAGAATCAACACTGTTTATAGTGCATTCGTGGAGAATCCCAATAATGTCATCAAATTTTAGTCTGTGGTACATGTTTTAAATCTTTTTAGTCATAGTATTCCGATCTCCCTCAATGGAACAAAGCCCCTGAGATGGGAAAAACAGAAACGTAAGTATATTTCTCAGAATGCAGAATGTTGTAGAGAATTCTGCTTCTCTTTTGATGTTGGTTGTGGTAGGTGGCAGCTTAAGTTTCAGCAGAGACATGAATCACTTCTGATCCCTTTCTTTCCCTGAATTCTCAAGTTGTTTTGAGCGAGCGGACAGGTGGTTTCACACAACTGAATGCAAACTTTAAAAAAAAAACTTTTGCAGTACAGCAGCAAAAATAGTTTCAAAACAGGAGTACCATTTCCCTTCAGGTTAACAGAAATATGTATGATTTATGTGCAAGTAAGGATTCTTTAAAAAAAATCAGAATAACAATATTTCTGAGGAAGCTAAAAAACAAGGCAAAGCAATTGCTACATTTTCTAACAGGTAATGTTCCAAAAATGGATCTTTAAGAAGAGTTACCAGATGTCATTAGTTCTATAGTTCTGCATTTTAAAAACTGTCATTGTAAATATTGCTTCTTTACTACAAGACACAGGGATGCTGATATAATCAAAGGGGTTTTCCCTGATTAGAAATTACAGTATTATTAATATAGAAGGAAGACTCAGAAAAAGGTACCAATGAGCATTTTGCACTTTTGGAAATTCAGAATTTTTGTGTAAAGGAAAAGGGAGAGAAGGGTTTTTAGTTGGAGAAACACTTGCTCACAAGCTATGCTATATTTGCTACTAGTGAAAATGGAGAAGGACAGGGTGGGAAAAAGAGGCTCTGTTAGGCACATGTAACCAGTCCTACATGTGTAAAGTTTTTATGGTATCACTTAAAAAGTACCATTTTTAAAATATTCTGCCATTTTATACAGGAAACTCCCCAGGCTGCCAGCCTTAGCCTGGGAACAAACAGATAAGATTCTATGGAGCTTAAGGGAAGTCAGTTCTGGATCTCTTGTGACTACGCAAAGACTTGAGGCTAATTTTGCACTTGACGCCTCCCCTTGGTTCGGATGGGTACTTCCCAACAGGCTAAGTAGATAGATTAAAAAAAATTAAGATGCCTAATTATGTTCTATTATAATATCAGCCTTCCCAGGTAAACCAGATAAGAAACATGACCAAATGAACTAATTCTGCCTTATTGCAAGGATACATTAACAGAACATTGCAAGCCTGAAAGTACAAATCTCCCACTGGTCTCCTTTGCAGCCTAAGGAGTTAGGGAAGGATCCTCTTTCTCCTCCCATTATAGAGCTATGGGGTATGACGTCTCTTATCTGAGCATTCCCTAAACCAAGGGTCTTCAAACTTGGCAAGTTTAGGACTTCAACTCCTAGAGTTCCTGATTGGATCAGGAATTCTGAGAGTTGAAGTCTACACGTTTTAAAGCTGTCAAGTTTGAAGACCCTGCCCTAAACAATATCTCTGGCTTGCACCTCAAGGTCTTTCTTACAAACCATCCGTGTAATTTGTCAGCTGGAATCTCTATAGGATATGGCAGAGTTTCTGCAATGAAACACTTAAATGAAAATATCTGTGTGGGTGCTGCACTGTAATTTCAGAAACTACAAAAAACAAGAAAAGCTACGATATGATCTGAAAGAAGGCACATGCCTAGACACAGTTCACAATCACAGCCAACTCTACTAGTTTCAGCGTGGAAGAAACAGCAAATGTAAGCTTCCACAAGAGTGAAGATCATGCATGATCATGTTTACTTAAAAAGCACAAGAATGTCTAGGCAATTCCTTAGATTTCTTTCATATTGCTTTTGTGAAGTTAAAAACAAAAGAGCCACTAGAAATTCCTGCTTGAGAATCTGATGCTGTGCAGGAGGGATGGCAGATTGTGACGACTGAATCCCTACCAAGAGATCTCCTTCTTCATCGTCAGCCATACCTGTTATTTGCCTGTTTCTGCTTCACATCACAAGATGCTGCAGGTGAGATAAAATAACAATATGGATGACCAAACACTAGAGGGAGAGGGAGATAGCTCAATCAGAGGCTATTTCTGGGACCAGCTTGATAGGCGATCCATCCTAAGGAGATGGGATGGGGGTCCATAATGCACATTTCATCTCTGCCATGAACTCCTGAGAAGTGGCTCCTCAGCCAAGCCACCAGTCCTGTAACTTTACCTCACCTACTTGCAGTACAATAATATGAATCTATAGTAATATTATACATTACGGTACAATAGGTGATTATATTAGACTATATTACTGTATAGTATGTCATCTCCCCTAAAATGTACCACACATATCTCTGCTCTGGGGGGACCAATGTTCTTTCTGCGATATATTCAACTTTTATTTAGGACAATAATCAGTTGACTTTTAGGTTGCTACTGGAGATTCCCTACTGACAATGATCTTGAAACCCTCTCATCATCATTCAGATACATGACTCAAAAGCTGTTCTTGCTATAATGATGAGTAACGGTCTTTGATGACCTGTTTGGTTCTGTATGCAGTTATACCCCTAAAGCATCTATTGCTTTGCTATTTAGAGTATTGTCAAATTAAAGATTTTAATCTGGGAAAAGAATGATGGAACAGGAGACTCTCAGACTCCTACTCACATTCCCTACAACTTGCCAGTTGGTTGACACTTCTACCTCTTCACTTCATTTATTTCCTGGAATTTATAGCTCTCATCCTATTCAATAAAATGAATGTGCTTAGCATGAGAATGCAGCTGAATTCCCCAACAGAATAGCCTCCAATTAACTAAATGGCAACGACAGCATTTTTTTAAAAAACAAAAAAACAGAAAGTAAATGGGAACAAGCAAATCTGAGCTCATTCCCCCCACCCCGCTCCAAAAGAGGGTGGAAGGACAAGAGGAATGCAGAAATGCAACTTTGAACACATAGTTTTGACAGCAAAATCAAAACTTCAATGTCTTTGCCAGTTTTTGTAGGTACTATTGGAAATCAAAAGAGCAATAGCCATTACTCACATGTGGACACATCCTAACACCCTGCCTTCTGCTATAATTATCCTTATTATTGACTTTAAACAAAATTTTATTGGAAACTGAATCTACATGTTTCCCTTTCATCTTATTCTTGATTACTTTAGATCTATTGCTACATTGGTCCCTAATACCCTGAGTTATGAAAGGAAAGCGTAAGAAAATAAAAGGTCTATTGCAATACAAAAGAATTTCATATATTCAATCCATCATTTTCCAAAAAAGCATACAGTAAGGAAGCCAACATAAATGCCATCAGTCTGTTGGGGGTGGACAGAAAGGGGCTTATATTAAACATATGAATCAGTGGTGAGATTCAAATTTTTTTTACTACTGGTTCTGTGGGTGTGGCTTGGTGGGCATGGCAGGGGAAGGATACTGTAAAATCCCCATTCCCTCCCTACCCCACTAACCTGCTTTCCAGCTCCGTTCTCCTGTGCAGGGCAACAAAGGAAGACCAAGCCGATCAGCTGGGACTCGGGAAGCAGAGAATAGATGGGGGCAGGGCCAGTCAGAGGTGGTATTTGCTGGTTCTCTGAATTACCGGTTCTCGAGAATTGGTCAGAACCTGCTGAATACCACCTCTGGTATGAATGGTGCATTAAAGATGTCAATGGCAAAAACTAAACAAACCAAGAACTCTGTCAGAGGCAACCCCAGGCTTGTGTTCAATGAAGCTATCTGGTTGCATCATTGCCATGCTTTTTTTCAGAAAATAAGAAAGTGATTGGATATAAGCCTCCGTGAATGCCCTATAGCTGGAAGAATTGACTTTTTAAAATAATGTACAGAATTTGGGCAGCACTCAAAGTTAAAAGATTGATAATTTACAATGGAGATCTAGTTTGTTGTGGTGGTAAGATATCAGGGTGGAAACTGTGAGTTTTACTCCCATCTTAGGTATGAAGCCAGCTGGATGACCTTGGGCCAGCCATTTTGTCAGCCTTCGGAAGGAGGCAATGGCAAATCAGTATTTCTAAAATCTTGCCAAGAAAACATCAATAACTCATCCCAACAGTCACCAGGAGTCAACACTAATTCAAAGGTACCGATGATGGAAGAGAATATTTTCAACTCAGGTCATTGGTGCTCTTGGAGCTTGCTGGTTTTTTGCAGGTATTTCATTACCAAGCTATTTATTTTATTTATTTATTTATTTCTTTTATTTATATGCCGCCCTTCTCCGGAGACTCAGGGCGGCTTACAGTCTATGGAGCTAAGTGCTCGGCAATAGCCTTCATTCCATTGTATATGCCTGCTTATTACTAGGGCTTTTTGGCCCCCCCAAGCGGCATTTTTACAAAGTCAGCTTATTGCCCCCAACAATCTTGGGTCCTCAATTTACTTACCCCGAGAGGATGGAAGGCTGAGTCAACCTTGAGCCTGGTGGGATTCGAGCCTGCACTAATTGCAGGCAGCTTGCACTAAGTGCTAGATGATTAACAGCCTGCATCACCAACCTAGGTAACATTATTGGCACTGATGATGTTACCTAGCTTGATAATGAAATGACTGCAAGAAAACCACCAAGGTTGGAGAGCACCAAGGACCTCCATTGACCCAAAGGGAAAAAAAAATTACAATGACCCACCTAAAGTGCCCAGCAAATTCATGAGGACATTTCTCCTGCCCTCCTGCCAGAAGACAAACATGGAGCAGTATCTGACTATATATTAGATTGTTGTTCCCTTGATATAACTAGCTATGCTTCTTTGTAGGTCCAACTGAAAACGAAGAAGAAGAAGAAGAAGAAGAAGAAGAAGAAGAAGAAGAAGAAGAAGAAGAAGAAGAAGAAGAAGAAGAAGAAGAAGAAGAGGAGGAGGAGGAGGAGGAGGAGGAGGAGGAGGAGGAGGAGGAGGAGGAGGAGGAGGAGGAGGAGGAGGAGGAGGAGGAAGAAGAAGAAGAAGAAGAAGAAGAAGAAGAGTAAGCTACTTTTCAAAAGAAGAGCTTTTAGCATCTATTTTGAAAACAGGGAGAAATCTAGAGGGATCCCTTCCAACAATAGACACTTCGTTAGAAAACAACAACTTGCTAACAGCAGGACCCTCTGCCACTTCCTTGTAAATGCAAAGAGGACTTGAGGTATGATTTTAACAACAGCCCTTCAGCTGAAACGTTTGTAGAGGTGGTGTGAAGTCCTTATGGCTTTTCCTGGATCCCACATCAAATGACTACGTTTCAAGCATTTGGAGTTCAAACTGTGGCATTGCTTCTGGATCCAAGCTTATGCTGGCTGTGAAGATTTTAAAAGTTTGTTGGGGCTTAAAACCTGCAGCCCATAGAGGTCTGGAGTCTAGTTTGCATAGTTTTGCAGGTTGGCACTGAATCTTACCCCCACTTTCCAGCTATTTTGTTGTGCCCTCAAATGTTTGCCTAAGAACATCTAGAACTGGAGCCTTATTGCAGGGAAAGAGAGAGCTGGCTAAAAAATCTCTATCACCCAGCAGGACTCTCCTAAGAAATCTAAGAACAAAGGGCCTTCTTTCATTCACAGATGTTCAGTTAGGACGTATGCTATTAAGTTCCTCTCTTACCCCATGGATGGGAACTTTCATGCAAAATACTGTTTTAAAAGGGAAAAATCAATAGGTCTTTGCAAATAAATAAGTGGAGATGAGAGCCAGCAAGGGCTTAAGTTCATTCCATAGATATTCACTGTAAGACATATCAATTTCATGCTTAGACGTAAGAATTTATTAACTCAGAAGTTAATAGCCAAATATGTGCTGAGAATTATAAGAGCTATAATTTAATATAATTTGAGAAGCCTAATTTAAGACAAGCTCCTTGCATCTACCCCAAAGTTAAAGATAGAACTGAATGCAGTTAAAATAATCACAACAACAACTGTTTCGGGTAATTTTGGAGGAAATCCAAGAGATTCTTTTTAAGGCAAGGTGGAGGACAGACTCTGAGGCTGTCTGGGAAGAGGGCAGAAGACAATGGAAAGCAATCTATTTATCTTAATAGCTGAAATATAAGAACAATGCTATCTTATGGGAAAATTTAGAATTCATAGCTTATTAGAAAAAGCCATTGCTCTTTTTCAGGTACTTTGTCAATTAATTATAAATTGTGACTGGATCATTTATTGAGACTTAATCTTCTGAAATAATGGGGCACACCTAATTATTTCTTACACCGATTGCCTTGCTTTGTAAGCAGCAACTTTATTCTTCACCTTTAACAATTATCTGTAACGATGGGACACAGAATTCTCTATCACGCAACCAGGTTGCGTTGACAAATGGGATATGGACTGACAGGTAGTCCTCAACTTATGACCATAATTGGGATCACAATGTGTGTTAGTAAGTGAGGAGGCTAAATGAGACACATCAGATTTTATGACCTTTTTTTTGCTATGGTCATTAAATCACCATAGTTATTAAGTGAATCACATAGCATCCCTGAATGACATTGCTTTTTGGAAGCCAGCTGGGAAAGTTGCAAATATGCGACCACCACAAACACATGCCAATTGCCAAATGATACGAATTTTGATCTTGTGACAGTCATAAATATAAGTAAACCACTTTTTTCAGTGCTGCTGTAACTTTGAATGAATGGTTGTAAGTTGAGAACTTTCTGTATATCATATTGTTAGTTATTCCTCTTTTTCGTGCCAGAAGTCTCCTAATTGTGGTTAAAAAATAGTAACTGCACTTTGAATGAAAGGGATGGTGCTGCAAACAATGTTGTTTTTTTGCTTCACTGACAAGCATTAAAAACCACAGGCAGAGCATTTATTTCTGGGCAACATCTAGTGTTTGTAAAATTAATCAACTATAGTGATATGTAGACTGAAAGATTCCATGCGTTTCAGTTCTACTGTTTGTGACTGAAGTTAAGCTTTATTTTCAGGTGCTCTAAAATGTTTCAGAAAACACTGAAAAAAGGCCAGTGTCAGGCAGTAGAACAAGTGTCTTGTAGACACTACTGTATGGGGATTTTTCAAAGCTCTGGAAAGGCTTTTAACCAGTGAACTGAAGGCACAAGAGTTTGCAGAGTGGCCCTGGCAGAACCTAGACCTATGAGGCTGAAGAGCAATGGCATTTTTCAGCAAGAAGGACAGCATCCCTATTTTGCATTTTTACAAAGCGCAGTGGTTGGTTGAACTCTTATCCGAATTGGTAAATGCTGAGGTTCTGAAAGGAGCATGACTTATTCTGAAGAACATTTTTAGAAGTTAAAGTAATGACTTGCTTATCTGCCATTATATTTCAATAGCTTATTTCGAGAGTGTCAAGAAACACATCATTTGTATTTAATTAAAATTAAATTAAATTATCCAGACATATATTGTATATGTCTCTTTATTGTACTCACAATTATAATTTCAATTCTGGAGAGCTCTTAATAATTATGGGTGGATGTCACATGTGATCCTGGGAGTTCAGATTATGTACTACTGTCCTAAGACTTCTAGTGTTGCAGATTTAATGCCTTGCTTCTGCTCTTTGATATTTGTTAAGTCTTTTCCTTTTGCAAACGTAGGGTTGTTTTGTTATTTTTTACACCCTTCTCTATTTTTCTCCAGAATGATCTAACATCTGCATTCATTATCTGAATCTCTCCATAGCTTAATCAACTAAAATCAGAAAATGGTAGATCACACTTCCAGGAATTTGTATGCAAACACTTCAGCTGACTTTAGGCAGCTTGGAAAATGCAATTTGCAAAGGTCAGTTTTCATCTTTTTGTAATTTGGGCTTTGGATAGCAAAACCTCTCAGGGCTTGGTATTCTATCAATTTCCTGACAATTGATTTCCATAGGGTAGTTTCTTTCTCTTCCTAAATTAAATTTACATCTTTCTGCTTTCCAAATACAATTGATTTATGTACCAACAGACAACAAAACACTCTATGTTTTATCATTTGCACCACAATAATATGCCTATTTAATTATACGTATATCTAGCCTGCCTGCTGGAAAAAAATCTAAAATTTGTATTGATTTTTTTTTGTATAAAACTCAAATGGCCACCTATCTTAGATACAATCCTGGGCAGCTCACAACAAGCAATAACAACAAAACATAAACATCTCTCACAAAACCCTAACAAGAATCACATCAGATTTCCTGTCATGGTGCCACAATATCCTATTAACTCCACACTTGCTGGGCTCATTTTTTCCCCTAGTCTGACGGATGGGGACCTTGACTGCCTCCTAAAAAGTTGTTCCAAAAGGGTGGGGCAGCTAGGAAAAGGTACATAGTCAAGATCACGCCAGATGGTACCATTTAAGAGAAGGACTTGGCGGGATGGGCAGATACTCCCAGGGAGATGTGGTCTTGTAGATGAGCTGGCCCCGCGGTACAGAAGGCTTTAAAGGTGATAATCAGCACTTTGAATTTTAAAGTCTTCATAATAAAATTTCTTTTAATTTTTCCTCAAAAAGAGAATATTTGTAGCTCAGGGTTGAAAGGAAGGGGTCCTTGATGCTCTCTGAACATGGTTGTTTTCTTGCAGACTTTTCATTATCCAAACTAGGTAACACCATAAGCGCTACCGGTAGCTTCATTACCTAGTTTGGGTAATGAAATGTCTGCCAAGGAAACAACTAAGCTCAAAAAGCACCAAGGACCCCTCTTCCTTGAACACAAGCTATCAGCAGTTTATGAACAGGAGTTATTCTCTCTGTGCTTAATAGCTTGATAGGTAAGGTGCATTCTGAACAGATTTTTTTCAGTGGTTTCCATGCAGGCTACCATATTCTCCCCTTTTAATTGAGAAATTCACACCATGAACTGCTAACATTTTAAATCCTGATTGCTGAGAAAAGATTTTAAGTTTAAGAAGAATTTCTTGCTGACAATGCAGAAATGAGACATGAATATAGACAACTGTTTATCAAATGAAAATTTGCCAAATTACATACAGAATTTTGAACACTTATGTATCCAAACACTAAAAACATAGATGAACCATCCATTATTCCACCCATTTCTGCCGAGTCCAGAAGAATTCCTGACTGAGATCTGAATCCAGGTCTGTCTGGCTTACACAGCAGATATATATTATAACTAGTCAACCCACAATCTGTTGGGTCATTGGTTCAGAGGTATTTCCTCACTTTAAATAGAGAAACAGAATGACCATGGACAGCCAAAAAATCATTGAGAGTGGGAATGACTTCCAACTTCCTTCTGGCTTGTAGGAAGCTGGCAAGGAGCCTTGGAAATGATGTTCCCATGATGGCTGACCACGGCAGAGCAGCAGCGCTGAACTTCACCAAAACTTTCCCAAATTGTAATTCCAAGGGAATTATGGTTCCCAGATTTTGGATGCATTCTGTAAGGTACATCTGAGATATGTTGATTTCAAAAATTGTTGCCCTATGATGTACCATTTCACTCAATTGAAAGTCACATACAATCAGAGAAGACAGATTCGGTAGATTATAGATTGCTATAATACTGCAGTAGAAGTGTATGAAGTGCTGACAGATAAGCTCCAAAAATAAACTTCCTAAAATGCAAGTTCAAAATATATATCCACAGAGCAGGATCTCTGTTGGTCCTCTACTTAAAACCCTGCTTTGGGATAGATTCCTTCCCAGGGGTGGGATTATAATTTTTTAACAACCGGTTCTGTAGGTGTGGCTAGGTAGGCATGGCCATGTGACTGGGTAGGCATGGCTTTTTTTTGCAACACCCCCCCCCCATTTTTTTGGTCCTTCTGGGCCCAAGGGAAGCCTCCTAGGGGAGCGTTTTTACTCCCAAAAGGCTTCCCTGGGGCTCAGGAAGGAAAAAAAAACAGAGCCTGGGGGGGATACAGCACCCCCACGCTCCATTTTGGGGCCTTCTGGGCCTCAGGGAAGCCTCCTGTGGGGTGGTTTTGGGGCCCAGGAAGGCAAAAAATGGAGTGCGGGGGACGGGCTGTGCCCCTCCTCCATTTGTTGTCATCCTGGGCCCCAGGGAACCTCCTAAGTAAGACAGCGAGGGGAATCCTGGCACAGCTGATCATAGGAACAGCTGATTGTCGGGAGGGGGGAAAATATCTTAAGGAGTGACTGGGCAGGGAAGAACACAGTCAGTGATGTTGGGCATGTGCACGATGTTGCGCATGAGCGATAAGGACTGACTGGGCAGGGAGGGGCGGGGCGGGTGGAGAGGGGCGGGGCCAGCCAGGGGCACAATTTGCCGGTTCTCCGAACCATGCAGATTCATAACTACCGGTTCTATAGAACCGGTCCAAACCTGTAGAATCCCACCCCTGTTCCTTCCTCTCAGAAAGGCTGAGTAACTCTGGGAAAGACACAGAGAGTAGTTTCCTCTGAGAATGGGCAATTCTTTATGTGCTTGAAAAGGAAAATCTGTCTTGGATGAAGTGTTCCTCCCATTCTAATTCACAACTAGGACATAGCTAAAACTAGAAGTTAAGAAACAAGCTGTACAAACAGGTTCTTTCAGACTGAGAAGCAAGCAAAAGAGATCTTGATGTTTTGGGTATCCCTTTCTACTCTTTAAAATCTTTCTTTGGGAATTGTAAAACGATAGAGCAGCTTAATTGTCCACCAGTATTCAAATTACCTTTATGAGAAAATGGATGTGTAACAAGCTAACTTCAATTTCCTTTATTTACAGATTAGATTATTTATGCCCACCCCATAAATAACCCTGCCATTTTCAGAGCATATTAATTAAAACACCCAAAGAGCAATTGCAGGCATTTAACATCATTTTCATTAAGCTGTTTCCATGGTGCTGCATTTATTACTCTTATTCCTAAGTGAAGTAATCTTGACAAAAAAGAAATCTATTAGCTCTGGAATGACTAACTGCAAACTGTGACACTTGACTA
Organism: Bungarus multicinctus; assembly: GCA_023653725.1. Classification (NCBI taxonomy): domain Eukaryota; kingdom Metazoa; phylum Chordata; class Lepidosauria; order Squamata; family Elapidae; genus Bungarus; species Bungarus multicinctus. The sequence continues at coordinate 178,823,637 of CM042834.1, forward strand.
GACAACGCTGAGAAGAAATTCAATAAATTGCTGCTTTGGGAATTTGTTCTAATGGACTGCAAAAGCTGGCAGGCTAGTGCACTAATACAATGTGTGTGTGTGTGTGTGTTGAGAGAGATAATAAACTATAATACTGACTTACCGTCAGAAGCTAAAGGAAGATTTATTTATGTTTTCTGGCTAATTTTGCACTTTCAGGCAACTGGTCGCCTGAAACTCAATGATTCTCTTGTGGTCCACTACACAACACTGCTTGGTCACAGGTTGGTATGCAATAAGCCAGGGAACCCTATTCATTAGCTTACTTTTCCTAAAAAGCACATGATTTCTTTAAAAATGCTAGAATTTATCTAAGCAAAGGCAGTAAAATACATACATATCAAATTCTTTCACACCAAGAATGCCTAGGGTATATTCAGGTTTATTTTTAAAAGTTAATGAAAAGAAGGGGGAAAAGATAGAAGAGAAAAATGGGGATTGTGGGAGATTGTAGAATGTGGCTACCATGTAAAATTAAGAAGCAGATGAGTCTGAGTAAGATAGATTACCCAACAAAATCAAGTTGCTTTTAACCTCCTCAGTGTGATAGATCATATACAAGCATTAAAACTGTGCAAATTATTTCCACATTATGGGCACATGCAGACATAATCAGGATCAAATGGGCTGCTTACTTGAATCTGGGCAAGTATGCCTGGAGAAAAGAAATAGATTGAGAGAATTAGACCTAAAAAAGCTTAGTGAGCATATGTATGGGTCACCAACTTTAGGAAATCACTTCCAATTTTCCTAATTATGACCATCATTTCTGACATGAACCATATTTGTAAGCCAGTGAGATATTGCAACAAACTACAGAAAGTCTTTGCTTAGCTACCACAAGTGGAACCAGCAACTCAGTCATTAAGTGAGATGGTTGCTAAGTGAAATAGTTTTCAGACCTGTGTCTGATGTTCAGAGACCATCAAAGTTTGCAAATATGACCTCCTGATTAAATTCCAATGATTCAAGAACCACGGTGGTGCAGTGGTTAGAATGCAGTACTGCAGGCTACTTCTGCTGATCACTAGCTTCCAGCAGTTTGGCAATTTGGGTCTCACCAGGCTCCAGGTTGACTCAGCCTTCCATCCTTCCAAGGTTGGTAAAATGAGAATCCGGATAGTTGGGGGCAATATGCTGATTCTGTAAATCGCTTAGAGAGGGCTGTGAAGCACTATGAAGCGGTATATAAGTCTAAGTGCTATTGCTATTCGCAACTGCCATTCAACTAAAGTAAGCATTGCAGGAAAGAATTGTCTTGGCGAGGACGACATAGAAGTTTAATAAATAAATGAAATAACAAAGAATTTTCAAGAGGAAAATTTTCCGCATCCACTGTTTCCATAATTAACACATTTGGTTTTCGAAAGGCTTTGAGAAAACTTTGTGCAGCAATGTACAGAAGAGTATTTGCAATTAAATTATCCAAAGACAAAGATAATGGTCCTAATGTTGCTAAAAGCCAACATTGCATAATAGGTCCTTTGGCGGACACAAGACAGAACAGGTAAAATGTTTTAAGTATCTTGAAGCAATATTCCACACTTCTGGGAACATGAAAGCCAAATGGAACACATAGCGCTTGGAGCTCAGATGCTATTCTGAAATTCTTTCACACAAAAGGAGGTGCTAGAACCTGCTGCCATCAAAATACTTCTGGAAAAATCCCTGCCACAGCTGTCTTATGGTGCACAACATGGCTCTTATCCAATTACAGACTACGCAAATTGATGCAAACTAATAGCAATTTTCCAGTTGGATGTCTCCCAAATGCTGGAAATCAGACTTTAGGGGCAGAAACATGATTTGGGCTACTATCTGCCTACTGCTACTTGAAGTAGTTTCTTCCCTACACATTTGGTCTCGCAGGTATCCTTGATAACTTTCAATCTAGATGGAAGCAAGGTGTGCCTCTAAAGTTTTGCTCCCTGGTTCTCCCTGAATTTTGAGCAAGCCAAAGTACTTGAGCACACCTTAAGTACAAAACACTAGCAAATTGAGGGTACAGCTTTTTGAAAGAATTAACTTCACAAATGGAAGAAACTCAAGAGTGGGTTACATGCCTCTGAGGACAGCTTGCCAGCTCTTGTTTCTTTCTTCTATTTCCCAAATGGAGAGCATTTCTAAAAATTAAATTTGATCAGCAGTCCTATAGGGCAAATTCTGAAATATCTCCTCTAAGGAATACATTGACTTATCTGTATTAGAAATGATAGAAAATGGTGCTTGTGTTTCCCTCTATTGCACTAAACATTTTACACCTTCCCTCTTGCATTTTCCAAGTCGATTAGAGCAATTTTATGTTCCTCTACCGCTATCAGACAAAAAAAAAAATGGCTTCATTAAATAGAATGTGGCAAAATCCTGTGTGATGACATGCAGAGTCTGGTACATGATAATATCTAGTTCACCTTTGTGAATTGCCTTTTGACAGCTGCTCACATTATAATTTTTATATTTTACAGTATTTTTGAACTGTAAATGAGTATGTGTGTATATATACAGCGTTGATTATGCTGGTTGTTCTTTAGTAAGTGATTTATTGTTTTTATATTACTGCTTATTATTGTTACGCATTCTACCTGGCTGGCCTTTAGCTGTACTAAAGTAATAAGTAAATCTGGAACTTGCTATTATGTGTTGGGTTAATGGCAGTGAAGTCACATGGTTTATAAAGTGTAATAATGATCTGAAATGTGGGTGAATTTAAGAGAATGCTTACTCTCAAAAGAAAGAGAAACACACACACCAAGAAAATATTTTATATATGTATTCTCTCTCTCTCTCTCCCCCCCCCTTCCTCCCTCCCTCTCTCATCCTGAATTTCCTTACCTCATTGAACTATACTATACTATACTGTCATGCCCCTGTCGGAATCTGATTCCGAGGGGGAGGCCGAGCAGCTGACAGGGAATGGGAGCATAGCTCCATTGGCTGTGGAAGAAACTGGGGAAGGGCATAGTCCGGCTGGGCAGAGCAGGGGAGAGGTAGGGCAAGGCAGGGGGAATTTGGAGGAAGACCCAGGACCACCCCCTCTTCATCCTAGGGCACGCAGGGAGGAACAGAGAAGGGAGCAATGTCAGTTGTGTGGCTTATGGGGAGTAAAGGGCCCTGATTCCCTTCATTAGATGCAGCTGGGAACACAGTGTTTAAAAAGGAAAACTATGCACAGCAACTTGTTGGAAGCAAATCGTGATTTATGTTATTGTTGAGGCTTATCTGGATTCCTGGCCAATTGTGTGTGTTTTGTTGGCCTTTGAAGTCTGCAATTCCTTCTCTTGCCCTGTCATGTTAATTACTGCAGCGTGGTTTGTGTGGATTTTTATTTACAGTTTTTATGTACTTTGTTTTCGGACTGAATTTCCTCCACTTAAAGACTGTTCTTGGGAGAGTTTTTTCTCCAGCCGAAGGTAACCTGGACATTGGGGGCAAAGTTGGAGGTATTAAAAGGACTCTTTTTACTTATGTGACTGTGTTGCCTTTGTGCCATGCCCCGGGTCATCATATTATACTATACTATACTGTACTATACTATTACTATGTAATACAATACAATATTGTGTGTGTGTATACAGACACACACACACATATATGTATACACACACACACACACGAGAGATGGACTAATATATGGTTGCAAAATCAATCATGTGTTGCAAATGGTGACACGAGATTTCAGCCTTCCCAGGTAAACCGGACAGGAAAGATAATTAGTTGAACTAATTCTAATTTGCCACAAGGCTACATTAACAGAATCTTGCAAATCTGGAGGTATAAACTTCATGCCACCACTTTTAATTGCTTGATCCATTGGAGAGGATCCTTCCTAAGTTTCTCCCAGTCTTGTCTGGCTCCTGCCAGTCTTGTCTGACTGTTTCCTGGACAGCATCTTTGCCCCTTGCTCCCCAAGGTTATCCACCCATCCCATCTGATGTTTTGCCTGGCAACTACGACTGAAACTGCCAAAACTGCCATTGTAAAATAGCGTGGCTACATGATGTCACACTTTATGACCACGTTGCAGGTTGCTAAGTAATGCAGTTCCCTCCTGATCCCAATTAGTAGGACCAACACAAGAAGAAACTACACTGACTGATCCCTGGATGTGTATTCTTTCACACAGAAACTTATAAATATATACACACAGTCCTCTACTTTTTCCCAAGAGAAAGAGGAAAAAAGAGTTAAAAACTGTGAGGGTGATAATTTGAGGCACGTGGAGTAGCCACACAGGGAAAAACTAAGACAACAGAGGAACAAAAACGAGCAGAAGTGAGCAAGGGGCTGAGGTACAGCTGAATATAGAAGGGAAAAAAAAGACAAGATGTGCAGTATAGGTTTACCAAAGGGTTAAATTCATCAGGCAAGTAGCCTCCCATGCAAGAACTAATTTTCCAAGCCATTCGAGCTTTGCTGCAATGATGCCTGAAGGATCCTCTTCCTCTTTACTCTGCTTTCATCAGCTCCTTCCATTTTCATCAGTAGTATAGGATGACTCCTCCCCTCTCCCCAACCCACAGATAATTATTTCAGGGGAAAAAAAGAGAGATATAAAATTTGACCCGTGGATGTTAGGGACGCTAATTAAATGCAATCTTCATGCTCAGAGAGAGTGCATGTGTAAATATCTGCCTGGATAGCGACTGTGAAGGGCAGATTGCTGTAACAGATTTGGTCTGATTAAGGATACTGGTTTATGCCCTTCCAGTGTGTTGTAAATATCGCTATAAGCAGGTATGAGTGACAGACTATCTATAAATAATCCCCTGTAGTACCACTTGTAACACTAATTACTTAACCTCCTGCAAGCAGCAGGATATGCTTGCCTGTCAAAAAATGGCTGAACTGGAAGTTTATAATATACTGAAGGTTTGTAATCTGTGCATTTTTCAAGGAAGTCATTTGTGTGCAGAACATGGGGGGAAATTAATATGCTCTATCTTGGTTATCGTTTCGGAAAATGTTCCCTTACACATTTCTCTTCCATCTGTGGAATGTGATCAGAAAATTTACTCCTAGTTCATCAGGCACGAGTTACTGATTACAAGAACTCTGTTGGCAATGGCAAAAATAGGCTGGAAAGGCATTTGCACCAGGCTGGGCAGAATAGTAACACTAAATCAGCCATTTCCCAAGTAGGATTTTTAACAGAAGTTGCTGGAACAGTTTTTCAAAAATTCCCACTTAATAGCCTCTGCCTGTGAGTAAGCATCACTGGTCTACTGGATATGGTCATTACGATGATATGCTGGCAGCTCACTTAAACAAGGCTGGCCTGTGGAAAAATCCTGGGGGTGAAATCAGTGTTAAGTCAAAGCCACAAAATCATACCACTCTACAGTCTTTGTGCTGTGAAAAAAAGAAAAGAGATGAACATCACTATTGCAAGTCAAATTGCAAAATGTTGGAGAAAGGAAAAATGAGAAGTTCTTGTGTTTTGTTGTTTTTAATCCCTGTTACCCGGGTAGCATACGACTGGACCTTAATATTTTCACTTTCATTTGGAACTGCAATCAAGACTAGGGAAATGCATTTGCTCATTTTATGTTCTTGGTGAAAAGCTGAACGACACACATTCAAAACAAAGAATGCATTTTAGGTTGCATTCTTCACATATGAGAACTGGTGGAGTAAGAGGGTTAAGGGTTTCAACCGGAAAACACAGTTGAAATAATATGCCAGTAATCTATTCATTAGGTAACTTTTAGCTATTCACTATCCCCTTCACACAAGTGGAGTAAATAACGCTGTCTAGAAATCAGAGTCACTTGTACACCTATGCTTATCTCTTAGATCAAGCAAATTCAAAAATCAAGTATCCAAGTGAGGACTTGCATGCCTGAATGTAGTTAGAAATTAGAAAGGTAGACATTATTCTGAGAATATAAAAAGGATGTACATCAGGGAAAAAATGAGTATGCGGCAAACATATTGTGCCAGTTATCTTTTTCTTTGATAAGAGTTACTAGCAGAGTTGACAATGCTGTAGATACAAGATATAATGTAGGGGTTTAACAAAACATTTGACAGAGTGCCTAATTATAGTGTCCTTAATAGAATGGTCAAACAGGGTCTAGATCAGAGGTGTCAACTCACATTGTCATGGCAGCATCACATGACGTATCAATTTCCCCCCTTTCGCTAAACCAGGTGTGGGCGTGGCCAGCGCGTGATGCACCTGGCCTGTGGGCCATGAGTTTGACAGCCCTGATCTATATGATACTACTGTTAGTACTGACTCAAAACTGACTCATTGCACCAAAAAGTGAACATTAATGATTCCACTTCTATAAAAAAAAAGGGTGGGTGGGTGGAGGGAAACATAAAATCCCTTCTCCTGCAAAAGTCATTCCAACCTGCCCTCTGAAATTTCTGCCAAAATAACATAACTGTTGTACCCAGATCTTCTGATAAAATGTAAATATATGAAAGGGACATTCTGAATTAGACGGCAACAGCCATTCGGCGAAAAAGGATGGCTTTTCCTCAAGATTACAACCTTTCTTCAAAAATGAAATCTTTTTAGAAGATTACTTTGGTAGAATTCAGCTTAGCTAGCCTGATACAGAAAGATGACTGAAGGAAATGCAATTGACCTGTGCTATATATGGAGGTCAAAGCCAGATAGCTCAGCATGAGTTTCTGACCTTGTAAGTTTGTTCTGTAGTTCTGTTATCTACTTCATGCATTGCAAACAAATTGGAAGCAAACAGTGGCCTTCCATTACCTTGCTTATTTACTACTACCAGTATAAAGGCTTTGGTCAGCTAGTAGAGTGTTTAATGAAGAAAATTGTGTGGTTTTTCAGAACTCAAACACTTCAAATCAAGATTTATAGTCAGATGTTCTTAAACAGAATAGAATGTGTCTGCAACTGGGGAGAAAAAGATGGAACTCTCTGTATTTAATATAAATCAACAGTGAAAGCATGGACTGTACTGTACTGCATGTGTTGAAATTGCCACAGCTGATTTTTTTGTGTCTGTAACCAAATAACAAACTTGTCAATTGAGAAAGAAAAGGAGATTCCAAAGGAAAAATATCTTACACAGAAACAGCAAAAAATATGGAAAGGTAATCTCATTTTAAAGATTTATATTTGCAATAAAAGTTTGCCAGGCTTTTGAAGAAAGGGATTTCATTCCAAAATTCTAATACTTTCAATAAAGTTTACTCTGCTTTTGGAAAATCTAAAGCATAATGTATTTTTCATGATCTTGTGGTAAATTCATTGTTTTGTTTCCAATAACTTCCTGTAGGCTTTTAAAAATTGACAATATTATTCTTTACATTAATCAGTTCTAATTTTTTACTTCTGCTTTCCTAGAAACTGTCTTGTGCTTATGAAAGATGCAATTACTTCTACCACAACTATGCAATGGTTTCAACATCATTAATTTTATAAATCCTACCTCAATGTGTACATGCACAGTATTTTTTCCCAAATTATTTTGTTTAAAACTTCAGGCAAAATTAATCACATATTTTAAGAATTTCTTGTGGAGAATCAAATCAGAAACATTAGAAATGTTCTTTAAGAAAAGTCAGGGAAGGGTGTAGGGAATGTTATTTGATTACAAAGCAAGTTGCTTTTTTCAAAGCCAAGACTGAATATTGTTGTATGATAACTATATCTGTACCTTTTTAGATTAAGTCTATTGTGTTTAACATGCCTGAATGCCTAAAGGAAGCATCAAACTAATCTTTGGCTGATCTTGAAAAGTTGATCAGGGCTAGACCTGTTGGTAACTAAGGTGAGAGCCCATAAAGAAAACTTGATCTGAAAACTGAGAAACTGAAGGAATATTTTGAAGGAGTACTTCCAAACTGTTGCCAAGAAAAGGCTACAGACTTTTTATGAAGTCATTGGAAGCGAGGTCAAGAGACAGTACATCTTGTGAAGGACTATAGCACTGCTTATAGCAGTAAAATCATATATTAAATTGCTCTAAAAGCAGATTTTTTTTTAAAAAAAATCATCTTTAGTCATAAAGCGCACATTATGAAATGATTTAATTCAACAGATGCCTTTACTTTAAGCATTGTTAAAAAAGTAAATACCTTTACTTTAAGCATTGCTAAAAAAACAAATATATAAAATTGCCTTTTCTGTCATGGGAATGCAAAGCCCATTCTTTTGATATATAAGCTAAGCAAAAGTATCTAGGCTTTTTTTTTTTAGTTTAGCCATCTTGGGGCAAATAAACTAAATCATACTGTGTGGAAAAAGGGGAGGATATACTGAGCAAAGAATTAGCTATCAGTCTTCTGAAAATTTAAATCAAACAATTGCCTAATTTCTATTTGTCAAAATCCATTGTCAGAAATGGACCAGAGAAAGATGACAATACAGGTGTCATCAACTTACAACCATTCTTTAGTGATTGTTCAAAGTTACAAACGGCACTGGAAAAAGTGACTTATCAACTGTTTTTCACACTTATGACTGTTGTAGCATTCTCCTGGTCATGTTATCAACATTCTGATGCTTGACAAATGGCTCCTATTTATGAAGGCTGCAGGGTCCTAGGGACCATATGATCACCTTTTGCAACTTGTTCAGTAACATCAACTGAAAGCTAGATTCACTTAACAGCCATGTTCCTAACTTAACAATTGTAGTAATTCACTTAACAACAGTGGCAAGAAAGGTCATAAAATGGGGGGAAATTTGCTTAACAACTGTCTTGCCTAGCAACACAAATTTTTGGGCACAATTGTGATCGTAAGTCGAGTACTAACTGTAAAATGTTAGTACTGGAACTTGTACTGTAAAATCTTTCCACTTTGTAAGAAATAAGCATCTTACATTCCTAATCTTAAATGCTCCCACTTTCCCTTTCTGGTATTGTTCGCGTTATCACCAGCAGTTATGTTGCTGGCTTTGAAGACTGGTGGACTAGTGAAATTCACTTTTTTTTATAATGGAAAGATGATTTAATTTCATATCTATTCATTTCAGAACAGACACATCAAAACTTCTAACACAGCTGTCAGTTTCAAGGATAAAACTCTGAATTCTTGACGGGAGTAGTTGTGACAACAACATTCTTGTCGGTTTTCTTAAACAAAAGGAATAGGTACTTTAAAAAGTATTTTAATATAATCCCCGGGAAACTGTTCTAAGTCTTAATGCCAAGTGTAGATCATTGAACTGTCCTGCCTCTCAACGCCTAAGGATTTTCAAATTGTATTGCTAGTATAGTCTTCACCAGAGCTTAATTTTACTGAAGAAAACAATACCAAATATGTTCTCAATTCCCTCCCTCCCAAATGCTTTAGGGAAGGAGAAATAAAGATTTCCAACATTGCTATTTCTTCTTTATCAAACAGATTACAATATACGGCACTCTTTAAGCATTTCATAAGAGCAAGCTTCCTATCTTGAGCAACAAAGAAACAGGAAAGCCAGAATTTTACCCCTCACTTTGTTTCAGAATAAGGATTTCTGATCAGAAACCCAGATGTGTTGGTGGCTACAGAAGTGATTGGGAATTCTGGGAATGTTAGTTTAATATACCCAGGGTCCATAAGATCGGAGAAGGCTAATTTAGGTGTTTAGTACATGTAGGGATGTAGTGAAACTACCCATCAGTTAGATTTATGAACAACTTTTCACACATATCTTATTCTGAACGAAAATAAAATTGGAGAGTGATACAGGAACACCGGATGTGCAGAATAGTTTGTAGTTGGTAAGTTATGAAGCAATGCTTTCATGCAAAATCGTATTTCTACTGGAAAAATATTCACATTTCCACAAAACAGTCTGTTAAAAGGCTTTCCTGCACAAATTCAAGCACACTACAATACTACAAGACCCATTCTCCAAAAGAGAAATCTCCTTCAAAAGTGTGGTAACTTCATAGACATACTTATACACTTTCTTCTACTGTTTTTTTCCCCCTGCACTTACCAGGTTTTGGTTTGGGACATTAATGAATGAATGAATTGCTAAGAGTGGGATAACACAATTTGCTTTCCAACCCCTCTTGTCCCCAAGGCATATTTTCCTTCTATAATAGCAAATCTTTGCAAATTCCAATTCTACTGGTCTGAAAGACCAGCCAGCCTTTCCCTACCCTCTCAGCTGTTGTTGACATTCCAGTTGCCCAAGAGACTCTTACCTAAAATAGGATACCACAAAAATCTTGTTGTAAAACAATCACAGAGCTTAGTGGTACAACAGCAGGAAGCATGATGAGTTTGTTTAGGACCCAACATTTCTTTATGTGGTTGACCTAATAGCCACAGACCACCAGAGAAGAGTTTGCCACTTTTGAGGGCACCTCTGAAATTGAGTGGAAAAGCTGAATTCCTTGCACAAATTTGATACCTTTAGTGAAAATCACTTGATTTTTTTTGACAGATTTTTTAAAAGACGTAACTCGCTAGTATCACAAGCTAGTCACATTACTAAAGACTAAACTAGACTCATGCAACCTGTGATCCATTCACAGGTTGGCTGTCTAGTCTCTGTGTATGGTAGCCCATTAAAGCTCATCAAGTCTTCTGGATTTACCGTCTGCCTAGAACTGTTCAGTATTTAGAACATACTTTGTATTTGACTTAGTAAATTAATATTGTTGATCAAATCCTGCAGTGTTTTTTCAACAACCTTTAAGACTGAGTTACGTAAGTAACTAAAGTATGCCAACTATTCATGCAATACTTTTCTTTTCTTACTAGTAGATCAGACACAATTGACAGGTGAACACCACCATATTTATGCTGCCCCATCACTTCAACATACGACATGGTGAGATGGCCAAGGTGTGAACAGCTGTCTGAAAGGGCTTCCCAGTCTAAGAATAGGTATAACTGGCACAAAAGATGAACCTGTGCAAAGGCTCTCTAAACCTCAGTTGCTACCTGGCCTTCATGCAGGAACTGTTAGTTCAAGAGGACTTCCCTCTCCTGATTGTACAACCCCATCAAAGCGTAAAGGCGGAATGTCATTAGAGCATAGAGTAACAGAATTGAAAGGGCCTTTGAAGGTCTTCTAATCCAACCTCCTGCTCAAGCAGGAGACCTTATACCATTTCAATCAAGTGGCTGTCCAGTCTCTTCTTAAAAGCCTTCAGTGATGGGAGTACCCACCACTTCTGAAGGCAAAGTCATTTCACTAGTTAATTGTTCTCACCGCTAGGAAATTTATACTTAAGAACATTAGTGTAAAATATATTGGTCTTTCTGCAAAATAAAAATGAATATATGTAACTTTTCATCTTTGTGTATCTCAGAAAATGAATGAAAAGAAATATATATGAAATTGCACTGCAAATAAGCAGAAACTTCTTTTATCAGTTGGAACAGAACTGCTGCTTTGGCATTCAACTATAGGTTCACTAAGAGATGGGCTCAGAAACCAGGCATTTTTTTTGATTTGCTAGCCTGACATGGGCAATCAGAGATGAAATGTATTGTTTAATTGGGCACAGCAACAATCCCTCCTAAGAAACCAGCTTTCTCTGCTGTCTATATATTTCTGAGACTAATGTTTTAAAATGATGAGAATCAACAGGAACTAATAATTGGAGGCTCAAATGTTCTCTATCCAAGTATTCACTCTGCAGTGAACTCCACATCTGTGCTGAAAGGCTGAGTGCCAACTCAAGCAATTTATATAAGTAGCATGACTAGCTTAACATTGATTTTATTTAGGATTTTGTTTCTGGGAATGACCTTTTCCCTTGTTTTACCTGTTATTCCCCTGTCTGAGGCAACCTCTTTTTAAAATTGAGAAACAGGGCCAGGTTATTTGAAAAATAAATTTCTTATTAAAGCCTTTCTAATGGATAAAATTGCCACGGCTGCCCTTGATGTTTTCAAAATGTTCATAAGATTTTATTAATTTCTGGGCTTTGGGCAGGACCATCTTTTCAGAGATGGGCTATAAGGACTAATATTAGGTGGCTGAAAATTTTTCTGCTGCATAGATTAGGGTGTGTTAGGAGATTTTTCCTGACTCGTAGCAGCCTATTGAAATGTTAGGGGAACCTCTGCAGGAAGAGATCAACCATTAGGGGTAAAATCATTTTCCTCTGTATGTGTATACACACATACACATAAGGCACTAATTAATAATTAATGCATGTCAACCAAGGCATAGACACTGTTTACGTACCTATTACAATCAATATATGAACTAACAAACGGTGACAATTTGCCTTAATGATCTTAAAGTGGAAATCAACATAGAGGGAGGTGTACAAGAAGATGATACAATATCACCTATCCTTTTCTCAGCCTGCCTTGAAGTATTTCACAAACTGGATTGGGCAAAAGATGGAATAAAAATCAGTGGTGCCTATTTAAATCACTTAAGATTTGCAGATGATGTTGTTCTCTTCTCACAACATCGAGAAGAGCTACAAAGAAACATACAAGAGCTGCACAAAACAGGAGAACCGTTTGGCTTAAAAATAGAATAGAATATTTTATTGGCCAAGTGTGATTGGACACACAAGGAATTTGTCTTGGTGTAAATACTTTCAGTATACATAAAAGAAAAGATACATACAAAGATAAACCTAAAAAGAGCCAGGTTATGTTTAATAAATTCATCAAAGGAAAAAAATATATATATCTGGAGAAGAACTAGATATAGTAGACTACTACATATACCAACGGCCAACAGATCTCAATGGAAGGTGATAAAATAAAGAAAATTGAATGGCATATTAAATGTGATTCATAGGCATTCAGCAAGCTAAGCATAATTTTCATGAAAAACTTGAATGCCTGAAGAAAGAAATTTTCAATGAATGTGTGCTACCTGCTCTAACATATGCCAGTGAAACATGGACAATAACATCACAATTGATTACAAAAGCTAAGAATGGCACAAAGAGTCATGGAAGGATACATGCTCGGCCTTACAAGACAAGATAGAAAGACCTGCCCATGGATTAAAGAACAAATGAAACTACAGTATATGATATCATCAAGAGAGTAAAAGTATTTAAATGGAAACAGGCTGGTCACATAGTAAGAAGAATTGGTGGGAGGTGAACGAAGGCAGTCATAGAATGGATCTCACTTGATAAAAAGCATCCACGAAAGAGATCTAAAATAAGATAGATCGACGACATCAGCTAGTAAGTGCTCACTAAGAAAGGATTTTTTGAAATGACCATCACAGCATTAATATTTCGTGTATTATTATTAACATGCTCTGATGCTAAGGAGTTCTACTCCCCCTCCCCACCTGAAAAGAAATTTGTTCCAAATGCAAAACACAAGCAGAGAGGAATTTCAGTTTCAGTTTCATAGCAGCAAGCAGCTTTAGTACAGAACAGTTGAGCTAAGCCACACCCAGGCTCCTTGCTGTCTCCTTGCTCACACAGCAAATACTGTATCAGTTTCCAAACAGCCCTCAACTCTCTCACACTGACAAGATGCTAGCCAGATGAATACCAATGGATGCTAGTAGGCAGAGGCAGAATTTTTTTCCTCCCCAAAAGCTAAGCCCTATCACATAGTTTCGTAGCGAAGCATGGGTATCGAGCTAGTCTTTTATATTTGAAGACGTATGCTTACATTTAAGAAAAAAGTGTTAGGAGACAGAGTTAGAATGTTACTTTAACTGTGAAGGGAATTATTGTCAATGAAAAGCATGGTAAGCCAAGATCTTCGAAATTCTGGATTCAGTACTGAACAAGAAGTGAGCAGGTACTTGTTACTCTAGTAACTTATTATGTCTTTGGAACAGTTGGTACAGCTAACTGGTCATGGTTTGTTTAACATCTCATTAAATAGGATTTTCGCTTCTAGAAGAATGAGCCAGAAAAAGGAGACAGTCTATGATTTGTTAACTATTACTGCAGTTGAGAGAGATGGGAGCACCTGCAAAAGCTTCTTATCCATAGCTAAGCCATTTTTTTATTGCTTACCCAAATCACTACTGAACAAACTTTGGTTTGACTTTGGAAATAAATAATTCCATGACTATGTTAAGAATAAAACTGGTATTAGTCTAGACCAAGGGTTCTTAGAATTCACCACAGATTGATTCAGTAAAATATAAGTCACAGGGGATAGTGCATTTTCACTAATACAAAACATAATGCATTCATTCATTTATTTTATTTCCTCCTTCCACTTACATAATTGCCATCTCACATAGTGATTCTGGGTATCTTACGGAATGAATGCTTATTACAATTGTTCCAATTCATTTTTACAGATACTATTGGTTGCAGAAACAAATATCAATACTTTACTTATATCTATATATCTATTTAAAAATCTGATCTTTTGCATGTTTATTTGGAAAAGAAAGGTTAGCCAATTTAATAGGATTTAATTTTAGGCAAATATATGTATGAATGCAGTCTAGAAATCTTAGCACTAGTTTTTTAAATGATTACTTACATTTTCCCCTCATTCTCTTTAATGTAAATCAATGATATCTCCCTAAGCCTAAAACTCCCCCCGCCCCCATTCCTCTCCAATTTGCACTGCTTGTTTTGCTTGGGGAAATTTTACATGGTAGTTTACTAGTCAATAAAACATTCATTGCATTCTGTGCAATGCAAACCCTTTGTACTTTGTGGGTGTAAGTTATCTGTCAAAGTAGGAAAAGAGGAGAAAAAAAACAAAGCAACTGCTTTATTAAATGTTGAAAGAAGAAAAGAGTAACAGAAACATTTTAATCCACCAGATAAAAACTAAAAACAAAATAAATCTAAACAAACCCCCATGTTTGTCCCCGGAGCATTAAAACCAAACCTCAGAAGTGTCACTCAAAGCAATCCAGTCTGACATCTGGAATTCTAAAATTCCTATGGGGCTTGAGGAAGCCTTTTTAGTGTCAAGATGAAGGAACGTGTGGTAGCTGTTGCTGCACCCTACAAATCTGCTTAACACCATGCCTATAATTGGTTTAAAGGACACTTACTTTAAAGAAAGTGAATAGTCATGCTTGCTTGTTTGGCTGTTCCTCACTAGATAACTACATTCTTTACACAAGCGCAAGAGGTTTTCTGCATCTGTCCGACTGATTGCTCCATGATACCATCTGCAAAAAATACAAGCAATCAACACTTAGAATAAATTCACTTTTAGAGTTTTTTTTAAAGACATTCCACTGTACTAGATGATATTCAAGACAAAGCAAAGCAACTTTGAGATATGTGTACTAGGTCGCAGCCCTGCAAACTCCCAACGAAGTATCACTTTAATGTCAGTTTCTGCTGTCCTATTTCCCCTGCACCAAGTATCAGCAACTTACATTTGTTTTTCCAGTGGAATAGTTGGATCCACTCTCTCCCCCAAGATTCCACAGAATTCTGGGCTACCATGTTTGATAGGTTTGAAGCCTCCCCCAGGTGCCCGCAGCTGTCGGCGCCGATCACTTGAAGATGGAGAAGGTGAAGATTGCCTTATCTCTCCTCCGTTGAACTGGGCTGTAAGACATGTTTCAAGCAAACCGTTATTTCCAAATGAGGAAACACCCAAAGAATTTTAAATATTGAACAGAAGTAATGGATTTTAAAACAAAAGTATAGTGCACACTCTGCTCTATGCCATACTATGCTATGCTAATATAGTTGCCCCTCTCGTTGCAGGGACTCTGAGCAAAGTTTAAATGGAAGCCACAATATGAAACCAATCTCAAAAAGATGAGTGTAAAAGCAATGATAACATAATATAACATAAGGTATCACATAACGCAATATAAGAGCAATCTACCCGGGCTTCACTAACTTCATGAACACCTTCCTTGGAGAAACAATCAGGTTTTCAATATTTTCTGGAAGATCAAGTGGGGTTGGGCTCAATCTGAACTCCTTGGCTGAGAGTTCTTCACTCCATCAAGTGAAAAAAAGCAACATTTCCAAAGTATGGTTTTATGTATTCATTTCGGTATAACAGCAGGCTGGCTTGGAATTTTAGGAGATGTATTCCCAAGACACCAAAGGTCATGCCAGGTTATAGAAGACTGATTAGCTGGCAGAAAACCAGCCCTCCAACTGCTCTTCCTGAGCCTCTATTTCCTGGCCAAAGCCACTTTATAAAAATACTTGCTTGTTTTTGTTCTCTGCTGCCTCATCAAGTTGCCTTCTTCTGTTATATGCTGGCAGAGCGATGCTGGCAGAACAGGTTCAAATAAATAACTAGGGACAG
Organism: Bungarus multicinctus; assembly: GCA_023653725.1. Classification (NCBI taxonomy): domain Eukaryota; kingdom Metazoa; phylum Chordata; class Lepidosauria; order Squamata; family Elapidae; genus Bungarus; species Bungarus multicinctus. The sequence goes on from CM042834.1 coordinate 178,839,807, forward strand.
AAGCAATCAGTCCTTTCCAATAAGACACTGAAAGTGATCATGCGTTCTTCTGTTTATGTTTTATATGCTGGTCTTCCATATGTCATCCACCCTTATAAGATGGATCAGCATAAAGTTTGATTCAAAACACACAATATCAGGAAAACAATAGGACTCAGCTTAGTGTAGCCTTCTCCAACTACCTCTTTTATATACGAAAGAACCACAATTCCTAGAACTATTTATTCAACTCATTGGGAATTCTGATCACTATAATCCAACTCGCCTGGAGGGCATTACTTGAATCCACCAGCAGCCTTTTCTCTCAGAAAAGAGACACACAAAACGCCAAATATTAATTTTGGAAGAAGATACAAGAAGAGTTACCTCAATTATCAATAATAAATTAAATGTGAAGGAAATGAGGTTATGAGTCTATTGCGGTCATATGACTTGTCACTTAACAACCTCGTTGTTTAGCAATGGAATTTCCAGTCCCAACTCAAGATTAAAGAGATAAATTCTGATTCAACTTCACATATTTTTTTTAATAAAGTGGTCTATTACCAAAGCAAAGCTTGCCATTTACAGAATACCAAGTGCAAAGCAAAGATACAGAAACAAAGCAACCCTGGTATGTTATTGTTTTGGGAAGTCTAATGGAATATTTTTTTCCTCAACCACCTTCCCACTGGAAGTCCAATAGAAAACACAGGATTAGAATTGCACCAGTTTAGATCTGAAAATTGGATTTCATGGTTCAAATATATCACCCAACAAACCCAAGACCAAGAAGTGTGACATCCATAGCAAACAGGGGTCCTTAAGAAAAACAGAATAACAGAGTCGGAAGGGACCTTGGAGGTCTTCTAGTCCAACCCTCTGCTCAAGCAGGAGACCCTATACCATTTCAGTCAAGTGGCTGTCCAATCTCTTCTTAAAAGCCTCCAGTGATGGAGCAACCACAACTTCATTCCACTGACTAATTGTTCTCACAGTTAGGAATTTTTTTAGTTCTAAATTGCTTCTCTTTTTGATTAGTTTCCATTCATTGTTTCTTGCCTTGCCTTTTGGTGCTTTGGAAAACAGATTGACACTGCCCCCCCCCCTTTTTTTTTTTTCTTTGTGGCAGCCCATCAAATATTGAAACACAGCTATCATCTCACCCCTAATCTTTCTTTTCACTAGAATAGCCATACCCAATTTCTGTCACTGTTCTTCATATGTTTTAGCCTCCAGCCCCCTAATCATCTTTGTTACTCTTCTCTGCACTCTTTCTAAAGTCATGGTTCAACATGCAAACGAGAAAAAAGCGATAAAGAAAGCAGTCACTAGGCAAGGCTATATGATTCTCTGTAACAGTTATTATCTTTGTGTTATTGTAAGACTTAATAAAGGCCGCAAAAGGGATCGTTAAGCCTACAATTAACCAGGTGAAGTCAATCCTATAGATAACAAAATACTCTCATGCTTTAACTCGGGTTAGAGTTGTTGTTCTGTCTACCTTCCTTCTACCTTCTGTGGGTTCCTGTGAAGAGCATTTGAAAATGAAAGTAATTCAGTCTTAGAAAGTGTTAGAAGGCTATAAAACCTCTAAATGCTTCCAGCTAGCAATTTCAACTGCGAGGAATACTTTTTAAAAAAATGGAAGTTACATCAAACCGTGGAAATCAAATGAAGACCTCAAAGATCAAGAAAAACGCTCTGCTAGAATGGTCTTATCTGTAAAACAAATCCAGAGATCGCTGCAAACAATCTGCTGAAATTTTAGCTGATAGTGGAATAACTATGGCAACATTGCAGTGTTGCTTATACAAGAATGGTCCATATGGGACAGTTTGTCAGTTCTCTAATCTCATGACAAAACACATTGTCTAAAACATGTAAAAAGAAACCCTGGTAAACTTGAAGTGTTTTGGAACAAAATGCTTTGGAATGATGAAACAAAAATTGAGCTGTTCAGTTACAACCACACAAGAAATGTTGAGAGCAAAAAGGGCAAAACATTTGAGGAAAAGCAAACTTTGGCAACCGTTACTCTATTATCCTTTGGCAGCCAGAAGCATAGGAAATATTGTGGACATAAAGAACGATTCTGCTAAACACCAGCATGTTCCTTACATCTAATGTCTCACAGTCAAGGAAGAAATTGAAGTTGAAAAAAAAGTTTGATATTTCAGCAAGACAACAGCCTGAAACATTCTTCCAAATAAACCAAATAAAACTTATAGGGAATATATATATATAAAGGTATTACAAGTACCTTTAAATATAACTTCAGAGTCCTCAGACTTGAATATTATTTAGAATTTGTAATGAGATCTTAAGCATACAGTGCATGCAAGAAATTCTAAGAATATTTCTAAGTCCTAAAAGCAAGGGAGAATGGGAAAAGATACAAAGAGCAAGAATAGGAAGACTTTTTGTTGGCTGCTTGAAATCGTTGAAAGCTGTTCAAGGAGCTATTGCAAAACATCGAGTGAAATATTATGTTTTTTAATTCTAACCCGAACCTCATTTATTATGATTGTAATAAACATTTAATTGAATAAAAAGATTAGAGTGCCATGTGTAGCATTTTTATTTGATTCTCTAAACTAATGAACATGGATAGTAGTTATACATTAAGATCTGAAGAAAAATGTATTTAACATTGTACCCTATGGAGGTTGTATCAGTTTCTGTTCACTCAAGGATTTACTTAAACATATAATTTGAGCAGGGTACCTACACCTTTACATGTCCAAGTCTACTTTGTCTCGTGACTATGACAAACATGGACATGTGTACTGGTGATTAACACAGATGTAATATCCACATAGGAAATCTCTTCTAAGATGAGGTGCCAATGAATAACATTATTTAAAATTATGAAATTAAACTATACAAATTAAACTATTCTAAGACAAACAGAATAATAATAAGAAGCAAATATGCTCAAATGATTCACAAAGTGGAATTAAACTGTAAATATTTATTGTGCAAAATAGCCATATTATGTAATATGGAGAGGTCTATGCATAATTCCTTAAATATTGCTATAATAATTAAAACTATCTACATTGCTAGCAGACAATAATCCATTTACAATAATCTGTACATAATTAAATGCTGCAAGCAATCATTTAATTGGAACAGTCAGACAAGGAACTCTTGTCAATTCTGTGTGAAGATGATAAGGAAGTCACAGTTTAAAAAACATAATTGCATTTAAAATTTCCCTATGATGGTAATTTCACTACAGAACTCTATCCATTAAGTGTGGCATGATTCCAGAGCACTTCCAGATTTTTCAATTGCTAAGGAACAATTTCTTGAATTAAAACTGTTCTACTTTTATATTATAAATTGTATTAAGAGTACATAGAAATGCTGCTTGCTGTGTTTCCACATGTTATTGTTCATTGTACGTCTCCTGTCTGGAAGATAGCAAGCTGAAAAAGCATTTGACTCATGCAAAGATGCACCAGGAAACACAGTTTTTGTAATGTGTCTGTATCAGAAGAGAATAAATATTTCTATCCAGGGCCATCTGCAGTGCAGGACAAGGAGAGCAAATGATGAAATTTGTGTGACCTTGTGCAAATATTTCAACTTTCATATTGTGTTAGATGCTAGGGAAAAAAGTGTGTAATTGTGTCATCTGTACAATGATGAGTGAAAAGAATTACTGTTTTGTAGTCACTGAAGTTTGTAGAGAATGCCACTGATTATCATATGTAATGAATGCCTGGAGCAAAATTATTTTCTTTAGGGGAGCCTGATCAGTCAGAGGAAAAATGAGTGAATTTATATGGATACATCTGACATCTTATGTGGATATTGAACTCACAGGATGTTTAATTAAAATATGTACTGTTACCAACTAGCAGTTATCTTATGGCCTACTAATAATATACTCCAGCTGGCACACCAAATGAGTATTAGCAGCTCAGAGCAGAAAACATCTAAGCTTGCCAAAATCAGTATGGGGTTTCTACAGATAGAATTATGTCATTCTGAAATGAAAGCTTTATTTAGCAGTAGAACTAAAAATGCATCCTATAATCTTTAAAGGGTATAGAACCACCACCACCAAGAAGACATACACATACATACACACACACACGCACATACATGTGTGTGCACACCTGCACCCATCTATGTATGTACACACACGCACACATTATAAAGAACATTCCTTTATTGAGTTTTTGTATGTGTGTCTGTATGGCTTTTTCCTCAATATTGTTTCATTCCAGCCTTTTCCTCTCTGAAGGCAGTATTGGATTGAATCTCTAAGGTGATGGGAATTTTCTAGTCTCATCATTTCCAATATACACTCCAATGAATACATCTCAAGGCTATCAGCTGCAGAAAAGTAAACTAATCTATCAGCTGCAGAAAAGTGACATAGAAGAAGCAGAGAGCTACTTTTTCTTAACAAAATCTTAATGAAGAAGGGATAACTTTTATAACAATCCACAAATATACGCTTTCTTATTTAGCCACTTAAATGATTACTGTAAGAAATGCATGTATTGATGTTCTTGGCAAAATCTGAATTGACTGATGTTTTTTCCCAATTATAAAAAGGCTGTGCTAGAATGCCTGCTGATATTTGAAAGTTTGATAACACAAACATTTACATTACTTCAAAATATCATATGAAACTGATATACATGAAATTAAAGTACGTATTAAATATTTTCTACACTAGCTTTTTGCTTACAACTGCAAAAGACAGAACTTGAAATCTTGGCTGATCTCAGAAAAAGCTAAACTAAGCTAAGATCATATCTAGATACTGCTTGCAGAAGAGACCACAACAAAATCCCAAAGTGTAGGATAGATTGGGAAATTTAAAAGTAAATCCCCCAAAAGGGCAGTAGCAAAGCAGTTCAGTACTTCCAAGAAAAGTGTCCACATTGGGTTACAAAAAACTGTTTTTAGCAATTCTCCTGAGAAATTTCCATTGGGCCAAGAAACAGGCAGGTGATACAGTGTTATACAGGAAGGGCAAAAACGGTAGTTTATGTTCTAACCCAGGAATGTCAAACTCAAGGCTTGCGAGCTGTATGTGGCTCGCAGCTGTATGTGGCTCAAGGCTTGCGAGCTGTATGTGGCACGCCCTGGAAACAGCAACGGACTGTCCTGCGGTGCTTCTGCCAGTGAAAATGGAGCTCTGGAGGACCACATACAGCCCTCCTGAGCTCCATTTTCATTGGCAGACGGCTGCAGGAGGCCGTCGCGACCAAAGACAGAGCTTGATACGTAAGCTGCCCTCCTGTCCCCTGTCCCCCCCGGTCAAACACAACCCAATGCGGCCCTCAATGAAATCGAGTTTGACATTCCTGTTCTAATCTAATCCAATGATTTATAAAAAAAAACACCCCACATTTTCTGACTTCTGTCTTTCTCTCATAAACAAAAGGACAGCTACAAGGCGAAAGGATTTTACATATTTTGTTATTTGCAATTCAAAAAAGGTTTTCAGTATAAGAATTTGTCTTCTTGCTGTAGGTAGTTTGCTAGTGTAACAACCACATATTAAATATCAAGAGAGATATTTCACTGTCACACTACTATTTTGTCATATATTCCCTCCAGATGAGAAGGAGGAAAAAAATCATGCATAAATTGCATATGATCATCACACTCTGTTCAAGCATTCACTAACTCTGGAAAAGAAAAAAAAACTAACTTCAAATGTTTGCAATATAATAATGTATTAGAATAAAAACTGCAATCAATCCACAGAGTAGCAAAAGATAAACTGTCAACTGTGATGCAAAAACCAATTTTTCAGAATTTTTCTAGAAACTACTTATAATGAAATTTCTAACATGCATTATGCAATAGTGCTGGACTTGGAAGGATGAGTGAGTGAAATTAAATGTACATCTCCAATCTTGTCTATCCACAGAAGGTTTCTAAGGGTATGGAGATGCTACTTTTTACAGTGAGACTGTTGATTTTTCATACTGAAACAATGGATTTTACAATAATGTTTGCCCTCAGTTTAATTCTGTATGTTGAGGGAATAACAGAAAAATAGCAATATCCAATTTTAAAAAGTGAAAAGAATGGCTGCTACTTAAATGGAAAAGAAAAAGGTCATGATAGCTATTCTTCTCTTTGAATATTTGTTTACCCTGAGTTAAATTCATATCACTGCACTACCATTTCCAAACATTCAAAGATTTACTACCATTTCTAAAGATTGTAATTTCTATAAGATTTGTGGAGAAATGTCAGTATTTGGCTTCTGCTTTAAACAAGAGGAGAAAAACATGGTTATCTACTAAACACATATTTGGGATGTAATCTTCAATCATCCTATGTGGGCAGAATATGAATGCTGGCTGTAGGCTTATATACTTTGCCTATGTGCTACGCCTCTCCAAGCTAGAACACCTCTAGCTTTAAAAAAAAATCAAAGTAGCATAATTGCCAACATACATGTACATATTTATAGCATTCACTTGTGTATATAGTATTGCAAAAAAGGCTTTAAGGGTCGTAAATTTAATTTTACGAAGCCTCTTCTCTGGTAATACTGATTTGCAAACTAGGGCATTCAAACTCTTTGTTAGACCAATACTTGAATTCAGCTCTGCTGTCTGAAATCCACACTGTATATCAGACATAAACACAATTGAGTGAGTCCAGAAGCATTTTACCAGAAGAGTACTATGTTACTCTGTTCGCAACAGAATACCCTACAGCACCAGACTTGAGATGCTAGGCTTAGACAACCTTGAACTATTCCGACCAAGACTGAACTTAAGCATAGTACATAAAATCATATGTTACAATGTCTTACCAGTTAATGAATATTTCAGCTTTAACCACAACAACACAAGAGCACACAACAGATATAAACTTAATGTAAACCACTCCAAACTCGATTGCAGGAAGTACGATTTCTGCAAGAGAGTGGTCAATGTCTGGAACTCACTACCTGATTCTGTTGTCACCTGCTCAAACCCCCACTCCTTTACCCTCAAACTAACCTCTATTGACCTCACCCCATTCCTAAGAAATCTGTAAGGGGGCGTGCATAAGCGCACAATCGTGCCTACCGTCCCCGTCCTATTGTCCCCAATTATTAGTTCCTATTTCTTGTATTTAAATTTGTGTTTATTCTTGTTTCTGTTGTATTGTAAGCTTTTGACAAATAAATAAATAAATAGTGAGCAGAACAGGAAGAAAGACTTAACACTCAGAGTTATGATATGTGTGGAAAGAGACAGTAATTTCCACATTTGGAATGGCATCTTATTAGATGCCAGAGATGAGTATGAAGCTGTTTGGATAGGCTATTGCTTTGGCTCATAAATTAATTTGGGATTGATTCCAAAGAGATGGGACATCAAAGGTCGTAACATAATTCACGTAGATTGAATTTTTAGACCTGGCCTTCCATTCTGTGATGTTCCATGAGAAGACAACCAACATTCTAAGAAAATTTGGATCAATCACAATTTCCAGCAGGTGGCATTAGGAACAGCAACCTCCACTTAACATTAGAGACAGTTTAGAGCACGGGTGTCAAACTAGCGGCGCGCGAGTGGATGCATCATGTGCAGGCCACACCCACCCCAGCTCTGCAAATGGGGAAAACATCATGAAATGTCATGTGACAGCAATGTGACGCCACGAGTTTGACATCCATGGTTTAGAGATACTAGACTGAATATTGGGGTGAACAATTTGGGGTGCAGCATGAGGTCCATAACCAGGGTCCTGACTGTGAATCTTTGTAAACAGATAGTTGCTCCTCTCCTGCATTACTAGGTGCATGGATCTATTATGGCACACTGGTTAAAGTTATTAATTTATGTCCAGGAAATCTAAATTTGTTGATTATGGTAAATGAATGTGACAAGGATCATCCTGGCAAAAACTGGAATAATATGGGTCCTAAAATAAGTTACTGGATTTTAAATGACTGCATTCAAGCAATACAACTGGTCAGTTGGACCATGCTGGGAATGTGTTTTCTGAGTAGTCAAGCCCCTTTTTTCAGTCTGCCAACATATTTAAATCAAATAACCATTGCCAACCTCTAAAGAGCATGAACAACATTAGCACATTTAAATACCTTCCCAACAGCTGTGCCTGAAGGAAAATTTTTATAATTTTTTAATTACTAAGGCTGCACCACTTGAATCCATAGCCTATGACCTATTATACTGCACCTTCTATAAGGATTCAAGAGCCCATTTCATAATAGTGTTTATTGAGTGAAGTACCCAGACAATTCTGAATTTTTATGTACAGTTACCATTATCAGACCTGTATGATTTCTTGAATATGAATGTCAACTCATAAAATATTTCTATGGTCTTTTTAGAGTTGCCAATGACAACTATTTTTATGCAGTTTGTAAACTTGTCATGACTTGATCACCATGACAATCCATTTATAATTTTACTTAAAATAAATACTATTTATTATCTTAATTTGCAGAATTATGGTCAATGATTAGTAAAGAATGAAAACATCATACTATATTTTTATGTTTTTTATTTTTATAATAAAGCTATCGCTTTAAAAAAGAAATAAATTTATATATTCCTGAACTCGGATTCAAGATCCAGACCTCTTGTTCAATCTTTTCCTAACTGGCACACTCAAAATGTCTTAGTGCTGCAATTCTCAGAATTAACAGCCATCATGGATTTCTTATAAAAATCCTGAATAACATAGCCTCTATGTTAGATATTTTTTTTGTATAACTAAAGCTTTTGAACTAGAAACAATTAGTCCAATGTTCACTTCCAGCCTCAACTAATAGAATACTTCCAAAGATATGAAGATCTGAGGACTAAATTCTAGCTCAACTGGAAGATACCAGATTCCGGAAAAATGAACATTATAGAGATCCCATAGCAATAGGATCATTGCCAACTGGCTTTCCAGTTCAAAAAGCCTCAATTCTTAGCATCTCCTACTGATAGGCAGCAAGGTTCAACAATTGCTTGGGCAGATTAAAAATGTCTGCTCCTGAGACAAAGTAGTAGTAAAAGCTTTATCTGTGTGTAATAGATGGCATTATCTATGGATCTAATACATTTGGCTGCCTAGCTTGACTTCCCATATTATTTTAAAAGTTTTCTGGCAAGCATTATTATAAACTGTTTCTGCAAAGCAGTGTCTGTTTTCTATATAAACTTATTCTGTTTCTACTAAAATATGTCTGTTTTCTATCCAGGAACCTTATAAAATAAATTATTCTTCTATCAAGCAAATATAAATGAAACCCATATGATTTTTTTCATTCTAGATGAAGAACTGCCACATTCTGCAGGTATTTTGGTTAACATATATGATTAAACCAGGTATACTGAATTTATTATTTATTTATTTATTATTAAAATTTATATACCGCCCTTCTCCCGAAGGACTCAGGGCGGTGCACAGCCTACTAAAACCACATATATATAAAAGTTAAAATAGAATTAAATAAGGGCTGTAACCGAATCTAAAATCCCAACCTTAAAATTCAGTACTTAAACCCCATTAAAATTAATTTAGGATCAGCCAGGCCGGCCTGCTCAAAGAGCCAGGTCTTCAAATCACGCCTGAACACCCTCAGGTCGGTGGTCGTTCTCAACTCAGGGGGGAGCCCATTCCAGAGAGCGAGTGCCCCCACAGAGAAGGCCCTGTTCCTCGGGGTTGCCAGGCGGCACATAGAGGCCGTCGGGACCCAAAGGAGGCCCTCCCTGTGGGAGCGCACAGGTTGGTGGGAGACTACCGGCAGAACGCGGTCTTGCAGATAGCCTGGTCCGATGCCATGGAGTGCTTTAAAGATCAAAACCAGAACCTTAAAGCGCACCCGGAAGGCCACCGGCAACCAATGCAGCTCGCGCAGGAGAGGCATCACATGAGAGCTTTTAGACGCCCCGATAACCACCCGTGCGGCCGCATTTTGTACCAGTTGCAATGTCCGGGTGCTCCCCAAGGGGAGCCCCATGTAGAGGGCATTACAGTAATCCAGGCGGGAGGTGACCAGGGCATGAGTGACTGTGCGTAAGGCGTCCCGATCAAGAAAGGGCCGCAACTGGCGCATCAGGCGAACCTGATGAAAAGCCCCCCTGGAGACGGCCGTAATATGCTCTTCTAATGACAGCCGTACATCCAGGAGGATGCCTAGATTGCGAGCCCTCTCTGTGGGGGCTAAGATCTCACCCCCAATAGTCAGCGATGGAGTCAGCTGACTATATCGGGACGCCGGAAACCACAGCCACTCAGTCTTGGAAGGGTTGAATCGAAGCCTGTTCTCACCCATCCAATTTCGCATGGCCTCCAGACACCGGGACATAACCTCCACAGCATCGTTGTGGAGCATCGGAGCAGAGATGTAAAGCTGAGTGTCATTCGCATAAAGATGACACTTTACTCCAAAACCACGGATGATCTCCCCCAGCAGCTTCACATAAATGTTGAACAAGAGAGGGGAGAGGACCGACCCCTGAGGCACCCCACAAATGAGGGGCCTAGGGGTGGACCTCTCCCTCCCCGTCAACGCAAATTGCAAGCAGTCAGAGAGGAAGGAGGCGAACCACCGCAAGACGGTACCACCAATTCCCAACCTCTCCAGCCGCTGCAACAAGATACTATGGTCGATAGTATCAAAAGCCGCCGAGAGATCTAATAGGACCAGAACAGAGGAATAACCTCTGTCACGGGCCCTCCAGATATCATCAACCAACGTGACCAATGCTGTTTCAGTACTGTGCCTGGGCCTGAAGCCCGATTGGAAGGGATCTAAATACGTTGTTTCCTCCAGGTACTGAGGGAGTTGAAACGCCACCACACTCTCCACAACCTTCGTCACAAAGAGGAGGTTGGAGACTGGACGAAAGTTATTCAAAAGCGCTGGGTCCAGGGCAGGCTTCTTGAGGAGAGGCCGCACCACCGCCGTTTTCAGGGTGGTAGGGAGCAACCCCTCCCTCAACGAAGCGTTGACAATCCCCTGGAGCCAGCCTCGTGTCACCTCACTGGAGGTAGAAACCAACCAGGAGGGACACGGGTCCAACAAACATGTGGTGGCATTCAGCCGCCCCAGCAACCTGTCCACGCCCTCGGCGGTTACAGGATCAAACTCCTCCCAGATAACCATCTCAAGACTTGCCCCGGCCATCTCCCCCGGGACCACCCAGCTGGAGTCCTGAATCTGAGTGATTTTATCATGCAGAAATCGGGAAAACTCCTCTGCCCTGCCCTGCAAGAGGTCTTCCTGCACTCTTGGCTCAAGCAGGGGGTGGGTCACTCTAAACAGGGCGGCAGGCCGATTTTCTGCTGACGCAATAAGGGCGGAGAAGTGCGAATGCTTCGCCGCCTCTATTGCCACTAGGTAGGTCCTAATATAGGACCTCACCTGTGTCCGGTCAGATTCGGTGTGACTGGCCCTCCAGACGGCCTCCAGACGTCTTTTCCGGCACTTCATTTCCCTCAGCTCCTCCGTAAACCACGGAGCTGGATGGGATCTGTGCTGAGTCAGAGGTCGCAAAGGCACAACTCGGTCCAGAGCCTCAGCGGCCAACCTATCCCAGGTGGCCTCTAAGTCTTCAGCCGAGCTGTGAGCCAGAAATTGGTTCAGATTCATACCAGAGGTGGTATTCACCAGGTTCTGACCAGTTGTGGAGAACTGGTAGTGGAAATTTTGAGTAGTTCGGAGAACCAGCAAATACCACCTCTGACTGGAGATTTTACAGTATCCTTCCCCTGAGACACCCACCAAGCCCCGCCCACAGAACCGGTAGTAAAAAAATTTGAATCCCACCACTGATTCATACTATCAACTGAAGCAACTGAGTACAAAGATATTTAAGGTATTTAATATGAAAATGGCTTTAAGAAAAATTAAGAAGTCTCTAGTAATACATCCACTTGTAATTGCACACTGCAAAGCAAATAAAGACACATTGCTGGCTTTAGCTCTGAAAGCGATGGTTAGACTAAGTTTTACCTAATTCATGAAAAATGGAGCACCACATGGTGCATTTTGTTCTTCCTATTAATCAATAAACCAATTTTGACTGTGCTTTTTCTGTTGCGTGTTTAGATGTTCAACCAATAATTTCACACCATATCTGATTTGAATAATTCTCAGTACCAGGAAACTTCAAAGCTATACCCAAATTGAGACAAGTTTCTGTCACAAAAATATATCACTGTTTCCTTACATGTTCCAATAATCCAAGATCGTTTGAGTCAGGCTATTCAGTTCAGTTCAGTTATCAAGCTCAAATTATTCTACTCCGGGCACATTATACAAAGACTTAGTTGACTTAGAAGATTTTAATGCTGGGAAAGATTGGAAGATATAAGGGACAACCTTCAAGATGGGGAGACTTATAGTGGCAATCATTTTCATCATACAGAAACTCTATTTATCTGGATGCCAGGAGTCAAAAATAACTTCATTGCACATAATCAATCAATCAATCAATCAATGAAATCAATCAAACAATTCCTGCTAAATTCATGTCTTAAGAAACACTACTGTCTTTAATGAATGAAAACAGTTTTCAGTTTCATAAACATTACCATGTTGTTCATGTATGTTAGAACAGGATCTTAACTATATAATTTTATGATAAGTTATGATACCTGCATGACTGATTAAAACTCTCACTTTTCTGCTTAAAGTGGCATGCGTTCCCCCCTTAATTTTTGTACTCCACAATACAGTCAATTTTCAGAATAGTACATTATAATTTATAACATTACATAACATTCTCTAGAAGTGTCTGACGTTTAAATTTGTGATAGTTTTTCTCTTTTTATTTTTCTAAGACTAATTTTTCTGGAGTAAAATCAGAACTATTTGAGAAAAAATATTTTTTCTTCTCTATGAGAATCAATCTGGTGGTTATTTTGTTTCAGATGCTTAAACAGTGCTACTCTTGCTTTGCAATTTTGATGTTTAACCTTGCCCTGACAGTAGGTTGTTCAGAATATAAAGCTATATTTGGTTCTTTCAGTAATATCCTGAGAAGTAATGTTGCTGTACTGTATTATTTAAAATTGAAAAAGACACGAAATATGTAAAGTAATAGGCCTAGCTAGAAATAATTTAATTAGTAAAATGATGCTCAGAGCTTTTCATTTTTAAATAATAGAACAGGCCTAGTCATGCAGCAGAATGGAGCAATCTAGTTCACACTGCCCAAAACAGGAAGGGAGGAAGAAAAGAAAGAAGGAAGGGATTTAAACTAACAAGACTGTTCAATGTTAATAGTGATGACAGTTAGGATGTCATTTTCAAGTTGTAAAAGGTTTTGGGCCTCCATTGACAATAAAATAATGTCAAATTCTTGTCAGTCTTCCAAATAGCCATGCTGAGACACTGGTTGGAGAAGGCTTAATTATAAGCAATTGAATACAGTAGTGCTGAAAATTTGTGAAGCCTTTTTAATTTTCAGTATTTCTGCATCAATACAACTTAAAACATGATCTCTTCTCCATAAAAGCCCTACATTTCAATAAGGAGAACCCAATTAAATAAATGGGTCAAAAACATTATACTTGTTCATTGATTTATTTAGAAAATAAACCAGACTTACATATCTATGTGTGGCAAAAATATGTGAACCTCCAGGATTATCAGTTCATTTAAAAGAGAAATTAGAGCCAGATGTTTTAATGAATGATGTTTTAATAATAGTATGATTTAATTGCTGATTGTACCTATGACTATCTTTAAGTGTTGTACATTATGATTCTTGATTCTTAACAAATTACTCTTTTCTTTTACGTATACTGAGAGCATTTACACCAAGACAAATTCCTTGTGTGTCCAATCATACTTGGCCAATAAAGAATTCTATTCTATTCTATTCTATTCTATTCTATTCTATTCTATTCTATTCTATTCTATTCTAAATGGATGATGATCAGATGTGATCATCTGCCTTGTTTAAGTAACAGCATTCTGGGTATTCACTATCAAAGATTTATTTTCATAAATTAATACATTAGGAGAAAGTTAATGTTTTGGAATGGCCAAATCAAACTCTTGACTTTAATCCTATAAAAATATTGTGGAAGGACCTGAAGTGTGCGAAAGCTTACCAACATCCTTGAAGCTGTTCTGTATGGAGGGATGGGTTAAAATTCCTTCAAGCTAATGAGCAGAACTAATCAACAGTTACTGAAAATGTGCACACCTGTTACCGAAAGCAAAGTTTTGCAACACACAAATACAGTATGTAGCTTTGGATCATTTTCCTCAGATTCATGAAAAAGCATACAATAAATTCTCCACTTATGACCATAATTGGGCTGGGAATTTTGGTCACTGATCAAAGCAGTCATTAAGTGAAATGCCATGTAACTGCTTAATGACAACAATCTCGGCTCTCCAGTTGCTGTCATTATGTAACAGTGTGGATAGTTAACTGGACCTCTAGGAAGAGTACAAGCCTCCCATGACACTTAGGAGACCCTCACCCTGCCCCACAAGGGAGAATGCTCGCATGAATACTGATGTTCACTAGCATTTTTGCCAGATCAAAGATTATGTTTTCTCCTTCCCTCCATGAGTGAAGCTTTTCTTTTTGTAAAAAAATTTATTTGGGTTTTCACAAAACATAATCCAAATAAAATATCTTTTTTTGAGAACAGCATGATCCCGGGTTATTACTTCTCCATACAGACACAAACTCAATTTTATATTCATCTTTGTATTCTATTCCATATCTTGTTACTATTTTAGCATTTTCTCAGTGATTTTTTCCCTTCCCTTAGTTTTCTCAACCTTGTTTTTAATTATCTCATTCCTTTCTAAATTCAGTTACATATCTTTTTCTAAGTTTCAATATCTTTCAAATCATTATATTTATATTTTTGTCTGTCCTGTTTGAATTTCATATTTTCTTTTCTCATTAAACAAGTTTTCCCCTGTAGTTACTGATTGGAGTATGATACCTTTGTATCTTTTGATTTTTGTCAATTCAAATCTTATTTAAACTTCAATTTATGCCTTTACAATTATAACATTTAATATCTAACCTCTATTTTATAACACATAACTTTTGCCAATCAAATTCTGCTTGGTACATTCTTAATATACACACTAAGTTTTTAAAGAGAAAATATGTATATAACAATAGTATATAAATCACTTATTCTATTACAATTCAGCTCAACCATTAATGTTAATTACAATCTTCCATTAATATTAATTAACCTCTTTAACATTTATTTTCAATTAAATATCATACTTCCTTAGGAACACTTGTAATATTTACATTTTTTTTTCATATTTCTTTCATATGTCTCTCCTTTGTGAGTGAAGCTTTTCTGAACTTTCCAGAGGGGAGGAAAAAGCAACAGCCAATGCCAGAATTCTGAATGGCACAGCAGACTACTGTTTGCTAGGATTTTCACCAGATTTGAGGTCTGTTCTTTATGTGGGAGGATTTTCCCTCCCTACATGAAGTGGGGGGGGGGGATTCCTTGTCATGCTGGGGGAATGGAGCTGAAATCCAACATCCCCTTGGTTTGCAACTTTTCCTCCAGCTTCCCTATTGACTTTCTGGGGAAACCAGCAGAAAATATTGCAAATGGAGAATCCATAATCACAGGGCATTTGGCAACCAGTTGTAAATACATACAAGGTCCCAAACTGTCATATTACCTAAAGAGGGAGTGGCAACATGTTTTATGATGGCTGAAAGTGCTTTGCAGGCAGCCAAGCAGCCATTTCTGATGCCGTAATAACTGTGAATGTTCATTAAATGACTGGTAGTAAGTCGAGAGCTACTGCAGTGTTTTGACTCATTTCTTTAACGAGGTTCTCTTTATCTAGTTTTAAGACTTATGTAGAGAACAGACCACGTTTTAGGTCATGTTGATGCAAATGTTGAAAATCTAAAACAATTCACAAACTTTTAAGCACAGTGCATATATGTTTCCTTGCCCCAAATGAGAAAATTCCTAAAACTTTATGACATCTTAAAAAATTAGAGGATAAATCTACAATATTTCACAAGACATTCAGCTTCTCCTTTGTGGCTACAACCCTGAGCACTAAGTACCTGTTTACTCTTAGTACGTACAGGATGAACAAAACTGCTAATTAGAATCTTCAGTTAAGCAGAAAATCAGTAAAAAGTATTAGCATACACAGAAAAAGTCACCACTGATATATATTGCTATTTATCTTCTACAAATGCAATTTCACACAGGTTAAAAGTTCCACTCAGCTGTACAGAACAATACTTTCTAACAAACAGATGTTGCCTCATTAATTGCAACCAAATTAAGCATAACACCAAAATACAACACCCTGCCCAGAAAGCTGATTAGGGAATCTCTTCTGTTAACAGCAACTGCCTCAACACACTTGTACCAGAAATTCAATTAACAATGAAGAATCATTCCAAAATCTGGTTATACAGTTATGAGTTACCGAAGCATTGATTTCAAGTGAAAAGAAATGAAGTAGCATCTCCTCAGGGCTTATTATACACAGAAAGGCAATACTTTAGACCAGAGGTCTCCAACCTTGGCAACTTTAAGACTTGTGGACTTCAACTCCCAGAATTCTCCAGCCAGCATAGCTGGTTGGAGAATTCTGGGAGTTGAAGTCCACAAGTCTTAAAGTTGTCAAGGTTGGAGACCTCTGCCTTAGATAGCAGCAGACACATCTACAACTCTGGCCTGCATTTCAATGATTTAGGAAGGTAGTTCGTTCCTCCTGCCAATCAGGTTGTTAAGCTTTAGTAGGAGAATAAAGTATGTGCAATTAAAAAGCAACGAGTGTTTTAAAATAATTCAAATTCAATTCTGAAGGATGTAATGAGGAAGGGCAAGTGTGCTCTGCAATGTACCTGTCGGAGGTATGGAGGTTCTTCAGTAGCAGATATGGGGGGACAACTAAGGCATAATCCTATCTGCTATAAATAATCTATTCATGTATCAGTGTTACAAATATATAGACATTCAGAAAATAGCAGAGAGAAAGAGAAGGAGAGAGAAATTTCCTCACTAAATAGAATAGCTCCATAGGCAAAATACTGAAAGCCAAAGTAACATTTGCATTGCGATAAAAACTTTAAACTTTAAAAATAGCTCCTGAAATTTCATCTAATGCTCATTTTTTTCAGCGGATATAATTTCAATTTCCTACCTTAATTACATTTTAAAACAACAAAGGTGTGTTGAATAATATCCCAAATGACTTGTGTAGCAACCTCATCTGCTAATCTGAATCTATATGACTGGTACTAAACTATGCCTTTTGGGTTCTCAGACTTTCAAAAAGCCATGTATCACCAGGTAAGAGAAAATTAAAAACTCCCTCTATGGCTATCACTCCATCAAAAATCTAATCTTTTATGAAAATTTAAGTTTCTGTGAAGTTAAATATGGAACAGGCATAAAATTTTGAAAATCATCATTATTCTGGCTCCAGCAAAATACATGGTAAACAAGTTACTGGATTTTTCTGTAATTGAAATTCAGTCCTGCAACCACAAATCCATCCATGATAGCACTGACAAATTCCTATCTATGATTTCTTTCACCCAGTTTTCAGATTCTGAAGTTTGGACAGATCTGGTTGAAGAGATGGTTATACTATGTGCAGATGCCACATTGTGTGACCTAGCTTCCCTGATTGACCCTGACAAACTACCTATCAAATTGGATAAACTGCAATTCCCCAGTATCTTCTGACACCTAGCTGCATTACCAGTTAAAACCAAAGGCAAGATAAGGATTCAGATATGGAGCTATGACTGTTTCCAGAAAAAGCTTTTAGTGGTCCACTGTAGGAAAGTGCACATTCCACTGTGAATCTGTGTTCTGTGCCTATAGCTATGACCCAGTCTTGTGAATTTCTCCTGTCTATTGTTCAGAAGCGTGCTGGCTCTGAACAGCAATTTTTCTTAGATCACAATAATTTTCTTAGATCACAATAATATACACTAGATATCACAAAATCGCTCTATTGTGCTCTAAAACAGCATCAACACTCCATACTTTTTGGGAGTATGATTCATATTTTAATACAGAAAATTTTGAAAATGGAGATAAAAATGAAACCAAAACTTTTCCTTTTGGGCCAAATGGAAAAAAACCTGGGGATTTGTTATTATATATGTTGACAGCAGCAAGACTATTGTATGCACAAAAATGGAAGGACACTCGATTCCTACTATGGACGAATGGTTTCAGAAGTTGATGGATTTGGCTGGAAGGGCAAAATTGACTACTTTGATTAAAGAAAAGAACATAAGTACTTTTGTTTCCACGCTTCTGAACTTCATGTTAGAAGTGGAAAAGAATGAAACGTTGATTTTGGGTTTTACTGAGTAGATTGGTAGATCTTTACAGAAATGGCTTCTTCATATTATTATGAAAAAGCAAAAGGTTGTGATTTGATGTTAATGCATTATTTTACTGCAACAGAGAGAGTTGGAGTCCTTCCTTACTTTTCTTCCTCCTCAATGCTTTTCAAATTACTTTTGTATTTTACAATATTTTATAACTCAATAAAATGTTAAACCAGAATACTCCATACTTTAATAACTCCTGCAAGACACAAAACAAAACTGCAATGATTTTCTTCAGAGGCTCTCACCTGCCAAAGCAGGAATGGTGACCTTATTCCATTCCCATGGCTGGTCATACTCGTCTGCAGGCCTATCATCATCCTGTGGCAACTTGCTCTCTCTCAGGCGTTGACTCACAGCACTTTCTGAATCAGATTCCACACCGTTGCCTTCAGGTTCATAAGGTGTGTCATAGAGCTGGATATCTTTTTGCTGGGGCTTCACACTGTCTTGCCTCTGTAACTCTGTCAGAATGGGAAAATAATTGGATTAATTTTTCTGCTGGCATCAGCAGGCAAGGAAAAAAAAGTTTATGCAGTGTAATTTAATGTAAACTTTACATTAACAGCAACAAGAAAATTGTGGATATGTAAGCTGCTAAAGGTTTCCAAGTTTAGCTTCTCTCAAACTGAAAAAAGAAGAAACAGAATAAAGTCTCTGATAACAGTTTACCAAATGGCAATATAAATCTAACAAAATGTCAGGAAAGCTAAGAATCTATAGGAAATAGATTCCTATAGTTTAGGCAAGATTTTAGAGCAGAAAGGACAAACCAAGGGCTTATATGTGAATCAAGAGAATTATTTATGCCAGTTGTTTGAACCCACCAGAATGGCTAGGCTGACATTTTCACTCTACTTTCTCTCACGCACTCACTCTCACTTTCTCCTATAAGTTTCTTAGGTTTAAAGTATACGTTTCATCCCTTAAAACTCTTGAAATGGGCTAAAAGAATCTTGGCCTCTTTACTAACAGGGAAATATAATAAGAAAACTCAGTATTTGATGCTTCATGTAATAACAGTGGCGAGAATTAGCTACGCACAAAATTGGAAAAACAGAAATACACCCACAGAGGAACTCGTAGTAAGGAAAATACTCGATTGCGTTGAAATGGACAGACAGGTTGACGATGGAAATTAAAGATAAAGGAGAATCAGAATATTATTCCATTTGAGACATATGGTACAATTGGTTAGAGAAGAGATGCAAAAACTAAATGAAAGACGATCAAAGTACTAGAAATAATAAGAGTATAATGATAGTTTATATATTATATGTGTGTGTGTATGCGCGCGCCACACACACACACACACACACACATATACTCCAGTTAGAACTACAGGAATAAGAAAGATAAATATGGTATTTATATAAAGAAAAGTTAAATGGTTGAACATAGGAAGTATAACAGAATGCATAATGTATAATATTGATACAACCAGTATATCACGGTTGTAAAATTGAAGCTATAGTACAAAACGAAGAAAATGTATAATAAAACTTTATTAAAAAAAAAAAGTATCTTGGCCTCTTATGTACATACACAATCTGAGGTAGTCTTTGAGCTGGTAAAGTTGCAGCTTTTCCTGGCTTAACACATCTCCTCCAATGTGGTAGCATCTAGATGTGATGATAAACAATGCTAAAATTTCCCACTAACCTATCTGGAGTCTGGGAGGGGAAGGCTGCTTCACGAAAAGCTGACATAATTTGCTACCCAACAAATCTAATACAGGTCATGAAACTTGCTAGTTATCATAATGCCACAGTTAAAGAAAAACAGAAGAACAATGGCAAGATGCTGTCTCTGCATAGAGCCAGTCTAAATACCCAGATATCAAAGCACCTTTAAGTTGTTCTGAATTTTAATTGTATTCAATAAGTGTAAAGAGTTTTCCTGAAAGTGATATCAAAAGACATTTCCCCCTTTATAAGCTACGCTCCAAGAACTATGTTACCATGATGGACTTTGACAGCTTTGCCCGGTATAGAATATCTAAGCAGAACTGGGGAACTTTTTTATCGTGAAATTTATCATTAAGTTGCTACTGTTGCTCTAAGTTTTAAAATGCATCTTGGTATGATCAAGAAATTACAACATGTGGTAACTCAACTTACTAGGTGACCTAGCTTTCCAGACTATAACCCCATGGGAAATATTCCTAGGGGAGATGGGAACGGGGTGGCTAGAGCAATCAAATGAATATTGTGAACGAAAGGACTTTGTAGAAGCTACTTTAAATTCTCTTTGAAGATTACATCACAAAGCTTGGCATTTGTGATTATTATTATCTTTCGATCTCTTAATTCTAATGAAAAAAGTCTGTAAAATCATGCATATTAACGCAAGCTGACTTTGGCAATTATAAATGGATTCTACCTCTAAATATTAAATAAAAAGTAAGTTGCTGGTGAAGGCAATTAAACTGATCAGCCTCTTCTTGCCTATAGGATGAATACCATCCTATATTTACTTGTCTACTAAACCTTGGCCCCATAGATATGATGTGACTGATATTTCCATTTTGCCTTTTCCTCCAGGAAATCACGGCATCATTCTGGGGTATATCTTATTTCATATTAACATTGTTATGAGGGAGTTATGTTTGTGACATGCAAGGATCCTTTGTCCAAGGATATCTGGATAATTTCACTGGTGAAAGTTAAATATTCTGGAAATAGATCTTGAAATTGTTTAAGAGGTGCTGTTTACAGATGTGTCCTCATCCAGCTTTTCTACTGAATGAGTCACTGATGGTAATAACTAACAGCATCTTCTCTTTCCCTTTCTGGAAACATCTGAGTCATGCTATTCAAATGCCCAGAAACTTTTATACTCAAATATTAAACCTTACGAGTACTAAAATACACCATGTGGGGCTGCTAAAAAAGAAGCTTCCCCTGGCACAAACTGTGGTGTCAGAAAAGTATCTTGGCAGACAGACTATCCGGGTCGCTGCCTACCCCTGAATCAAAGTGTTTGGTGGTGTCCCTGAAGCAAGGTTGGTAGCCCCCTTTGTGGTATTCCAAGTATGGATATTACCCTCCCTCCCTTGGCAAAGCATATCTTTGCAGTCAATTGTTTTAGCTTAGAAAACGAATCCCAATACTGTTGAGATATTTTGAAATTATGCATGGTATGGAAAACATAGACATGGAGACATTTTAACTTGGCTGAGGCGAAGAATTTAAGGGTCGCACATTCAGGATTGTCCCTCTTCAAAGGATCAAGCTGAGCTTCAAAATTCCGTATGATGTGAAAATAGCCAATTTGCTTTCAATGGAAAAAAACCCAAGGTGGCAGGAAATAAAGCTTAGTAACTGATGAAATTTCTTTAGGATCAGATGCAGATTGCCTCTCAACAATATCTGTGTGAAATGTGAGCTGTAATCAGGGGTGGAATTCTACTGGTTCTGTCCACCTCTGTAGAACCAGTAGCTCTGAAGAGCAGCAGACACAGGACCGGTTCTATGTCTGCTGTTGTTTTGACCCACCTGCCCGCCTGGGCTCTTATCTGATCTTTATTTCCTGCTTTTTCAACTTCACCTGCTTTGCGTGGCACAGCTGCGGTTGAAAAAGCAAGAAAAAGGGGATTTTTCAAATGCTGCGCACCTGCGCGCAGCGCTGCTCAGCTGTCCAGGCAGAAAGCTGACGATGTTATACATGCGCACACAGTGTGCGTCAGGCGTGGGTGTGGGCGCAAAACATAAAATCACCAAACCGGTAATTACACCGGTCGGATCCCACCCCTGCTGTAATATACGTATATCTGGCTTACAAAGGCATCTGACTGGTCACTATGGGAACACAGAAAACATAGACAAGGATTTGGTAATCTTTTGTTTAGTCAGTAGGAGACTTTTTCTTCTTCTTCTCGTGTTCTTAGAATGCAGGACAATATGTGTGTGTTTTGCTTTTGTTTCTACCATCATATTGTATTTCTGGGTATATACTGCATCGTTCCTCAACTTGGATGAGATCACTGCAGATAGAAGGAAGGATCATGAGAGGAACAGAATTGGCTAAATTCTACTCCAAATATGTACCTGTTTCCTGACAGTTTGAACAAATAATCAGTGGAATGCCTTGCCTTGCCTCCAGAAGCTGTGTGTGTTCCAACACTGGAGGTTTTTAAGAAGAGACTGCACAACCATTTATCTGAAAAGTTATAGGGTTTTCTGCTTGAGCTGGGGTTGGGCTAGAAGATCTCCAAGGTACTTTCCAACCAGTGGTGGGATTCAACCATTTTGCACCACTTCGGCTGAACTGGGTGGTTGGTCCTGCCCCTCCCTTCCCTACCCCTTCCAGGAGTCCTACTAGGCCCCAAATGGGGCACGGTTTGTGTGTGTGTGTATTGTGTGTGTGCGTGTGGTGTGGCCCCCTCCACGGCCCATTTTTGCTTCCAGGGGGCTGCAGGGAGGCTGAGTGCTGCCTGTCACATCCCCTGGCCACGCCCACCATAGCCACACGCACCCAGCCAGCCATTAGGGCAAAGAACCGGTTGTTAAATTATTTGAATCCCACCACTGCTTCCAACTCTCTTATTCTGTATCTATTTCTCCAGTGGTAGCAAATCATTGCCACTGAAAATAATACAGGAAAACCTTTATTGTCATAGAATGATTCTATGCTGTATGACTCACTGCAGAGTTGAATGTAGCATTTGGGCAATTAACGGGATGGCCTAGAAAGTAGCAGACAATCGATTTTAGGCCTTTTGTGTGGCACTGAAAGCTGGCTAGGCGACTGCCTTACAGTTCAAACCACCTCACAGGGTTATTTTTGTGGGGAAAATAGGACGCAGGAGTATTAGAGATCTTCGCTGCCTTGAGATAAAAAAAGGCAGGATAAAAATATGATAGCAACACTATGTAAATATAATAATTATAAGCAATGTAAATCCCGCTATTTTACTAGTAATTAATACTCCCCCCTCTTTGATGCATAGCTATTAAAGAACCTGCATCTTCTGGGATGGGAATTAAAATAAGCCTGATTCAATCTTGAGCAAGACTCCAAAATGCATTGACCTCAATAGATCATTGTTAAGAAATGCATCTACATATTTTGCCCAGAGATACTGATTAGCAAGAACATTGGTACTTATTCTCCTATTACAATTGTTACTTTCTATTTATTTTTAGAAATAGTTAAGTTTTTCTTTAACTAGATTTGTCATTTTCATGCTGAAAATGAAGCTTCTAGCTCTTCACTTAGGCCTCCGGAAAGGAAGTCTGAGAATCCTCATTTCATCACACTTGCCATCTTTATTTATTTCTTTTTTAAATACATTTTTTATTATTTTTAATTGTTACAAACAATTTGTGTGAACAGTGTAGTCCCAGAGTGTTTTACATTTTAAAAACAAATACGACAATAATTTTACATTAATATTATTGACTTTCTTATATAATTTTGTATTAATATGTCTTATCAATCTTAATTTTAATTCTTCAATATTCCCATATACTATTTTGTGTCAAACTCTACATTCTTAACATCCCTTTTTATTATAAATTCTGTATTACTCATCATATCTGCAATATTTAACAATTTGTATAATTCAGTCATTCATTAGTCCATATTTAATTTATATTTTCAATTATTTATCCCCTTATAATTCTTAATTTTACCATCATTGCACTTTAAGCAAAATCCCTTCCCAGTCCCATTTATACTAAAGCAAACCATATTCAAACATTTAACCTATTGTTCAAATCTAGTAATGCTATAATTACTTTTATCTATTACTATATTTCACTATCCTATATTTTTTTTGATAACTTCTTTGATCGATGTAAGCTATCTAGAGTTGTTGAGAGCAAACAAATTAAATAAACAATTATTAGTATTATTTGCAATACTGAATTTCTTAATAGGCAAACCATGTAATACAATTTTAGCTAAAGCATCACTGCTTGTAATCTATATTGCAATTTACATTTATTTAATAGATTTAAATAATCTATTTTAATTTTGTTGCCCATATCATATAAATGATTTTGAATGATGAACAATTAAAAACAGAATTTGACAGCTTTCAATGGCTCAATACAGCAACCATAGGAACATATACTGATGTAAAAATTTGAAAAGCAAATAAAAACTACTCCTAAATAAACAATAAAACCAAAACTCAACACTGCAACTCAATATTATGTATGTTTGAGTCTATGAGTATAAAATAGTTTAGACCTCTATGGTCAACATTTTTATTCAAAGAGACTTTTGTACAGAAAGATGTGATAAAGGTGTGATATTTAAATGATTCCTCAAATTCTTTGCTGCTATATTAATTTTTAAACAATTTCCTCACATCTTGAAATACCACTGACCAAAAGAACAAGGAACAGGTAGTCCTTGACTAAAAAAAATGTAATTGAGCCCAGAATTATGGTTGTTAAGTTGTGTCAGTTGTTAAGCAGGCCACCATGGTGATTTTACAGTATTTTCTGTGGTGGCCATTATGCAAACATTACAGTTGTTAAGCAAATCTGCTGTCTACAATGGACAGTTTTTGCTGGAAATCAGAAATAAATGCCAGGTACTGGCAAAAGACATAGTCAAGCATGGTCATGTGATCGTGGAACACTGCCAAATGGTCGTAAATGCAGACTGGCTATCAAATGCAATCACATGACCAGGTTGGCAATTGGAATTTCAAATCTGGGTCTTAAGTAGCCCTTGGTGCTCATCGTAACTTTGAACGATTGCTAAGTTACCAGTTGTAAGTTAAGGACTATCTGTACTTTCGCTTCCTTGCATTTGTGATAGTAAATGTTGTAGTGAATAATTAAAATTGAATTGTACTGTTTTATTATATATATTTATTATATATAGAAGAAGTGACATTAAAACTACATTGGTCTTATTTGACCAGCCAAGTGGAATTACATGGTCATCTTTGACCTGTTGGGGAGCAAAAAGGAATCCCAGAGTGGTCAGTTACACTGGGAAATCAAAGATTATATCCTGGAAGATGTGTCCACATTATTGGCAACAAAATGATGTGGATGCAGTGTCTGACAGAAATGTGACTTATTATGAATTGTACAGTTATTAGGTCAATTTCCCTCAATAGCATTCAACCAAAACAAGTAACTGAGTGACCAATGGCATCAGGTGTACCAATTTGGTTACAACTGAGGTTTTTATTATGGAGGCTGGGTCAATCAGTATTATTGATCATGAAAAATGTAACCAACTTGCAAAGCACAGCTAATTCACCTTTAAGGCAAACCATTTTTCCATATGTGACTGAATATCTAAACAGAGAGAAATAAAGAGGAATTCATTGCAAACATTGCAAAATAAATACAGTTCTTCATCTGATCACTCTAATATTGTCTATGTATGTGATAGGGAAATCTCATTATCAAATCTGGTTCCCCTCTTGAAGACTTTTTCTCATATTAGTGCTGTGACAAGCTAGGCAACCAACTTCTCCATATAAACATTATTGTCTCTTTCAGACATAACCATTCAATTTCTTCCAAACAGAGGGGAAAAGGAGAAAAAAGGCGATAAAGTATTCATAACAAGATATTTTAAGCAGCATGACACAAAAATCCAACTGATGATAGAACACCTTATGTCCACTGTAGATAGTGACAGAAAAGTTACTAGAAATATAAATATGCACTCTTGATTTAACCAATAACCACTTCGCATTTAACCACTTCGCACAGTCACTTCCGCCCTCGTTATCTCCCGCCTGGACTATTGCAATACTCTCTACATGGGGCTCCCCTTGAAGAGTCTCCGGAGGTTGCAGTTGGTCCAGAATGCAGCCGCGCGGGTGATTGTGGGTGCCCCTCGGAGCTCCCACATTACACCACTTCTCCGCAGGCTGCACTGGCTTCCTGTGGCCTTCCGGATTCGATTCAAGGTGGTACTGATGGTATTTAAAGTGCTCCATGGCTCGGGACCTGGGTACTTACGGGACCGCCTACTGCCATCGTCAACCTCCCGTCGCCCAGTACGCTCCCACAGGGTTGCCCTGCTTGGGGTGCCACCGCCCGATCGTTGTCGGCTGACGGCCCCAAGAGTTCGGGCTTTCTCTGTGGGAGCTCCCTCCCTATGGAATGATCTCCCCCCGGAGATACGGGCCATGACGGATATCCTGACCTTCCGGCGCGCAGTGAAAACCCTATTTTTTAGACAGGCTGGCCTGGCCCAGTAATTGGGTTCCGGTTTTAAATTTAATCGGGTTTTAGTGGTCAATTTTATACTTTTAATTTTTAATTGAATCCCTGATTTTATACTGTTAAATTTTCAATTAGATGGGATACAGCCGGACCAATGTGTTTAATATATTTTTAAATTGTATTATAATATATTTATTATGTGTTTTTTAGTAGGCTGTACACCGCCCCGAGTCCCTTTTTGGGAGAGGGAGCGGTATAAAAGTTTGATAAATAAATAAATAAATAAATAAGCAACTAAGGAATATAGGAGAATATAGCAGATATAATTAGGTGATGTGCATAGAGAACACTAATATTTGATAGGCTATACATTAATTAAAAGCTCCTTTGAGCTCCAAAGATGCTTTTTCAAGAGGCAACTGGACTTTCATGTTTTCTTTAAGGACATTTTGCTTCTCATCCAAGAATCTTCTTTAGCTCTTGACTGGATGATGGGGAATGGAAGCATTTATATTCCTTACAGAAGCTGGTCATTCTGACTCTGCCTGATTCGGTGACTCTTTTTCTTTTGATTCCCATTTAGCCACATTTCTTCATTTTTTGTGTGTGATTTGATTATTCAAGATAGAAGGAATGACACACAATACAACCTACAGAGAAGGCTTACTCTATTCTTTGTGGCTTTAAGATGTTCAGGATTTGCCTCTTCCCAATCTGAAAATGAGCTGCAAGGAAAAGTGAGACTTCCTTGAAGGAACAGAATGCTTACTGATATACACTGCAAGGTTAGGTTTTTGGCAGAGGTAAGAAAGAACTATGTTTCTGGTTTTCTCTTTTTAAAAAAGTGTCTAAGTGATCTAAAATTGGGTAAATGAAGACTATCCGTTGCTCTGTTCACAAATGCACCAAGTAAACAGGTACTTTCTTTTTTTTCTAAAGGAAACAGAACACAAAGCAGGAGCGAAAGGTTATTCCAGACTCACTACTGCATCCCAAGAAAGTAAACAGAGCTTTTCTTAATGAAGCAAATGTTGGAGAGAATTGATACTGAAGAATTACTCACAGAATTACAGTAGCCAGGAACAGCTGCCACCCAGCCAAGGATGCTGTAACATGGCTGCATAACCATGTTTTCCGGATACTTTAGACATAGTTTCCCCCTTTTTCCTGAAATCTCCATTTGGAAGTTAACTGTTTTGAATGTCATCATTCAGAGATGTGCCAGGGTGGAGCTACACGTTTTATCAAAAAAGCCATTTCAATTGAGATTGTAATTTTGGGGCCAAAAGAAATTGTGCTCTGCCATGGAGAAGCAACTTGCTGCAGATGCACCAAACAAATAAATAATAAGGAGAGGAAGAAGAGAGAGAGAGAACAATCTTGAAATCCATTTTAAGCACCAGGTTTTTTTAAACATATCAAGGCCCCTGCCAGCAATATCTGAGCTTCACCTATCTGAAATGACCTTTAATCATAGAAATATAAGATTTTCCTCACTATTCCACAGCCATATTCAGTAAGCCTGAGCCCCCAAACACCCCCATTTTTGCAAATTAGGCAAAATAGGCACCGAAAAATAAACCAAAGATGATCAATTTGGAGTATGAGACAATTTCAGTTCAGTATGGATACACCTCATACACTATTTCTTCCCTTGAACATGTCCACAACGAATTCCTTTGAACCAGTTAATTCCATAAGAAAGGTGTTAAAGTAATGTTGCCCCTCATATTTAGGACCGAGATCCAGGATCAGTCTTGGAATTATGATCCTTTTTCCCTCAGTACCAAATTTCTCGTTCACAATTCAAAGTTCACATATATGTTGAAGTGTTAAAAGACTAATTAATATTTAATTTGCAGTTTTGGTTGAAGAAGTATATTGTATATTGGCTAACCTTAACAGTGAAGCCAGTCTGGTGTAGTGGTTAAGGCATCAGGTTAGAAACCAGTAAACTGTGAGTTCTTGAGCATGAAGCCAGTTGGCTACCTGTGAGCCAGACACTTTCTTTCACTCCTAGGAAGAAGTAGACAATGGCAAACCATTTCCAAAATCTTTGCCAAGACAACTTCAGGTACAGTTGCCATGAACCAAAATTTCACTTGAAGGCATAAATAATAATAATTTCTTCAAACAGACAAACATGGGATTCACAGAGAAGATAGCCTATGAAAGCATAGATCTTCTAGTCTTGGTTAAGGCAGAGAGTACTGCTCTATCTTTACCAGTTCTGAGTAAATTGTGGTTGCTTTGCAGGAGTCTCATTCACACAAATTAGTTTATCATCAACAACTGCAACCTTAGTAGGTATGGCTATTAGAGTCAGTCTTCTAATAATGGATGGTGATAATTTTCTGTATCAGTGCCGTTCAGTGATCTAAACAATATGGATATGGTAGGCCTGGTGTACTTTAATGTAACCCAATCAGTAACAAAGTTCTTATTCATCATTCTCAATGGGCTGTTTTGGAATGTACAAAATATTTCTGGTAATTACTTAGAAAAGAGTCACTTTCCTGTACCAAAGGCTAGGATATTTTGTTCATTTCCTTACCTTGAAGATTTGACTCATCTTCCTAGGAAGAACACAAGAAATGCTGGCATGTGATGGAAATTCCATGACAGCACTTCCTAAATGTTTAAGGATAAAACTATCTAGGGTTTAAAACGTGTGTAATCACTTGGCCGAGCATGGCATGAATAAACACTGTAGAGGAAATCAAAGTGTGGTGTATTTCACATCTAGAGAGAGTTGTGTTTAGCAAATGAATCACAGAACTAATCACCGAAGGCTTATGAAATTTAAGATTTTTCCAAACTTAACGCACAGCAAATAATTAAAACAAAAATATGGACATGGATATATGTGGAGAGATGAAGTTATAGTTGCAATTTCTTCAGATTTTCTCTCTGGTCATTTTCTTTCTCTCACCCTTAAGTTTTTCAATTTCCCAGTCCCAGCTTCTCTAGTCTCATTGCTTTTGTCTTTCCAGCTCACCCTACCATAGACATATTGCGTCTACCACTAAAGGTTTAAATCAGTAACCCAGCATGAATAAGAAGGAAACTGAATTTCAGGGAGACTCTCAATCTGATGTGTCTTAGACTTAGAACCACAACTGAGACAAAAATTTCCATTGCTAAGCAAGACAATTGTTAGGAGAGTTTTGCCCTATTTTATGATCTTTCCTGTCACAGTTAAGTGAATCACTACAGCTGTTAAATTAGGAATGTGGTTGTTAACTGAATCTGGCTTCCCCATTGACTTTGCTTGTCAGCCAAGCATCTGAATTTTGATCACGTCTATGGAAATGCTGCAATGATGTGAAAAACAGTCATAAGTCGTTTTTTCAATGCTGTGGTAACTTTGAATGGATGCTAAATGAATTGGTTGTACGTCAAGAACTACCTGTCACAAGTTGCAGGTTACCTGCAAGGTCGTATCTACCTACTAGAATTAGTCTGATCAGTCTAGTTGTGTTGGGACTAGAAACTATTGGGACTAGCAACTAGTCTTGTTCCTTATTCTCAGGAGGTTAGGGGGTTTGAAGCTGGCACATTGTGTGAAAAATAGAGAGAATAGCTTTCTCTCTACTTTTACCAAGGTTATGATTATTGCAATGTCCTACCTGTTTATTTTGCTATGTCCTACCTGTCAATGAATACTTCAGCTTCAACCATAACAACACAAGAGCACACAATAGATACAAACTCAAGGTTAACCACTCCAAACTTGATTGCAGGAAATACAACTTCAGCAACAGAGTGGTCAATGTCTGGAATACTCTACCTGACTCTATGGTTTCTTCCCCAAACCCCAACAACTTTAACCTAAGACTGTTTACTATTGATCTCACCCCTTTCCTAAGAGGGCTGTAGGGGGTGTGCATAAGCACACCAATCTTGCCTACCATCCCTGTCCTACTGTTTCTTTTTTTTCTTATTCGTATCCATTTCATGTATTCATAACCATGTTTATACTTATACCTGTTATCTACTAATCGCTTGACAAAATAAATAAATAAATAAAATGATTAGACAAGCATGTCTCAAAATAAAATGATTAGACAAGCATGTCTCAAGATAAAATGATTAGACAAGCATGTCTCAAGCCCAATCCACATAACTAATTTGAGAAAATGCCTCAGATTAGAACCTCCCTAATTGACACAAAAGATACAGTAAGGCAAGATTCTGTTACTACAACTAATAAAAGTAGTTTTAGACTTACATGGTGTTGGTTTCTTACTCAGGTCTACCCTACAAGGGCTAAGAAACATCACTTCTTGTGATATAGATGACTTGATGAAATGGGCTCCCTTGGATGCTTCTTTGCTCGTAACATTATCTGCCTCTGTTGAAAATAGGGCTGAGGTGGAACATGGCACCAAGTTTTTTTGCATTTGTCTCACATGATCTCATAGGTTCTCTGGGATTATTATGCTTTGTTACTATGAGCTGCTGAGGATTTGTTTCTAAATGTGGTGAGGTATAAATCCGATGATGGAGCTCAGGATTTTCCTTTCTTATATGGAGGTTCATCCAGTTCAGGTAATGCATCATTCTTTGATCTTCTTGAGAACAATAAAATATACAAATCATGAGCTGGAAAAATATATTATCATGTGCTCTGTTTGATTACCTGAATATCTTGAGTTATGCTTTCAGGACTACATGGTGTTTTGCCGTGCTGTATGACTTGGGAGATGACATAAAGCAATGAGAGATTAATACTCATTGATTAACACTGTAGGTGCCTGGGCTTACTCAGTCTGTATTCATTATTGCCCTTGAGACTACTGCTGCCACAAGATGCCTGATAGAACAGTGGTCGCCAATCGGTGGGATGTGGACCACTGGTGGTCCATGAGAAAATGTTGGTGGGCCACAGCATACCTGCATCTGCAACAGATGGACTGATGCGCGTGGGGGGGGAGGGTAGCGCACAGGAGATCCCGGCATTGGAGCCCTTCCCGGGTATTCCCTGGCCTGCGAAGGGGTGTGGGGAAAGGAACCTCTGAACTGGTGCTGGGTTATGGGAATCTGTTGTCCAGAGACCAATGAAACACATGCTGAAGACCAGATGGCTGGCAGGGAGGTGGAGCAATCCTGCAGCCTCCCTAGTCGTGGCTGCTGCCTCCTGCCTCAGCGCATCGAGGAGGCCGAGCAGCAGCGGGAAGAGCGTGGACCTCCTGAGCCGCAGGAAGCGGCTGCCTGAGATGCCCTCAGGTGAAGATGTTGCAAGGGGGAGGCTCGACCCCTCCCCTCAAGAGCCACAAAGCGCTCGCCACCTCTCTGGCAGCCAAGTCTCCTCCACTGTGCTTCTCTTCCTCCTTGCTAGAAGCACTCACATGCCCAGCAGGAAGGAGGCAGTTTGGTGGCTGCCAGAGGGGCAGCGAATGCTTTGCGGCTCCTGAGGGAATGGGTCGAGCCTCCCATCCCTTGCAATATCTTCACTTGAAGCATCACTGGCAGTTGCTCGACCTCCTTGTTGCACAGAGGCAGGGCAGGAGGTAACACCAATTCAGAGGTTTCTTTCCCCACCCCTCCACCCCCTCACAGGCCACGATCCTGCGTGCATCAGTCCATCTGCTGCCGGTATAACCCCTGTTGCCCCACCTCCTGGCCAGCCATCTAGTCTTCAGCACGTGGCTCATTGGCCTCTGGACATCAGTTTCCCAGCACCCAGCACCAGTTCAGAGGTTCCCTTCCCCCCACCTCCACCCTGGGAACAGAGAGGGGGGGAAGAGAGACACAGAGAGAGAGAGAGAGAAAGGGGGAGGAAGGGTGAAAGAGAGAGAGAGACGGAGGGAAGGAATGAGAGAGAGAGAAAGATGAGAAAGAGAGAGATGAGAGATCCTGGTGTTTTGTTTTCTGTGGGAAACGAGTCCAAATGATTCTTTTGAGTATTTAAGTTTGCAGAAATAGGCAGCCAGGCTAATGCCTGAAGGACCCCATCCCATCAGTGGGAGTCCAGGCGCTTCAGCGAGAGGAATGCTGGATTCATATTAGCGGTCTGCGGGATTTAAAATTATGAGTTTGGTGGTCCCTGAGGTCCAAAAGGTTGGTGACTCCTGTGCTAGAAGGACTTGAGACGTTGTACACTGCCCCTGGAGATTCCCACCTAAGAGCCTCATTAAAACTCTCAGAAAATGGGAAACATATATAAAATAAACATACATAACTAGTCAGATGAGGAACTGGGTATTCCCCTCCTATAAGAAAAAGGTGGCCCCAGGACAGCTCTAACCTTTGCCTTTACAGTGAGACAGCTGGTAGTGTCTCACTTTTGGATAACCTATCTCTACTGTAAAAAAATGAACTGTGAGTGACCCAATGGGTTCCATACTAGTCACCCTGTTCCTCATCTTTAGTTTTGATATATTTATTTCTGACAGGACCCAATGTCAGCAGCAGAAGCATTCTTCAACAATGTAGCGGCAAATGAAAAGCCCAATGTAATTATTTATGCAAGAGCAAGACAAAAACGTTTTAGTTTTAGCCCATCATTCTTAGGAAAAGTAATTATTTGGTTTTAATTCTCCTGTGATAGCATCAACTGCATTGCCCTGGATTGTTCTGCCCTTCAGTCAGCAACCGCATTTGAGCTCATCAAAACAAAAAAGAATCCCACAATCAACAATATATGTTAGCTCCAAAGGAACTTTGGACTGGACAAATTTTTTAGGGGACAGCATTTCTATCTTAAGATACAGTTTGTGATATGACTTTCTTTTTTAAATTCAGGTCAGAAAATGGCGTTTTATTTCAAAATGAGATTTGGCACACAGAATTAATAGAATGAGAGACAATGCAGAGAAAAATGAAGATGGGGTTGAGGCTTGGTAATGGAAATGTATTTAAAATGTATACTTTACTTCCTCTCTCAATTGAACAAGGCAGTATTCTATAAAATGAAACAAACCATTAAACCGGTTAAGGCACATGCATCTTTTCCAAGATGGCTTTATTAGACGTAACTACAGAGGTCATAAAAGAAGCATAGAAGATGGATGGAAGAGAAGAGAGATCTGCACTCTAAAGCACAGATGATGTATGGAGAGTGACCTGTTACTCAGTGGACGCATACATATAATGAGAAAGAAGTTAGGCAAGAGCAGAAGGGACAATGACCCACTTGAGGTTTTTAGTTGATCATCTCAGATCTAGCCAGGTACCAGGAAGAAACAAGAGACAAGCAAGCAATACTGTCCTGGAGCACTGTTTTTTCTTCTCTAACGTCTGAAGACATTCTGAGTTAATTCAGAGTATAAGTCACATAAAATAACTATGGTAGAAGAAATTGCCCTCTATATATTAAACAAAAAAACCTATATGAAGTTTGTAGTATTTCTATATACCAGCAGAGGAAGTGAGTGGAGGAGGCCAGATAGTTTTGTTCCTTCATACTTACTATAGGCAAGTAGCCTTCTCCATACTAAGGCCCTTGAAATAGTTCAACCTGTATCAGAGTGACACAAGTCTGGGAAATGTTGCATTAAGATATTTTCTTCAAAAAATACTAATCTAATATACCGTCTCTTTACCCAGATAATTCATTGTGTTTCTCAGTAAATAAGACCGAGTCTTATTTTCTTTTAAACTTGAAAATAAGCACTTGGGCTTATTTTTGAGGCGGTCTTACTTTTTTTGAAGTGCCGCAGGCCAGGTTCGGTGAGCTGGATGCACCGTTGTCTCCATTCCGAACCTTCAGCATTTGGAATGGAGACTTTTTGGCAAACTGGAGGAAAATGGAGAGGGGGATCTATCATCCTTCCCTCACTCTGTGCTGAGCTTGAGGAATGGATGACAAGGAAGTAAAATCCCCCTCCCCATTTTCCTCCTGTTTGCCAAAAAGCCTCCCGCGAGCCTCCCAAAAAGAGAGAAAAAGCAAAGCAACTTCCCGCAGAGCCGCTAGCTTCGGGGAAGCGGCCCAACAAGCAGAAGCACTGTGCCCAGAGAGAGAAGAGTAAAAGCGGTATTTGCGCTGCCCCAAGGAGTCAGTGGGTTGCAGCTGCAGCCGGACAGTTCTGTCCCGCCCTCCGCCTGCGCTGCCACTTCTGCTGGCCACGCCCATCCCCTCGGGCTTATTTTCTGGGTAGGGGGTAATATTAGGCCCTCCCTTGGAAAATTGGGGTTAGGCTTATTATTGAGGTGGGTTTTGTTTTCGGACAAACATGGCAGAATATAGCAGTCATGGGAAATATTTTTGAACAGGTTCATTTTTCAGGCAGAATCACAACAAAGAAAGGCATATTTATCACAAGATTTCCACAGGTATAAAGACAAAGAGGCCACAGAGGCTAATTTACATTTCATGAGATATGAACTAATATGATCAGGACTGTATATGTGGAAAGTGGCAACCACTGGTGCAACTGCAGCTGGCAGGCAAAGGACAGTCACACGGAAAGAAAAGGCAAAAGGCAGGTACAAGGTGGCTAACTATTGCATTAGAGCTGCACAATTCCGTTGAAAGAGATGCTTCATAATAGAAGGAAGCATATATAAAGCTTCTCAAATTGGAATCTGAAGCTACATCTTTTTCCAGTTTCACACCGTTGTTTCAAAACCCTCTGTGTGAAATGTGCACGCAAGGCATTTGAGTTAAAGGATTTGCAGAACTCTTTCACACACAGAACTTGACTCACGTGCTCGGGGAAATTCAAGTGAAATATTTCACGGCTTGAAAGTTCATCAGACAAAAACTCTTTTGCTTTTTATACGTATTTGTATTCCAAACCGTATTATGTGAACAAAAGTTGAATCCAGCTGTCCAAAGTGCGTAATTTCATTTTGCTCTCATTAACTGTAGAGGAACTAGAAGTGCCTACAAAACCTTAGCTTTGACCACTGGAAATCCTGTTCAGGCAGCTCTGAGTTCTGAGTCAGCAGGCACGAGTGAAAACTTGTTTTTTGTAGTGAAATGAAGAGCCGAGAAAGAAAGGAAAGCTCGATGTTTTTCAGGAGAAAAGAATGTTATGCTTAGGTTACATTCTACAGGGTTTTTTTTTTTTTTTGATGCTTCTGAGAACATTCACTGTAAGTGAACAGTTTGATTTTCACGGGCAGAGGAAGAATGCTTTAAAGAAATTAAGAAAAACTTATATTAAGAAAATCTTTTATGCTTCTTTCTGTAGTTTGCTTTAGGAACACGCTTCTTCTCTGAATATGAAAATAATATCCTTCTCTTCTTTATGGAAAAGTCTTTTCCTGTAATCTTGGCCTCAATTACATAATTGCTAGTTTGAATATCCAGCGCTCAGTTTTTGAAAGCCAAGCCTCACCATGCATTGCATAAATCATCACAAAGCTTAGAGATGTCTCTAACCTGCTGCTTTCTGACTCAGCTATAAAACTACCAGACAGGTTTAGCCACATCACTCAGGCTGCCGCTTG
This sequence comes from Bungarus multicinctus, assembly GCA_023653725.1. Classification (NCBI taxonomy): domain Eukaryota; kingdom Metazoa; phylum Chordata; class Lepidosauria; order Squamata; family Elapidae; genus Bungarus; species Bungarus multicinctus. The sequence goes on from CM042834.1 coordinate 178,875,670, forward strand.
ATGAGAATATAAAACTCAGTCCACATTCCCAATCAGCCAACTTGTCTCACCTCATGCTGGGAACCATCAAAACATGACAAATGATACATCCTTCAGAACTGGTGCTTGATGTAACACATTAAAGGTTAACCCACGCATTTGAAGATGATGATGATGATTGTGATGAGTAACATACAGATGAATAATCTGACTGCGTTTGATACTTTTCTCTATTTGGTACTTTTCTCTATTAGATATTTCCCAAGTATTTAGGATGACTAAAATATTGTTAAAATATATGCACTGTTCCAGGTAGTTCAACTTTTTGAAATAACGAGCTATCCATTCCTATTATGTCCAAGTGCTTTTACATATCTTTTGACGTGGCACCAAGAGTAGCAATTATTACTGGTATTGCAAAAAGTTTATTTTTCTACAGTTGGTCAATCCCTCTTTGAATGTTTTTATATTTCCCTAATTTTTTCTAGTTCTACCTCAATGCCCCTTCTTCAATCATCATAGTATCTATCATCTATACTTGTTTGTAACTACAGTCGTATTTGGATTATTAAAAACCACACAACTATTTTCATTGAAATGTAGTTTATTTAGAATATTAACAAAAGAAAAAGAGCATGTTTCCCCAAATGTTAACTCTAAAAGTATGGCAGCAGACAAACAAAACAGGCTTTCTAGTTAACTTGGGATGGCATCAGCAAAATAGTTGTATGTGCCTCAGCTTCAACAGTCACTTCACATATGAATCACATGCATGTCAATCAAAATAACTGACACCAATTTAATATCTTCATGTTCAGCGAAAAGCTAATGTGTATACTCTTTTGCATGAAGACTGTCTATCTGTTCCAAAACTTTACAGGCATAAGATTTTTCCAACCAAAATACAGGGAGCAGAGTCAGAATAAATGTGACTATTGTTAACCACTATTCTCCTAATTAAGAACAAAGATTATCTTCAGCATTTTTAGCCCCTATATTTAATTTTTTTCCTTTCCCTTCTTTTATTATAATGCAATGTACATAACAAAATTAGCCTCAGAATAAACAGCATATCTCAATTACATTAAGTTACAATGATTTTAGTATCTTGGCTCCAAATGGCAATTGTTTTTAATGGTTAATCTATTTGTAACCATAATAGGTTATCTCCACGGCTATTATAAAACTAATATCTAAGCTGTTAATATTTTGTATATTTATGTTGTAATCTTCCTGAATCTCACAGATTGGTTCCAATTCCTCATTCTTAAACTAGGAACATGATAGAGTGAAGGAGAGAAAATATCTAATGCTCATGAGCTCATTTTGGCAGCCACGAGGTATGAACAAGCATGCTAAAGCATGCTAAAGTCAATTTAGATGTTATGGCTTTCAAAAATTGAGGTTGGCAAAAATCCAGTGATAAATATATGCAATAAGATAGGAAAAAAGAATACTTGTATCATTTTTAAAAAATGAACTATTTCTATTCAGGGTGGTTCAATGTACATGCAAATAAATGTAATTTGACTGATAAATCATATAATTCATTGAATACATTATTTTTCAATGGGGATTCAGCCAATGCTGTCCTGTAGAAACTATAATGTTTATTGCATCTATAGTCTTAAAACTGTAGCTGCTTCACCATGCCACCCTGAAATAAGGTAAAATGATCAATCAAAATTACACAAAGATAAAAAGACTAAAGTTAAAAGGAAGATAAAGTAACACTTCATTTTCTGTTATCATTGCATAGGAAACAGCTCGGAAAGCCTTATCTATAGAACACTAACATAGATATATTGCATCTTTCACAGCATAACTAAAACTATCTTTTGTTTTCCTCAAGAACTTCAGAAGTTAAATGAATTATTGTAGCAGATATCTCAAGCCAATATCTCTCACAGAGTGTACTTTTTTTAAAACCAACCAACTGAAACCATCAAATCAAGGCTGATCAGTTTTCAACCCTCCCTCCCTCTCCCCTCCCAGTGTGTACACACATACACACACACACACATACACATACACACACACAAAAGCAGCTTGCTCACTTGAAATTCCATCCACGTCCCATTCTTTGCCTGAATGCTTTGGTATCTGAGCATCACAAGACCACAAGAAAATTTAATGCATCTACCATCAGAACAGTGTAATTAAAGATAAGAAATACTGTAGCTAAAAAAGATCCTTTTCTTCTCCACATTGGTATTTTATGGTATAAACAGAGCGTATTTACTTAGATAGAAATCTCAATAAACTCAACAGGTTTTAAATACACAGGAGGAGAAAGACTTGGTATGTCACAATACTGTATACTTATTTTCTTCATTATTTTAAAGTATCATACCTGTGCAAATCCCAATTTACCCTAATGGTTACAACCTGGGCTTGCAAAGGAAATCTTCCAGCTAAATTGATATAAAAATATCCTGTCAATAAAGTACAGAGAATAGAGCTTCTAGAAGGCTGTAGCAAAAAGACTGACTAGTTAGTTTATGCCATTAAATTCATATAAATTGTATATGTATATATGTGTGTGGGTGTACACGCGTTCAAACATTCTTGAAAGTAAGTAGAATACCACATCTAATTTCCCTAGAAAAAAACAAAATGTTTTAATAAAAATATCAAGAACATAAGCAGTGTTCTACTGGGTTTGACCCATGAGCCTGGTGGCCCAGCAGTCTGTTTTCATTGTGGCCAACCAACTACACAAGGAAGTTCACTTGTTTTCTTTCAGCAGATGATTAGATTATTTTATCTTGGCATCACAGCCAAGTAATGCTAGTGTTTTCATCTTCATGATTGAAATATAATAAGGATATTGAACATGAGAACACTACCCCTTCCATAGGTTGCATGTATTCCTAAATGAGATGTCAGCGACTTTTTTTTAATCGTATCTTTTGAGTAGTATGGAAAGTGGGGGAAAATGCATATTGTATTTATTGTACTTAAAATTGAAGTAAATGAAATATGGTCGCCTTGATTATTCCCCATGTATTTAATTCTTTATATTAAAATATTACATCTCAATGACAACTTCTGAAGAAGATTGAGACCTTCTCCAGGTGTAGTTCTAGGATTTTCAGAGTAATTTAGCTCCCCACCTCCAAAGCATGAAATATCAGGAATTTTTAAACAATAACTTAGTTCTGTAAATGAAGTTGAAACAGAAGTATGCACAAATGTCACATAACGCATTCACTGTAGTTAATTTTTAATGTAACTGGAATGCAAACGATATAGTAACAAGACACTGTCAATATATGCTTATGAATCATGAGCAAAAATAAACATGCTGTCATCTGTATATGTAATGGTAGTAATCAGAAAAGAATTATTAAAATATTAAAAGTCTGAAATAAATATACTATATATTGTAAGAAATCATGGTAGGCCATAGAGATAGGAAGGCCTGCGGAAAAACTGGAAGAATTGGGGGAAAAAAACTAGGCCATAACAGATAAATGTTGGTTTATTCTATGAGTAAATGGTGAGGCCTTTTAAATCTCATCTAACATCTACTAATATCTTCAATAGTATTAATTCATTAAAACAACTCATTATCAGCAGTATATTATATTTTTGTCTTATATTCAATAGTTCTTATCTTCACTGAAACTCAGGGACTATTTTTGTATTCTTCATTAATTTTGGGCTTTTCAAGTCTAAAGGGCTGTCCATTTAGGACAGGGTGATAATTGAAAAGTGTTAATGATTCTGTAACCATTTTTGACATAAATTCACACTGAGTAGAAATCTTTGAAAGTTTTAATTAAAGATTTATTGGTTGAATGTACACTGGTCAATGTTGACTCTTAACAACCACTATAGTCCAGGGGCTCCCAAACTTTGCAACTTTAAGACCTGTGGACTTCCAACTTCCTCAAGTTTTAAAGGTGCCAAGTTGGGAGACCTCTGATATAGTCAGACTTTCTCCAAGATGAGCTGTCCTCAATCTGGCTCCTCCGATGATATGTCAATCATTGCTGCAACTGAGTCCAGCTACTTTTCTACTAGTTGCCCTTGTCTTTCCTTGTACTTTTTCAAACATCAAGGCCTTTCCATAATCAATGAAGTGCATATTGATCTATTATCCATTGATAGTCTTTGACTCTTTCCATTAACCATGGTACAACAATGGATCATGTTCTTTAGCTTTTTCTAAAACCAATTTGAACATCTAGCAATTCCTTTTCTATGCAGTGCTCTAATCCAGGGGTCACCTTGGACCTCAGGGACCACCAAACTCATAATTTTAGATCCCTGGGACCACTAACCGGTTCTGTGGGCATGGCCTAATTTATGGGTGTGGCTTGGTGGTCATGTGACTGGCTGGGCATGGCTTGTATGTAAATATTATAAATATTTATATAAATATTGATTTTTTTTATAAAAAAGAGCAACTTTTACCCAAAATCAGGCAAAGCAGGCAGATTGAGTTGCTCACAGAATCACAGATTCATTCAGAGATCTATCTATCAGCCATTGGCTAGCTCAGTCTGTCACATAAAATTTGCTAGCAAGCAAATACACAAAATTAACTCACAACACACCATGTATGTAAATATTAAATTTTTTATTTAATAAAAGAGCAACTTTTACCCAAAATCAGGCAAAGCAGGAAGATTGAGTTGCTCACAGAATCATTCAGTGATCTATCTATCTGTCATCGGCTAGCTCAGTCTCTCAAATTTGCTTGCCGTGAGTCTGCACTGAATTTGCTTGCAAGCAAACCTTCAGTCCTAAGGGAGGTTCAGATGTGCTGAGCTGAAGATCTAAAGACTAGCTAGAAAGCAAGAAATCCAACCATTTCCTGCTTCCTAGCTAATCTAAATCTCCCAGCACAGCAGAACAGATGATGGTCGGAAAAAGGAAAAATAGCAATTTAGCAGGCAAGTTTACCGGGTAAGGAATGGGCGGAGAGGGTTCCCGTGGGCCATGTGGGCAGCGCAGCCTTGTGTTTCTGCTGCAGCCTGGATTAATTGCTTTGTGGGGGTGCTCTGGGGGTGAGATTTCTTTGTGGCCCACCAAAATTTTCTCACGGCCCACCAGTGGGCCCCAGCCCACCGGTTGGTGACCGCTGCTCTAATCTGTGTTGGATGTTCCCAAGCATTATTTTGTGAGCATGTGAATATAAGGTTGTTGTACAAATAGTTCACTGTGTTAAAACTCTTTCTTTGGTATTTGTATGTAGACTGACCTCTTCCAACCTATTGACCATTGTGTCAGTCTCCAGATTGGCTGGCAATTTGTTTTTATTCTTCTGCTTTAGTTGACTTGGAACTTGCATCTGAAGAATCTGTGATCTTCTGTGATCTATCCATTCCACACTGCGAAATATTTTACTGTGTTGAGGTTTCCCATGATGTTTCTTACATACTATATTTCCACAGTAATTCTGTCTTTTCCTGCATGGCAACTAGGTCTCCCAAAGGCTTTAATGTCATGTCAAATACAGGTGTTGTTTACCATTGCCTTCTCCCACACAGTATGAAAATTTACTTTGCTGTTGTCCTGCTGGCTTGTATAAGTGATTGTCCATTAGGACTCCAAGATCCCTCTAACAGTTACTACTATTGAGCCAGGTACCACCTATGCTATACCTATGAATTTGGTTTTTCTTGTCTAAATGTAGAATCTTATTTTTTTCACCACTGAATTTCATTTTGTTAGATAGTGCCCGATGTTCAAGTCTGTCAAGATCCTTCTATATCTTAAGCCTATCTTCTGGTGTGTTGACTATTCCCACCAGCTTGGTTCTAAAAACACCCAACTCCATCCCTTTTCAACGTATGTGTAAATTCCTGTGCAATGCACCATTGTCATTGAAAAGACAGGGTAAAGGCATAGACTTCTGCCTCTCACTTTCTCTGCTTGTCTACAGTGAACAATTACAGTTTCTTGTAGTTTCGGTTAACTCTTACAGCATTAACCTTTTGAGTTGACAAGGATAGTTGTATTTCCATTAGGTTACTATACAAATGGAACACCCTGCCACTGCCTCCCATTCTATCCTGTGATTCAGGGCAGATCTAATTAAAAGAAGTAAAGTCTATTTGTATGGAAACAGCCTTTGAGTTATTACTACCACAATGCTACCACAATAAAAGGTGAAGGTAATTAAAAAAGGAAGGAAGGAAGGAAGGAATAATATTGCTTAATAATCCTTGTGTTTCACAATAGCTCAAAGATGACTGCAAGTTGAGATCCATTTCTCTCACTCAGTCTTTAATTCTAAGAATTCTATATTTCTAATATATGAAAAAAGAAACTTGAGAAAAGGAAAGGATTGTGACAACCAATTGTGCACAGTTTTTGTTTCTTGTCACATCAATTCAGCTTAGTTCTGTAACCTAATATGAGGGAACAAATTATACTGAATAGTTAAACTAAGCACCCATCAAGTTGTTATTTAATTGCTCTAAAGCAACTAGGCGGAATAATGTCATGATAATATTTTATACATTTTTCTCAAAAAAAATAAATAAATCAAAAGATTAGAACCCAACTGATCCTTAGAACAAACATCTCAAAACTATGACAGTAAACAGTGTTTCTCTAGACAGGAAAGTGTATCCTTGAATATCAGAAACTGTGCATTTCACTAAGCTGTTTCACAAAGTCTGATTTTTTAAAATTTATTTTTCAAATTTTCAAAAATTAGGCTAATGCCACTTGGCCAATGACGCCAAGTGGCTTAACATAAAAAGAGAGGGAAGAAACATCATCAAAGAATGGGTCATCTAGAGAGAACCACCATCAACTCTCTCTCCAACCATAGAGATAAAAACTGACAAAGGGAGCCCTCCCAATGACCCTAATCCAAGGGTCTTCAAACTTGGCAAGTTTAAGACTTGTGGACTCCCAGAATTCCTGAGCTAACATGACTGGAGGAGGAATTCTGGGAGTTGAAATCCACAAGTCTTAAAGCTGTCTAGTTTGAAGACCCCTGCCCTAATCAAAGGCAGAGAAGGAGAAAATGCCATGTTATTAGTGCTATTTTGAATGGCAATAAGGCAAAGTTCATGTACATCTCCAAGGGGATGCAGAGGACAGGTGCCATAATAGCCTCTCAACTCTTACTTATGGGATCCACAAGCAACATATAGCCTTCCGGTCTTTGTAGCTTGAAACATTATTGTAGTCTTTTAGCTCTGGCCTTGCTCAGCACTTATATCTTATTTTTGACTAGAGATAGTGATTGTGATTCTTTACTACTTCTACTTGGTTTCTGAATTAATAAATGTTCTGCATTAATATAATACATTAAATTATAAATTAATGAAACAGGCTTATCTGCATAATAACTATGCGCAATAAGTACATTAAATAAAAAATTCCAAAGGTTATAATTAAAGAATCTTAACTTGCTTCTGCAAATGTATCCATTTGAAAAGCACCTTCATATGGGGATGAACGCTAACTGAAAATCATGTTAACTTGGTTTGAAGATCTGAACTTTTGTTTTCTGTTATCCTATTTGAAATCAGATAAATCTTTTTGTGATAAGTGGGAGAGGGTTTGCAAAACTGAAGCTGATTAGCAACCTGTTCTTCCATTGGTGGAATCTTTCTTTGCCTCCCACCTTTTGGACTGAAGTAAGCCATTCTTTTTCAACACAATCAGTCAAAAAATAAGCATAGTAATAAAAATATAATAATACAAAGCAACAGTTCAGCATTTGCAGGATGACTCTCTTATCAAAGAGAAGACCAATGTTACTCCTACTTTGTTTCTTCTAAGCCACAGTGCACAAGAGGGAGGAAGTATAAGGTCATATTATTAGTAAAAGCAGTCATGATGAAGCATAGTTTTAGTTTAAAGTAGAATTCATGGATCCTATGTTATTGCTTAGAATGTATCTGTCTCTTTTCCCCATCATACCATGCAATCATGGTCAAAGATATCAGGAAAATAAAGATATTGATTGACAAACTACTGATATTGCAAAAATGTTGGCATGGTCATCGTGTGTTCTTTTTATTTTAAGTTTTTTTTTCTCAGACCAACAAAGCTTCCCTTCACAACAGCATGGGTACATTAGGAAAAAATATTTAAAAATTATTATATTTCCTTTTTTTTCACAGTGAGCCAAGAGGTGCAGAAATTTTGGGTTCTTTCTGATCCATAGCAGCCCAACAGCAGAACAAACATTTTGTATCTTCCTATGGGACAATTGTAAGTACCACTGACAAATTGATGATGATTTCAGCTTTTCAAACACACTAAATGGCAGGTCATTTTTAAACACTTTGGAGAATTGGGAAGTGATAAGTGTAAAAATGCCTGACAAATGCTAAAATCTTCCATGAACTCAGCCATGCAGATGAAACCAAGTACCACAACTATTTCTAAGCCTAGAAAAAAGCAGAAATCAAATGGGGAGCATTTGAATTATTTCTAACCCTGTCCCATTTTCTGCCAATATGAATCTTCACTGCAGTTACTTTCTTGTCACTAATCCATTCGTGCATTTTGAAACTTGTGAGGGAAAATTAGGAGGTGGCACAATGGTAAAGAAACTACTTTGTCTAGTATTGTTTCTGGAAACAAAACCAATTGGGGTAGTATTTTAAAGTTTACTTTCTTGTATCTGATGGCTGCTACTGTCTGCCGGGTGGGATTCTACCAGTTAGCAACTATTCACTAGAACCAGTTAACATTCTAAGCAGTTCAGAGAACCGGTTGTTAGAAATTACTGGCCTAATCCTGTAAAGAAGGCAGGAAGGAAACATTCTGGTGTTGCTTACAGAAGCTGCCTCTCCATTAACTCTTATTACATTCTTGGCAGGACTAGACTTCCTGTCTCAGGAACGTCTCTGGAGTTTTTTTCCCCTCCTTTGCTGGTACTTTGCTTGTGTGGAGTGACTATTCAAAGTTACAATGGCACTGAAAAAAGTGACTTACGACCATTTTTCACACTTATGAGTGTTGCAGTATCCCCACAGTCATGAGAGGCCAGGCGAGGAGATGCGTGCCTCGATGTGAGTGATGTTGATTTTGGCCACAGCCAGCCAATAACATGACCACCAAGCCATGTCCACCCAGTCACATGACCACCTAAGCCACACCCACAGAACCAGTTGTTAAAAATTTGAATCCCACCCCTGACTGTCTGCCCTTGTTTTTTGATCTGAAGCAGATGGAATTTCATTATGGAATAATGAAGTCCAGGGAGAATGGACACTGTTAGATGGATGGCTGAACAACAAAAAACCAAACTCTCACAAGTACCCCTTAGCCATCTTGGAATTAAAACAGATTCATGAGAATGTAGCAAATATTTTCTTCTCATTTTGAGGGAGGGAAATTGGTAAAAATCACTCTCAGGTTGAAGAACCCTAGATGTTTTGAACCAAAACCTCTTCACAAAGAATATACAGTGACGAGTTGGGGGCTATAGTTTTAATCCAACATGTTTGGTAATCCCCCACCTAAGGAAAGCGGTCTTAAAATTGCTCTAGTCAGAAGAAAGTGAGTGGCCACTATGAGCCATTTAGTGCACAGGTAGTTGGCTACTGGGGGTGGTGGTCAGGCCTTATGGAATAAGATAGCAGCCTATGTAGCCCTAGTAGGCATAGCTGCCAACATAAAGCTGCCTGCAAAATTGAAAGGGTGTATGTCTGAATCCTTCATTTTGCAGCTCTCTGTTATTGTGGCACAAAGAATTTCAGTGAAAAAGAGACATAGGAAAGATGAAATATTGATGCCTAATCAATTTTCTTTTTTCTTTTGCAGAGATGACGCAAAAATCCACAGCTAGAAATCCAGGAGACACCTGTGCAAATTAAGGGTTTTGCAAGGAGTGAGTCACAGGAACCTGAAACATCTGAGGTTGCCATAAAGCTTGATATTACATGTTCAGACAAAAAAACTAGTTACAAAAGGAGCTGGCACCCAAAGGTTTGCCTCAAGTACTTGCAGGATCCTGGGAAGGCCAGTTCTCCTGCACTCCCAGGCTATTTCAAATATAGCTCCTGAAAGGAAACTGCAATCAAAAGGCAACTGTATTATTTATGGTCAAAACATAACATGCATACTTATGTAAACAGGGCTGACTGCACTGCTGCTATCATGCAGATGATTATGAAACTACTGGTGGCTTCCGAAGAGTCTTGTCTTATGAGATCAAAACTACTGATTTATCTAACCATTATAACTTCTCTATAAAGAATGCTACTTTCTAATATATGAATACAATATAAGAGAGGCCTTAAGGTGGTTCTGCCCCCATTCCTCTCCCCCCACGCTTGGTCAAATACAGGTAGCCCTCCATTTTATGACCACAGCTGGGACCAGACTTTTCATTGCTAAACAAAATGGTTGTTATTTGCATCACACCCAATTTACTTTTTTTTTTTTTGCTACAGCTGTTAAGTAAAACACAGCAGTTGTTAGGTGAATCATGCAGCTGTTAAGGAAATCTTGTTTCCCCCTCATTGCCTTTGCTTCTTTGAAGCCATCTGAGAAGGTCGCAAATGGTGATCACATGAACCCAGGATAAATACAACAAACGCTCAAATTTTGATCATGTGAGCCTGGGATGCTGTGGCAGTCATAAGTGCGAGGACTGGTTGCAAGTCACGTTTTTCAGCCCCACTGTGACTTCACCAAATGAATGGTTGCAAGTCAAAGACTACCTGTATTACATTATTTAGTCCAGATACACTAAAATAAATTGTGGCTTTAGCAGGTTCTCTGTTGATCAAACATGGGTTGAAATATAGCTACAGGGTAAACCAATTTACAAATTGGGGGTGCTAATGCTTCACATTTCAATGAGGGATTAATATACTGTAGTGGATAAGGTGCTGGACTAGCAGGAAGACTCAATTCTTGTCCACCTTCAGCCATGGAAGCTCATTGAATGAATTTGCGCCAGTTATTCACAAGTCAGCCCAACCTTGTTGCTGTAGGGAAAATAGGAGGAAGCACTACAAATGCTGGCATTCAGCTCCTGAATGAAAGCCAAGATAAAAATCAGTCACTCAATTAAACAAACAAAACAAAACAACCTGTCCCTAGTTTTGAAGGCTATATCAAGTCTTGGGCAGTCTTAACCAGCCATAAACTACAAGGTTCCTAAATTCAGCCCTTGACGGAGGCACCCTCCTTTTCACAGACAAACTAACTCCCCAATTTTCCTGGATGTGTGTTACATCACCAAACCTGAAAAACAGGAAGCCAGTCCTGTCTGGACAGGATCTATAGCAAGTGTGTAGGATATAACCTGGAAGCAGATAAAGATTTCTGTTCAAAAGTGGTTCCAGTTTGAATTACTATATTGAAGGGAAAATCCCAGGATTATTACTAACATCAGAAGATAGGCTGGAGCTTCATTTTCTCAGTGCTGAGAACTGGCATCGTACAATACTTAAAGAAGAGTCAACTACAAACTCCTTGGCTGATTTTTTTAGTTATTCAGAGGTGAAATATGATTCCTCCTCCCTTCCTTTGGGCCTTTCTTATACTAGGAATAATACCGGCCATTTGATAAGGTTGACACAAGATTCCTAAGAAAAAAAATGTTTGGAATGTATTTTGTGCTCTCTAAAGTCAAATGTAATTGCTAAATATTGGCGATGACATAGAGCAGTGATGGCTAACGTTTTCGTTGTCGTGTGCCAAAAGTGTGTGCGTGCATGCACGCGTGCCTACACCCATAATGCAATGCATGTGTGACCCCCTCCCGTTCCCTGCACATGCAACCCCCATGTGCGATGCGTGCATGGCCCCCTGCACATGACCCATGCCTTTGCACATGCATCTTCTGCATACGCCCTGCCCTCCGGGCATGCGTGGCAGATACCTGACAACCAGCTGGCTAGCGGGAGGAATGCGCGCATGTGTAGGGGAACTCATCTGAGGCGACGGCATGCGTGCCGGCAGAGATGACTCTGTGTGCCACTTCCGGCACGCCTGCCATAGGTTCGCCATAATGGACATAAGAGTCTGAAACATCATCTTTTCTTGTATCTTGGCACCCAAAACACACAGATCTATACTATGAGTGCAACCAGTGTGGTTTTATACAAAATCACTGAAATAAATACATCAGTTCATCCGACTACATAAGAAACTGCATCTTACAAAAAATATCAATCAGAACAGTTTATCAAAGCTTTCGTGTATTTCTATAACTCACAGCAAATTATTGTGAATGACCATATTACATTTAGTTTGTTCCTCTAAAGACAAAATCATATGTAAACTTTGATGCCCTCCTTTCTAGGCTCCTGCTCATTATATATTTCATTTTTTAGAAAATACAAGTACTTAATTTGACTGTCTGAACCCTGTAAAAACCATAAAAATTAGCACATTTTTCTTCTACTGGCATGAATTTAAGTACTAGTGCCCCAAATTACAAAGATAGATTCCTTTAACATTAAGCCAAACAATAAGAGGCTATTTAAAAGCGGGAAAAAAGCAATTAAAAGCACAAGGCAGCCTTCTCAGGGACAAGAACAGTCCTGCAACAGAATATAGTTACAAACAGGAAAGAAGAGGAGATATAACAAATTGCAGTGGAAAATTAATTACATAGATTAGCACAGATAAGGATGAGGCACTATTCACCCAGGTCATGAAACTCATCTTGGGAGCATGTAGGTGGGCGGAGATGATGAGATATATAAAGGTCAGAATAGACAAAAAAAGTGTTTGACACCCAGCTCCAACATGAGGGGCCTCATTATGAATTCTAGACATCTATGAGATCAAAATTTAATCCAAAATGCTTCCAGATTTGTCTATCATCTGAAATGTAATAACCTTTTATCTGTAGATCTTATGCAAACGAAGGACTTGTAGCACTTCAGCTAGCTGGGAAGGATTTTCTTTCCTGAAAGCTGGTGGAGATTCCTCTGCTAGCAAATACAGAGATGAATAAGTCCATCTGTCTGCTTTGTGAAGCACGCTGAGATGCTTACAAACATTTCTGGTGCTGTTCTCTATATTTCCAAAGAGAGGAACATTTGGGGAGAAGAAATACTCAAAGGCTTAGCCCTAAACAGATTCCCCAGATGTTTTGTTCAGAGATTTTCTGCCACAATACATAATATTGTGTAATGGCTAGCGGAGCCCAACCATATTTTTAAGCATTTCATTAATAATAAATGTGGTAATTTTACATCTGGACTTTTAGCGAGAGGACTATAATTCTTCCCTTTTCATGGAAGTTCTATCTCCCTGAAGACAGAACAAAGATCCCATGACAAAATCTAAGCTAATATCCCATTGTTGGCAAGGCTGGAGAAATGCATTAGAAGACTTTTCAAAACGCTATATCCATTAAACTTTGCACCCTCAGGGGAAAAACTAAAAGCAAATCTGGAAAAAAGTAAAGAGCATAAATTTAGCAAGAATAGGATTGCTGAACACATTTAGAGAGCTACAGCCCAAGGAGAATTTTTTTTGTCATCTTAACTAAAGATTAGCTAGCCACAATAAGACAAATGAAAAATCAGTTTTATTGTTCTGCCCCACTGCTCAAGCTATTAAATAATCTTAACAAGACCATTGCCTAAGTGCTGCTGTGACATAATTAAACAGCAGGCTGTCTAGCTATAGAGAAATCGATAAGAGACATTAACATCATTTTTTTTTCTTTTCTACGTTGCTTTTATTCTTGCTTTGCCAACACAATTATGTTTTGAGTGAATATTCTCTTGCAAAATTTTATGCATTTAAATGTTACCACTTTTACAGAAATAAAAAATAGTTTGTTATATTGTAGTCACAGACAACTGTTCCAAGCTTAATTGCATGAGAGAAGAAAGGGAAGGGTAGGTAGGTAGGTAGGTAGGCAGGCAGGTAGATTAGATTAGACGAGATAGGTAGTTTTTCTCCTCCTCCCATGCAGTTAAATTAAAATATATACATACACATCTTCCCTGAAAATGTGCTACCCTGCTAGGGGTTCCTTCCAACATTACAACTTCAGATAAAGTGCACTGTGCATAAACAACATTGTAAAAAGGTCCAGTTACAGCTTCTGGTTTTGGCTTCATAGGAACTAAAGCACATTAAAGGAGATGGCTATACTAGAGAAATTTTCACCAGTATCAAAATTCTATTTGTAATCACAGGATGGAAAGAAAACCATTTTTCATTCCCTCTAAGAAATGTAATAAATAAGGCCATTAAAAAGAGAGAGAAGCGCAGTAAGTTTTTATAAAGTGAAATGTATGAAAATGCCATTTAAATGTGTGACTCTCAAATAACACATATAGCAAAGTGAATGTGATGTACAAATTTGTCTCCAAGTAAGCTCCAAACTATTCCAGTGGAATAGTTTCTTTTATTCATATAAAAATAAGTCTCTGATTTCATCAGATTCTTGACAATTCATTATTAAATGCAAAGCTAATCCCCAAGTCTCTTTCAAGAGTATATATGCTAGAATCCCAAAGGATATGCTACACAAAACCATAAAGAATCTCAAAAATCAGCAAGTTGAAAAGATCTTGAGATCTTACGGTGACATTGTACATTTTGGAAATTAGTGTTTTATGTATAAAATGATTTATATACAGTCTAAGCCAGCAAATTTGCTCTAACTTACCTTTTCATTGTTATAACCCTAAGGAATTTTAGAAGAATTTTAGAATATAGGGCAAGAATGATGCACACAAGATTAAGGGGCTGTCAAGAACATAAATCGACCAAGAAGATGTGCAATAATGTAGTATCTGAAACTGCCTTTTGGCTTTATTTACTATCATGGACTATAGATGTGAATATTAGTTCTATCCCTTAAAAAAAAACCTTTAAATCCATCATGATTCACTAATATTTTAAAGTGTTTCTCTTCCTTTACATGAATGAATTCAGGTTTGCTTTATTTATTTTTTTATTGTTGATAAAAACAGGCCAGTGGGGCTGTATTGTGTTGTTCCCTCTTTTGTTTAACCCTTTCCCTTTCCAGAAAACTGTACAAGATAGCAAGACAGGTGTCTACATATGGTTTCATCTTCCATAGAGGACGAGAAATTTCTATCTGTAATCATGGAGCAGCTTGTGCTCCATTGTATCTTCAACCATTTCTCCTTCCAGGCACTTTGATCAAAGTGCAGAAATTTGAAAAATTAACTGAATAAATAGTTTTTTGATAAAATAGCACACTTCTACATTTAAAACCAATATTTTGTTTGTTTAATATTCCTTTCTAATGATCCTGCAGCTTGGAATTGATTACACTGCCCTGAACAATATCAGTTACAAAATGTTGTGCTTAACAGAAGTCTCCCAGTTTTTCTTAAGCAAACTAAATGTACATATTGACAGGGCAGCTACAAGAGCCCACAAGATCTACTGAAAAGAACAGCCTGATACATGAAAACAATACTTGTAAATCTGGGAATCCCCTATCATATTAGTTATTAAAACTGCACATTTAGTTAATAGAAAAAAAGAACATATACAAGGAAGTAGAAATTCCAGGTTCAAGGGAGTTATACAGCATCCCTGCTTAAGGCAGTTTGAACAGCAATGTAAAACCATTCAAATCCTTTAATTTTTAAAATGAGCAATACCTATTTGAATTAATAGAAATGAGGTTTTCTTTCTTTTTTTTTTTACATTTTAGGGGTTCCTGGAAATTGATCTGTTCCTAAGCGCTTACCCTCTTGTAGCAATGGCAAAGGGTCTCATTCTAGAAGGGGCAGCTTATCCTAATTTAATTTTCCAAACAGGGTAAGTTTGGTGCTGCTCTAGAGATGTTAAGGACCCAATTGAAATTTCTTTGTCGTGTCTCGGTCAATAAATTTTTAACAAATCATTTGTTCTGGGGAGTTAGTGCTTAGGGGCACGACATTATAAGCCCAGAATCTATGCTTGTCCTTTGGGGAATATGTGTACTTTTAATCTTTTAGTGGAAAGTGCAATCGCTCATCAATTACCATGGATTTTTAGAAATGGTTATGCCTTTACACCAAAGAGCCCTACAGCCTGTATATAAATCAGCTGTGCAGCCAACTTGCCTAAACCTCATAAAATGGCAACAAATTTACAGCTGTTGTCTTGTCTGAAATGGTTGTTAATGTACATCACGATTAGCAATGCATCTCTTATGGCTTTTCTTACATTGTGTTTATTATGAATCTCTTATTCAGAGTGATAATTAACATTTGAAGAACAGAAGTTCAAGTCATTAAGTGTCATTATCTATAGAGAATGAAAAGGCTCTCTGCATTAGACTTGAAAAAATAAGAACCCATTTGTGGCACCTTAAAAACACCACCAAGCAATTAAGACTGCATATATTCACACACACACTGTATAGCAAATGTAAAATAAAGACTCTTGAATGGAAGAAAATGAAAGTATTCCTTAGAAACATACAATGAAACTCTCTGGATAGGAAAAGCAAAAGGAGAATATGGATGTTTGAGAATAATAATTTAATTTGCATAAACACTAAACACAGAAGACGTCAGTCTTAAATACTGCTCTTATCTAATCCAACTAAAAAGTTCATTTGTAGGAAATAAGACTGAAAGAAATGTGGCTTTATAAATGCTCCTTGTGACCTCCTTACCTGTCATGATCCTCTGAGCTTCATATGGTTCCATATAGCCAGTGTTTTCTCCTTTGCCCATTTTATTGACTTCACTCTTGGCATCAAATGGATCCGAGTAGTCATCAGCTATTAAAACCTGAAACAGAGGAAAAAGGTGGACTCTTAGCTTTGGGTACTATTTTTAAACAGCCCCTTTCAAGTTATTTAAAACACTTCAAAGCATCACAGGTTCAAAACTCACAAGTTTCTTTTCCATGATGTAGCTGTCTGTTCCCTTTAAATAGTTTCCTAGAAAGTTTAAGTGGTTCTATTGTGCCTCCGTTAGTACGTTCTCCACTAGCAGGCAGGCAGATCAATTTCTTTGTAGAGTCATCAGTTGTGCAAAAGGATTTTACTAGTGATGCTTCTAAGCTTTATACCAGGGCACCTCCAACCTTTTGGGAGCCAGGGACCAGTTCCACGGTGGGTGGTTTTTCCACGGACTGGGATGTTTGTAGTTTCGTGTGCTGCTTGGATCCCGTGGGTGCATGAATGGTGCTTTCTTCATTTGTGCACTCTGGTACCTGGCAAGCCATGGACTAGTACTAGTCTATGGCCTGGGCGTTGGGGACCTTGCTCTGTGTTCCCAATATGGGTAGTCCTCGACTTACAACTGTTTCCTTAATGACTATTCACATTTATGACGCCCATGGAACAATTACTTTATGGTAAGTGTAGTACCCCCAGCTATGGAAAATGGTTGCACTGCCTCACATGGTCATATGACACATGGCAGGCACATGGCAATAGGTCACATTTATGACTAGTCACAGCATTTTGCACAGGGGTGGGATACAAATATTTTTACTACCAGTTCTCTGGGCATGGGTAGGTGGGCATGGCCATGTGACTGGGTGGGCATGGCTTTTTTTGTGCAGCACCCGCCCCCGCGCTCTGTTTTTTTGCCTCCTGGGCCTTAGAGAAGCCTCCTGGGAGGCCATTTTTGCTCCCAGGAGGCTTTCCTGAGGCCCAGGAAGGCAAATAAACAGAGCGATGGGGGTGCACACAGCACTCCACCGAGTTTTGTTTTTTGGCCTCCTGGGCCTCAGGGAAGCCTCCTGGGCAAAGCAGTAACACAGCGAGGGGGATCCCGGCAAAGCTGATCGTCAGAACAGCTGTTCGTCGGGAGGAAAAAAAAGAAATACTGGTTCAGTTGAACTGGTAGTGTTTTTTTATATCAGTTCGGCCGAATCCCACCACTGATTTTGCAGTCAGGTGACTGGGATTCATGATCAGTTTTTTTCCTGGTTTCTAGCACATATTGTCGATTTCTGGTGAAAACAGCCCATTTGAATGAATGGCTTTGCACTTACGACTGCTACCATTTGGTTAATGATTGTGACATTCACTTAATGGCTATGGCACTTGCTTAAGGACTATGGTGTTTGCTTAACTATCACAGCAAAAAAAAAAGGTCATAAAATCATGTGGGTGCCTCAACTTACGATAAAATCATGTGGGTGCCTCAACTTACAACCAATTTATGATAAAATCATGTGGGTGCCTCAACTTACAACCAATTTCTGGTTCCAATTGCAGTCATAAGTCAAGGACTACCTGTAGATATTAGGCAAGTCATATTTGGACACTTCCATTGAGCTATGAAATATTTTGCTCCATTTTTGCCTAAACACAACACCTCTTAAGAAATTTACTAGCTGTATAGATGTGTCATGAAAAGCTATCTATGGCTGAATAAAATTAATTAATTCCACATTTTTATTTTATTGTTTTCAAAATAATAAGACTCGTCAAGTTTAATGTCCTGCTTACTTAGGATTACAGATATCTGAACCAGGAAAGGAAGACACAGACAACTGAAAATGAGGACAAATGGAGAAGGGAGAGGGATGGGAACATACAAGCTGATCTACTTTCTTAGAAAAGCAAAAGAACTCCAAGTGAGGGGAGGGAAGGAGAGAGGGAGGGAGAGAGGGAGAGAGGGAAGGAGAGGGAGAGAGAGGGAAGGAGAGGGAGAGAGAGGGAAGGAGAGGGAGAGAGAGAGGGAGAGGGGGAGAGAGATAGATAGAGAAGGAGATGGAGAGGGAGAGGGAAGGAGAGGGAGAGAGAGGGAGAGGGGGAGAGAGGGGGGAAGGAGAGAGAGGGAAGGAGAGGGAGAGAGAGAGGGAAGGAGAGGGGGAGAGAGAGAGAGAGAGAGGGAGCGAGAGAGAGAGAGAGGGGGGGGGAAGGAGACGGAGAGGGAGAGATAATTTTATCCCTAATGGCTGATCTTTTCTTCCAAAGGTTCCCCTAATAAAAATATTTCAACAGGCTGCTCCGAGAAGATCAAATCACTCTAGCATTCAAGACTGGTTTTTCAATCCTTACATTTTTTCAACAAATATTTATTTTTAATATGTGAGTGGAATTTTTTACATGTAAAATTTTTCATGTTGCATTTGATAAGAATCATTCTTTTGACAGAATCAGTTAGTGTTAATAGATTGAAAGTGCTAGATTGAAACTGGAATCAGGAAATAAATTAAATAATGCAAATCTAGGCCTTGGGATGGATGAGAGAAAGAAAGAAACAGCCAATGTACAAAGTCACAATACATGAATGCTTGAACATCTACTATTGTGAAAACAATCTATTTTTAAAAAAAGATATTAACAACCCCCCCCCCCCCCGATACCTGATTTTAAAGCTATGTCTGCTGGAGGGAGGAGATATCCTCCCTTTGCCAAATGTCCAGTAAACCCTAAGATCACTGCAAAATTCCAAATTAAAGCATCTTCAACAGATGATTGTCCAGCCTCTATTTGAATACATAACATGAAAAAAAATGTTCACAACTAATCTCACAATAGATTACACTCCTCTTATTGTTATACATTTTCTTCCTAATCACCAACCACAACATGTACAAAAATCATCTATTCTTCTGGGTTAAAAAAAGAAAGATCTTGATCTTCTGTGTGATATCCTTTCAGATATTTGAAAATTGTTACTATAACTGTGGTGTTTTCTTCTCAGAGATAAATATTCTTAGTTCCTTTAATCCTTCTTTTTAAGATTGATTTAACAATTGATTTAACAATTAAGGTTGCCCTTCTCTGAATCTGAAACAATTTGTCTGAATCTTAAAGCACAGAACAGGAAGTATTACTTGACCAACAAAAAATAAAGTAATGTAATTATTTATTTATTTATTTATTTATTTATTTATTACATTTATATACCGCCCTTCTCCCGAGGGACTCAGGGCGGTGAACAGCTCTTCTAAAAACCCCACAAATACAAAAGTTAAAAAATAATTAAATATTAGAATTAGCTGCAATTAGAAAAACCCCCCCCCCACCCTTAAAACCCAATTTAAATTAAAAAGGAGATCAAAATTTAAAATCATTCTTTCAGCCCAGGCCGGCCTGCTCAAAGAGCCAGGTCTTTAACGCGCGCCTGAAGGCCCTCAGGTCCGTGCCGGTCCGAAGTTCCGGTGGCAGAGTATTCCAGAGGGCGGGGGCACCCACAGAGAAGGCCCTACCCCTTGGCGCCGCCAGACGACACATAGCGGCCGACGGCACCCGGAGCAGTCCCTCCCTGTGGGAACGCACCGGCCTGTTGGAGAACGTTGGTAGAATGCAATCCTGAAGGTAACCTGGTCCCATGCCATGGGTCGCCCTAAAGGTCAAAACTAGAACCTTAAAGCGAACCCGGAGAGCCATCGGCAACCAATGCAGCTCGCGCAGGAGAGGCGTCACATGGGCGCTACGCGACGCCCCCATAATCACCCTCGCGGCTGCATTTTGCACCAACTGGAGTCTCCGGATGCTCCCCGCAGGGAGCCCCATGTAGAGGGCATTACAATAGTCCAGGCGAGAGGTGACAAGGGCCTGAGTGACCGTGCGCAGGGCGTCCCGATCCAGGAAGGGCCGCAACCGGTAGATCCGACGGATCTGATGAAACGCCCCCCTGGAGACGGCCGCGATGTGATGTTCAAACGACAGCCGTACATCCAGGAGGACTCCCAGGTTGCGAGCCCTCTCTGTGGGGGGCAGAACCTCCCCCCCAATAGCCAGCGTAGGTGTCAGCCGGCTATATCGGGGCGCCGGAAACCACAGCCACTCGGTCTTGGATGGGTTGAGCCGAAGCCTGTTCCCGCCCATCCAGTCCCGCACGGCCTCCAGGCACCTAGACATAGTCCCCACAGCATCGTTGGGGTGGTCCGGAGTGGAGATGTACAGCTGGGTGTCATCTGCATACAGATGACATCTCACTCCAAGACCACGGATGATCTCGCCCAACGGCTTCATGTAAATGTTGAACAGGAGGGGAGAAAGGACCGACCCCTGAGGCACCCCACAAACCAGGGGCCTAGAGGTGGACCTCTCCCCCCCCGCCAACACAAATTGCGAACGGTCAGAGAGGAAGGAGGAGAACCATCGGAGGACGGTTCCACCAATCCCCAACCCCTCCAACCGTCGCAATAAGATACTATGGTCGATAGTATCAAAAGCCGCCGAGAGATCTAATAGGACCAGGACAGAGGAGAACCCTCTGTCACGAGCCCTCCAGAGATCATCAACCAACGCGACCAATGCCGTCTCAGTGCTATGTCCAGGCCTGAAGCCCGATTGGAACGGATCGAGGTAAGTTGCTTCCTCCAGGTACTGGGGGAGCTGACGTGCCACCACACTCTCAACAACCTTCGCCACGAAGGGAAGGTTGGAGACTGGACGATAGTTGTTTAAAATAGCTGGGTCCAGGGAAGGCTTCTTGAGGAGGGGGCGCACCACCGCCGCCTTCAGGGCGGTAGGGAGCACCCCCTCTCTCAAAGAAGCGTTGACAATCCCCTGGAGCCAGCCTCGTGTCGTCTCCCTGGCAGCCGAAACCAACCAGGAAGGACACGGGTCCAATAAACAGGTGGTGGCATTCAGACCCCCCAGCAACCTGTCCACACCCTCAGCGGTCACAGGATCGAACTCCCCCCAGATAACACTCTCAAGACCTGCCCCGGACACCTCCCCCGGGACCACCCAATTGGAGTCGAGCCCTTCCCGAATCTGAGCGATTTTATCATGCAGAAATCGGGAAAACTCCTCTGCTCTACCCTGCAAGAGGTCATCCCGCGCTCTCGGCTCAAGTAGAGAGCGGGTCACTCTAAACAGGGCGGCAGGCCGATTTTCTGCTGATGCAATGAGGGCGGAGAAATACGAAGATTTCGCCGCCCCTATCGCCACAAGGTAAGTCTTAATATGAGATCTCACCTGTGTTCGGTCAGACTCAGAACGGCTCGCCCTCCAAATGCCCTCAAGACGTCTTTTTCGGCACTTCATCTCCCGTAGCTCCTCCGTATACCACGGAGCCAAATGGGATCTGTGCCGAGTCAGAGGTCGCATAGGCACAACTCGCTCTAGGGCCCCGGCGGCCAACCCCTCCCAGGTGGCCACCAGGTCCCCAGGCGAGCTGAGAGCCAGAGATTCAGGAAATGGCCCAAGCTCCCTCTGGAACCGATCCGGATCCATTAGGCGCCTGGGGCGGAACCATCTAAGTGGCTCCGCCTCCCTGCGGTGGGGGGTAGCGGAACAGAAATCCAGCCTCAGGAGGGAATGATCTGTCCATGACAAGGGTGTAATAACTAAATCCCCCCAATTACAGTCATTCAACCACTGCCCAGAGACAAAAATCAGGTCCAGCATGTGACCTCCCATGTGAGTGGGGGCAGAAACTAACTGGGTCAGGTCCATGGCCGTCATGGAAGCCAAGAACTCCCGGACCAACCCCGAGGTTTCACCGAGCGATGGCAGGTTGAAATCCCCCATGACTAAAAGCCTTGGGGTCTCAACCGCCAGCCCGGCTATTACCTCTAGGAGTCCGGGTAGGGCCGATGAGACGTGGCAGGGAGCCAGGTACGTCAACAAAAGACCCATCTGAACCCCTTGCCCCCACTTCACAAAAAGAGATTCACAGCCAGCCGTCTGAGGGACAGTGGCCTCCCTAGGACAAAGGACTTCCTTTATAAGCACCGCCACCCCACCGCCCCTTCCCTGAGCCCTAGGCTGGTGAAATGCAAGGAAACCTGGTGGGCACATCTCAACCAGAGGGACCCCTCCCTCTGGGCCCAACCAGGTTTCGGTGACACCTACCAGGTCCGCGGCCTCCTCCTGAGCCAACTCCCAGATCAGGGGAGCCTTATTAACCACGGACCTGGCATTGCACAACAGCAGCCGGGTATTCAGGGCCTGAGATTCCGGGCAACCAGGACTGCAGGATGGGTAAGGAGTAATTATTATGGGTAATTATTTGATTTGATTTAGAAATTATGCTTCTGTTGATGCATTTGCCTTTTTTTAAGGAATATATTTATATTCACTTTAGTATCAACTGCTATTCCATGTTCTTTTTTATAAATATATTATATACATCTATCTCCTCATCTAACATATCAATACAAATATTGAAGAGTGCAAGACAAAGAATTGAGATTTCTCTCTCATTATTTTCCTTCAGTTTTCTAAATTGTGTTCAATGACCTCTGAACACAATTATTTATTTCTATTCTGCATTTATTATTTTTACAAACAACCCAAGGCGGTGAACCTAAGACATCTTCTTCATTCTATTTTCCTCACAACAGTGATGTGTGTTGGGCTGTGACAGAAGAGAGTAACTGGCCTAAAGTCACCCAGCTGGCTTTCTTGACTTAGGCAAGGTTTGAATTCACAGTTTCCTGCTTTCTAAACCGGTGCCTTATCCACTTAATTATCATCCAGAGCATAAATAAGAACATCAAGATATACTTTATGTATTACAAGTAGTTCTCAACTTATGATCAAACTGAAATTGGAACTTCTATTGTCCAGTGTAGTGGTCATTAAGTGAGTGACACTCAATTTATTCTCTTTTTGCTGCAATTGTTAAGCAAATCATACAGTCTTTAAATGAATCACTTAGTCATTAAGTGAATTTGACTTCCCCCTTTGGCTTGTCAGAAGTCACAAATGATAATCAAAACGCTGCAACTTTCAAAAATACATAATAGTGCTCAAATTTAGATCACATTGACTATGGAGATGCCACAATGATTATAGGTGCGAGAACAGATTGCAACTTGTAAGTCACTCTTTTGAGAACTGCCAAAACTCTGAATGATCACTAAATATATGGTCATAAGTTGAGAGATATCTGTTCCTTATTTAGCAGCATTTGAAATATTTTATGTGCTTGTTTGAGCATTCTGTCTAAAGTAATTTATTAATTACCAAAGAGGATCTACTTACTTTACCAGTGTGTTTATCCATTTTTAGCAGCAAAGCCATATATTCAGAAACAAACCTTACTGAATTTTAATTATTATTGCTTCTTAAATATATTTAGATAGCCTCTAAAATATCATTTAACTATACATTACCAGTTCTAATCAAGCATAGTGTTTTATTTAAGTAATAAATTTGAGCCCGACATTTTTCATATTATTGCCCATCGGGTACACTTACTATTTCTATGAATTGTCAATAAATGTATTTACATGTTAATCTAAGATAATGATTTTTAACAGTGCTCTATAGTGAAGCTGGCAAGATAATTGAGAGATATGACTTGCAAGTGATCTGCAATCTTTTTAACTCTAAATTGTTCTATAATAGCAACAAAAAGACATTCCTCTTCGTATTTTTTATTGTTAAAGATCTTGATCTCAGATATGAATTTGTATACTTAAAACCTTTTCAGTATCAGATTAATGGGATGCAACATGATTTCATTTGCCTGTGCTACCACTATACACTGGGCTTTCCCAGGCCCTAGGCCTCACTTTACATCAGATTTGACGTAACAGTTTGCCTGCATTTGTTCTAGGGAATTTCTTCTGAAGACCAGTAATTATAACAAAGCTCTGCAACTATCTGCCTTATATCCATCACATAGCAAGGCAAGTACACTATCAAACAGGTCTGCTGATGTTCCACATGGACTGTCCTGGAACTTATCCAGAATCCCCTATAGCTGTGATGACGAACCTATGGCACACATGCCCAAAGTGGCACGTGAAGCCATGTCGCCTGGCACGTGCGGCCTTGCCTATTTGTCTTCTGGGCTTCTGGCATGCATGTGCACTGTCTTTCGCGTGTGCGTCAATGCTGAAAATCGGCCTCCGCATGTCCACCGGCCAGCTGATCATCAGGCATGCATGCATGTTAGAACCCGGAAGTTTGGCTTTTCTGGAGTGTGGCCCCGATGAGCACGCATGCACGACTGTTTTCACACGATGTTTTCGGCACTCGGTGCCAAAAAGGTTTGCCGTCACTGCCCTATAGTGTACAATGGCATTGAAGAAAATAAACTAGATCCCCCTAACATATTGGGAGAGAATTTCTCCCCCCCAAAAAAGAGAATGCTAGGAAAACACTGGCTATGGAACTCTAGCTGTGAAAGGACATTTCTTTCTTTCAGTAGCATGGTCAAGTGTCATATATGAAAGGAGAGTGCAGATTAACAGGGAACAAGACATGAGTACAGCTGAGCTAGGGAGGCCTTTGTGTGATTAAGCAAAGCAGCTCTTAACATCCTAATATTCTTCAGAGCCCTTGCCAACTCCTCCCTGCTCTTACAGGATGACAATTTCCAGAGTAATTATTGTTTCATCTTCAGGGTTGGGGTTTTTTTTTTTTGGTTATTTTGGACCACTCAAGTGTAAGCCAACTCTGTCCCTCATTTGACATGTAATTTAAGCTGTATTCAAGGGGTTCATTAAATGCAAATTGCCAAAGATGACAAGTGCAAAATGAGGGGGATGCCCCCTTCCTTCTCTTTTTTCTTTCTCTTTCTTTCTCCCCCCCACCCCCATCCCCCCACTAAGCATTTGTAATGACTGGCTGATTATTGCCACTTTAACAGTTCACTTAAAGAAAGACCGCCTGCTCGCTATCTCCTGTCTATGTGGGTCCAAACTGTAATCAGCAGTGCTGTCAGAGCTGTGTCAAAGGCCGGGTGCTTAGCTCAAAGACAACAGTGTGCATCAGGCAAGAGTAATTTTTCCCCTTAACAACAGCAGGTTTTATCTGCAGAGGCCCTGCAGCTGAAAACACCATCCATTTACTTCCCTGATTGGCTACTGATAGATAAGCATCTTGGGTGCTCTCCTATTCCCCCCCTCATCCAGCACAGGGGTGACACCATAATAGCTGCCTTTCTTAGGGTGAGTAGGAAGCCTGAAATGAGGAATGCATTTTTTTTTTTAAAAAAAAAATATCATTCAGCCTTCACATTTGCCAAAAAGGAAAAAAAAAAGAGATGAGTAAATTAATCTTATAAAAGAAAACTCCTGTCAAACAGGCTTGTGTTAAATGCTTGGTTTTTTTAAGGGCTTCTCACCCCCAAAGCAGCAAATCACAGCTTTGTTCAATCTGGAGACATTCCCCCCTCAAGGAGGCATTGGAATGACAAAAGCTCACAATTCCTAGCTAGAATAACAATTGGAACTGGGTTACAAGTGCTGAAATGATGGAAAAGAAGGCAAGGCATCATATTTTGAAACACGGATGAAGAAAAGGAGATGCTTGTTAGAGCTGTATTTCCTCTTCTCTCGACCCATTCCTGTGAACTCTTGCCACTTACTCCCGTTCCTGTAACAACGTACTAGTCATTTTATTGTCGATTTAGCAATTCTTCTGCGCATGCCTCAAACCTGTTTGCCTTTTTAAATGTTAGGTTAACATTTTCCAAATAAAACACCTTTGGATAGATCAGAGGGCAGACAACAGAGACTTCTCAAAAGGTAATTTTGAAGAGGCAGCCACGTCCTGCAGAGGGAACTGTTCGTATTTCATTGTTTGACTACAGCAGCAAAATTCCAGAAATAGAATCTTAGGTCATTGTAAAATAATGAAATTCAATTGCAAATCGAATAAATACATTACTGCTAGATGATAATGTTTTCTGTAAATATAAAATGTGACACAAAATTCAAGAAACTAAAACAATTCTTCCCATTTTAATGTGAGAAACCCAGACAGAGTAAAAAAGAAAGAAAGGTGAGAATAGTTATACACCGAGTTTAATAAATACTTGCATTTAGATATTAGGAGACTAAATGATTGGTTGCTGAACTATATGTACCCTTACTGAATTGAGTCAAATAAAGGACTGTCAAGGAACTGGTGGATCCAAACCAAACCAACAGTCACAGAGATCCTGAGATTTCAATGCAACAGAAATGATGAATAAGCAAATTCAGTAAACCAAGATTGTTGTTTTAACTATCATGGCCTGGTTTTAATCTGGGTAACTATTAGATAAGACTGGTGGATGCTTCTTAAAAACCTTTCATCAATTCAAAAATGCAAATATTAAATTAATCAAGGGATTAAACTATTGCAAAAGCATTAACACTGGGGGAAAAAAAATCAGATAATCTGGATAAAATTGGTAAACCTGGTCTCTTTCTAAGGCAGTTACATATCTCCATTCTTATTAAAATTAGATATACAAATCAGGAGCTGTCAAAAGATCTTCTAGCTGCCCAATTCTATTTCCGTTTAAATTACAATTTAGAATTTGTAGCTTGGATAAAGCAGCTGGCCTGTGCTGACACATGGTTTATTTCATACTTGCCTATAGTTTTTTTTTTTTTTTAAAGTTTAAGTCTGAAGCATGAGGGACTGGAGGAGATGGAGACGGGGTTTGGGGGATGGTCCCTTTTTGTGCATGTTTTAATAATGCATTTTCAATTGCAAGATTTTAAAGACACATTCCAGGTATAAAACCCGACAAGATGTACCTGGACCAGTATTCATTTCAAGCCAAAATTAACCTAGTTCCTAAAATCAAATGAGAATGAATTAATTTTCTCTAAAGCATTGCTGATGTTGGAATAGAATAAAATGGACAGAATATGTTATTTTTATTGGTTACCGATTTGTGCCTGGTTTATTTACATATGGATCCTAGATTTAAAACTTAAATGAAAAAAAATCCTTGTAACTCATAATGATTATGTATCCTTCCATATATTCTGATTAATCCAAGAATTCTCCATTCTTCCCCTTTTTCCCCCTGATGTGTAAACTGAATGTGGAATCCTGAACTTGGTTGTTTGCTTGCAGATATTTCATTGCCCAAGTAGGTAACATCATCAGTGCTAGTAAGTGTAGAGTTTACTCTCTGTTTATATACAGTAGCACCCCATACTCACTAGTTACCTAGTTGGATAATGAAAAGTCTGTAAGCAAACAACCAAGCTCAGAGAGCACCAGGGTCTCCTCACTTCAATCTTGATCTACATATATTCTCTTTTATTCAAATGAATGTGGCAAAGCACAGCATAAAATGCTTTTCCCAAAGAAACCATGTGGCATCCATCATAATATTACTTTTCAAATGAGGGCTTTCATTTAAGTGAAAATGATTTTTTTAGTCTGCATTCTTCTGTAAAGATTGTGGGAAGGACTGCTACACAGCCTTACCCCTTTCCTAAAAGGTCTGCATAAGCGCACCAATATGCCTACAGTCCCTGTCCTAATGTTTCTTTTTAGTCATATCCATTTCATGTATTCATAACCATGTTTATACTTATACCGGTTATCTAGTACTTGCTTGACAAATAAATAAAGAAAATAAAAATAATAAGTCATGGTGATAAGCACCATCCTAGATTACTTTAAAAGTTAGTCAAAATCATGGAGTGTGTGTGTGAACGTACAGACATATGAATTGCTATTAATTACCATGCTATGTTCAGGTTTCAAAAACAAGATACTTAGGAGCAATAACAAGAGATTTGCTTCTGATGAAAAAGGGATTGTTATTACCTCAACCCTACATCTGTTTCTTACTCTTAAAACAAGGTGCCATACTGGATGAAGCTCTGGTTTGTTCTGACAAAGTTCTGCTGGCCTTTGTAAGATATCAAATCATTCTGGGTTTAAAAAGTTCTCATTAATGCAAAAAAGCATACAAACAAAGGTGAACATCAAATTTGGAAATTTCAACATTTTTCTAAAGGATCATTTCTCCCCAACCACACACATACACTTCTGAATTTCCAATAGGAGAGGGCAAGGAAAGAGAAGAAACCACTTAATAGCATCAACAACGTCTTCTCTTTTTCATTCAAATGACAAAAGTGATGTTGCAACTCAAGCACCTTCCATTTTGAGTGTGTGTGATACCACAGGGCATGTAAAAAAACAGTGGGGGTTTTATTATAGCGCCATGATGCTACTTTCATTACGTTGGCCCCCTTGTTCCCCCAGGGACACCACTAAGATCAATGCGAAAGAGTAATGTGCAAAAATGTTGAACTACAGACTCAATTATTGAAGTCCTTTAGCTGTTGCCATTCTATCAAATTCCCATGCTGAACTATGAACTTTCCCCAATTTGCATCCCTTTACAAGATTTTTCAAAATAAAACCCATCACACTGACCAAAATTTTAAAAAAGGACGTTGGCATATATTTTCTAGGGTATTATATACATTGTGTGGTTTTACTGATCTGGCAAAGAGCCTTCCTTGGGCATGACCTCAAAAAGCAACCACAAATTCAGTGCAGATGCCAGAAATTGGGCATTTCAAACTGCTTTTCTGCAATTCAAATATAGCCGGATGGCAACTTCATTCACTCACAGTGAGGCTCAAAAGACCACCATGCATTCTGATCAATAGAGCAAAGATCATCTTTCCATCGTACCCTTGCCTACTCAGCAAGAAGAAAATTTATATTTCAGGTGTAAAACCCACTTCTAATCTGTTTAACTGCTTCAGAAACCAGAGGCAATTACACCTAATGGAAGTTACACATCTCCATTAAGATTCGTGTCAAGCAACTACTGATAGATTTTTCCTTCATAAAGGTCTAGACCCTGTGCACAGGGGACACCTGTGCACAGGGGAGAGAAAGTGAAAGACCCTCGTAACAAAAACCATTTATAAGCACCACGAAGAAATATTTCTTGGAATAATAATAAATAACAGAGTTGGAAGGGTCTTAGTTTAGATTGAATCTGAAGGAAATTCTCCATTGTAATGTTAGAAATTAACACAGCCAATTTATTTTTTCACAGCTTAATTCTCATACAACATTAAGACCAAATGTACACCTTTCTATACTTTTATACATCCTGCTTCTTTCCAAAAAACACATAGCTCAGTAAGTAGGGCTATCCCTCCTCCCTCTTATAACAACTTTGTGTAGTGACTTAAAGAAAGAAGGCCCTCCTTGCAAAATTTGCACAAGCACCTCCAAAGTACTACACAAAAGCTCTCTTTTTGTTTCTTGAATTGCCTACTGCTGCTTTTAAAATGAGGCCTTGTTAAGAAGCCAACATTCAGCTGCCCAGTGTAAACTCTTCTATGACTTTTCCAGATATGTGCTGACCTACAAAACAAACACCACTCTAGACTGGATGAGAAGCAGTAAAATGACAGATTCATCCCATATTCTGTAATGCAATACAATGGCATCTGGATTGCAAAACTCCCAGTAATCATTAGTTGGCAGCGAAGAGTTAAGAGGTTTAAAAAAGTGTGCTTGTGCCTCAAAATTAGTGTTTGCTTGACTGCTGAGGAAGAAGAGCATAGATTTGGATGGATACCAAAATATAGTGAATTCTCAGCAATACATATTTCTTCATTGCGAAGATAACATGCAGACTGACCTTGCTTGTAAAGATAATAAACAATATTTAGTACAAATTAAGAGATATGAAGACAGATGGCAGAAATCAATGACAGCAAGGGAGGAACTCTACCCAGAAACAGACATTAGATGAGCATAATAAAATATCCCAACATAATATGTCAATTAAAATGTGCATTTCCATGTTATTCAATTGTCTGGTATACTAGCCCAGAGCATGAACATTTAATGGAGAAATTGATCCTTATCCAGTTTATCCATAAGCTAAATGACATTCTCATCTGGCAAAGAAAAGAACATTAAGATTGTCAAAGAATATGGAATTTTATTTGAGAGGAAACACTACCACACGGATGTTCAGCTCTAGCAAATTGCTTGGGGATAATTCAAGCCATTTAGATAATAAAGAGACAACACTCCTATCTGATAGGTTATTTTTTTTAAAAAGAGTATCTCATACTGGATAATTTTCTAGTGAAATGTTAACGTTTGTTCCTTCTTTCTTCAAACTTTTCACAACCACAGTTAAGCTTTTCAGCACTTGGTAACTTGGTTTTTTTGAATGTGACAATAAGTATATTAAATTTGGATATTTGCGTATTTAGATCCATTTATATAACACTATAGTAAAAACAACAACCACCCTGCACAACAGGCTTTGTAAAACAGCAATTGATATCATGAATGTGAAGGAACCTATCAGTTAATATTGTTCCTCCCCTCCTTTCATTGTCTTAGAAAAGAGACTAAGGAAAAAACAGAATAGTGCAACTGCAAATCTTGATGAGGTTGAGACTGAA
This sequence comes from Bungarus multicinctus, assembly GCA_023653725.1. Taxonomy (NCBI): domain Eukaryota; kingdom Metazoa; phylum Chordata; class Lepidosauria; order Squamata; family Elapidae; genus Bungarus; species Bungarus multicinctus. The sequence continues at coordinate 178,906,600 of CM042834.1, forward strand.
CTGTGAAAAAGCCAAATGTTGTGCATGCCTAATATCAAGAGTCTCTGGCACCACATCTCCTACTAGAAAGGTATTTTCAAGTTTGTTAAAATGCTTGTGAACGGGTGAAGGATGAATACCTATGTTCATTACAAGGTATATCCAATTAGGAACAAAAGACAGATAGCTTGCGTAAGAAAAAACAGGGAAGAGGAACCAAGCTGTGCAACTGGGCTTAACTTTAGATCAGCTTTCCTTAACCTGGTTCCTTCAACTTATGTTGAATGGAACTCCCATCACCCACAACAAGATTGCCAATGGCTGTGCTATAGAGCACTGCACACCAGAACAACTAGATACAAGAACAGTTTTTTCCTGAAAGCCATCACTCTGTTAAATAAATAATTCCCTCAATACTGTTCAACTATTACAAAGTCTGCACTACTATTACTGCTAATCTTCTTATCACTCCTTATCACCTCTCCCACTTGTGATTGTAGGACTGTAACTTTGTCCCTTGTATCCTTACGATTTATATTGACTGTTTTCAAGTATGATTTGATTGTTGATTGTATCCTATGACTATCATTAAGTGTTGTACATTATGATTCTTGATTCTTAACTAATGTATCTTTTCTTTATGTATACTGAGAGTATTTACACCAAGATAAATTCCTTGTGTGTCCAATCACACTTGGCAGGTGCGACATCTGCTGCATTTTTATTTGTTTTTTAGTTTGTTTTTAATGCAAATAGGAACATCATTTTTCCCCTTTCAGGAGACAAAAGTAAACTAGATTCAAGAACCAAGAATCCCCTTCAATTCCTAGGAGAACAGGTTAAGATACAGTGGGGCAAAAAAGTATTTAGTCAGCCACCAATTGTGCAAGTTCTCCGACTTAAAAAGATGAGAGAGGCCTGTAATTGTCATCATAGGTATACTTCACCTATGAGAGACAAAATGTGAAAACAAATCCAGACAATTACATTGTCTGATTTGGAAAGAACTTATTTGCAAATTATGGTGGAAAATAAGTATTTGGTCAATATCAAAAGTGCATTTCAATACTTCATTATATATCCTTTGTTGGCAATGTCACATACTGTTGCTAGTATGTTGGCCCATTCCTCCATGCAGATCTCCTCTAGAGCAGTGATGTTTTGGGGCTGTCGCTGGGCAACACGGACTCTCAATTCCCTCCAAAGGTTTTCTATGGGGTTGAGATCTGGAGACTGGTTAGGCCACTCCAGGACCTTGAAATGCTTCTTACGAAGCCATTCCTTCGTTGCCCAGGCGGTGTATTTGGGATCATTGGCATGCTGAAAGACCCAGCCATGTTTCATCTTCAATGCCCTTGCTGATGGAAGGAGGTTTGCACTTAAAATCTCACGATACATGGCCCCATTCATTCTTTCCTGTACACGGATCAGTCGCCCTCTTCCCTTCGCAGAGAAACAGCCCCAAAGCATGATCTTGCCACCCCCATGCTTCACAGTAGGTATGGTGTTCTTTGGTTGCAACTCAGCATTCTCTCTCCTCCAAACACGACGAGTTGTGTTTCTACCAAACAGTTCTACTTTGGTTTCATTTGACCATATGACATTCTCCCAATCCTCTTCTGGATCATCCAAATGCTCACTAGCAAACTTCAGACGGGCCTGGACATGTATTGGCTTAAGCAGGGGGACACATCTCGCAATGCAGGATCTGAGTCTCTGGCAGCGTAGTGTGTTACTGATGGTAGCCTTTGTTACATTGGTCCCAGCTGTCTGCAGGTCATTCACTAGGTCCCCCCGTGTACTTCTGGGATTTTTGCTCACCGTTCTTGTGATCATTTTGACCCCACGGGGTGAGATCTTGCGTGGAGCCCCAGATCGAGAGAGATTATCAGTGGTCTTGTATGTCTTCCATTTTCTAATTATTGCTCCCACAGTTGATTTCTTCACACCAAGCTGCTTACCTATTGCAGATTCAGTCTTCCCAGCCTGGTGCAGGTCTACAATTTTGTTTCTGGTGTCCTTTGACAGCTCTTTGGTCTTCACCATAGTGGAGTTTGGAATGTGACTGTTTGAGGTTGTGGACAGGTGTCTTTTATACTGATAACAAGTTCAAACAGGTGCCATTAATACAGGTAATGAGTGGAGGACAGAGGAGCCTCTTAAAGAAGAAGTTACAGGTCTGTGAGAGCCAGCAATCTTGCTTGTTTGTAGGTGACCAAATACTTATTTTCCACCATAATTTGTAAATAAATTCTTTCCAAATCAGACAATGTGATTGTCTGGATTTGTTTTCACATTTTGTCTCTCATAGGTGAGGTATACCTATGATGACAATTACAGGCCTCTCTCATCTTTTTAAGTGGGAGAACTTGCACAATTGATGGCTGACTAAATACTTTTTTGCCCCACTATATACATGGAACCAGGCAAATCCTGCCCACTTCTGAACAAAAAGAACATCCATCCAGATTTCACAAACAAGTAGTGCTACAAATAAAATCTCTATCTTTTGTTGATTGCCACAAAAAGTTATATCTAGTGAAGGCAAGACTTTTCAAGTTTGACATTTGGCAAGAATCTAAAACAGTCTAGAAAACAATAATCCTCTGGAGTGATTTGGAATAAATTGAGCAAAATGCTTTGCATAAATCAAATTCAGGGCAACTGTATTAAAAACAAAACAGTTCAATATTAGAAGTAATATATACTTCCATCTGGACTGATAACCCAAAATAGAACTACAAGTACGGTATATACTTTTGATTTATAAATCATGGACAATACATATGGACGTGAGATCATGTCTATGTAAAAAAGAAGACATAATAAATATATTTTTGGGTGATCAGACATGTCCCTGTACTTTGAAAGCCCCTTGCCTATATTATCATTTAATTTTCTTCTGTCTTGAGGATAATCTTATTTATTTCTTCTTGTCAGACCAGAACCCTAAAATTACCAAGTTTCTCCCAGTTGCCACTGCCCTATGCAGGAAGCTATTTTCTTAATTTATAATATATGAATATATAATTTTACCTTGTCTTTTTATACTGTATCTAGGTCTTCGCTCCTGTCCTATCTTATTTGTCATTGACCAATATAAGTTTTATCTGTATCTATTTAGATACACAAAACTCATTATCTGTAGCACAGTAGAGACCCTGTTAGCTATCTGATCACATGGGTTTGCCTTCATTTTTAACTAAGCACATTGCATTCTTAAACCTAGCAACTGGATTAATTTTGTGTTCTAACACAGTTGCTCTCCTAATCTTAGGGATTAGTCTGGATATAATCTTATCATGATTAATTACTGAATAGCAGGTGGATTAGGCAAGCTCATTACACAGAGGGCTTCACATATAATCCACATTTTTGGCTGTCTACACCAGAAATATACCAACTACAATATTTATGCTGCTAGATATTTTTCCTATGTAAATCCACTCCATATGTATGCAATCACTTGTTTTCAAATCTTTTTTTCAGAACCGTATCAAACAAATTTCTGGCTGATGCCAAATAACTCCTAAGAGCAAAGCCATGGCAGATTTTATTGTTTCAAATGGGGGAGAAGGAAAAGAAGAAGGGAGAAATACTTAAACCACCAATTATTTCCCCATCAAGCTTTGATTCAATAAAGAGTTTGTCAACACTGACTAGAGATCTGGTAAAAAATTTCCTGTCTCAGCATTTCAGGTAAGAAAGGCTATAAATTTCGCATGAAAACAATTCTTAACTGTTCAGGCTAAGAACTGCATTTCGGCTTGATCACTAGGTCTGATTTACAACTCCCTTGTGTAAGTGATGCATAACACAATGTGTTGCTCATATGCTTGATCCCAGTGAGCTACATGCACATCTGGATTTCCTGACTCTTCTCTCTGATTTGTGAAGAACATTTTTAAGAAATTTAATTTTGGGCTTCGTGAGAATTACCCAGGCTGAATTCATATTATTAACCTTTGCTGATATGACTTTGACTCTTTGTGTTGTGTAAATCTAGACTGAGATTTTCAACTGATAGCTGTAATTTCCAGCTTAGTCTGCTATATAAAAAGCCCAATTTAGTCAATATATTGTAATGAAAGAAAATGGCCAGCAGCTGAATTTGATTTATGGCCAAGGACAAATGGTAAATCCAGCAATTATGGCTTATTGAGCAAACCATGATTTAGTCTACGTTCATGTATCACCTGGTTGTTTTTACCATTATTTGTTGAATAAGCTACAGTGGCTGTTTCACACAATATCGTTTAGCATTTATGAGCGTAAAAGGATTTTGTCTTATAATGTGAGGTCTTTGAGATTACCTACTGGAATCTGAAGGCTGATCTTGACAATGAGTACAGAAAAAACTTCAGCCTAATCAATCCATTATCTGTCACTTATGAATTCGTATATTGTAGAAGACACTTAACTGCTGCACTTCAAGTCCAGGAATGTCTCTAGGCCAAGACTCACTCTTTGATCACTAGTCCTTCATATCTTTATTTATTTGTCAAGAGCTTACAATATAACAGGAACAAGAATAAACGTAAGTTTAACTACAAGAAATAAGAACTAATAATTGGGGACAATAGGACAGGGACGGTAGGCACGATTGTGTGTTTATGCACGCCCCTTACAGACCCCTTAGGAATGGGGTGAGGTCAACAGAGGTTAGTCTGAGGGTAAAGGAGTGGGGGTTTGAGCAGGTGACAACAGAATCAGGTAATAAGTTCCAGACATTGACCATTCTCTTGCTGAAATCGTACTTCCTGCAATCAAGCTTGGAGTGGTTTACATTTAATTTGTATCTGTTCTGTGCTCTTGTGTTGTTGTTGTTAAAGCTGAGATATTTATTAACTGGTAAGACGTTGTAACATATGATCTTATATATTATGCTTAAGTCTAATCTTAGACGGCATAGTTCAAGGTTATCTAAGCCCAGAATCTCAAGTCTGGTGCTGTAGAGTATTCTGTTGCGAACAGAGGAATGTATGTATGTCAGTGCTGCCAAGAAAAATTAACAGTATATTAACAGTTTGATAGAAATATTAAAATTATTGATTTGTTAATTTTCAGCTTGTCTCAAAATAAAGCTGGGCCATGGCAACACAAAAAACTGAAATCTGAACAGCTCACCTATGCATTGAACATGTTTGTGCAAAATCAGCAGCCATATTTGTCCTGTGATCGTATGATCATATAGTATACAGACCCATAATCCTGGATTATTGGCTTTTCAGTTGATTAGAAGGACCTTGATCACGGGTGTGTAAATGTACATATATGGAAGAAAAATCTACTAAAGTTTTTATTTTACATGAATACACATTTTAATAAATGCAAAGCTGGGCAAAGCATTGAGCTTTAGATGCACAATTGATATGAAGGAATTTATTTTTAAGCCTGAAAGGTAGTTGTGCCAGTTTTCAAAGGACACTGCCCTGAGCATCACAGATTGGCTTTATGTATCACCTGAACATGCTGAATCATATCTGCCAATGAATAATAACAAGCTAAATGATGGCATGAGAGCACCTAAGGGCCAGACAAGCTCAGACATTTTACAGTAGAAAACAATTCTTTATCTTCTGCCAGATATCTAAAATTACAATGAAGTGGCTTCTCTGTGCAATTGGAATAACTGGCTATTTCAAATCCAAGTAAGCACTAGCCACAACTGCCATGAATGGATTAAAAAAAAGTTTCCAAATAAGGACGTGTTCTGTAAAAGAACAAGGCAGAGCTCCCCAAATTTATGCCTTCCAGACATGTAGGAATTAAACAAGGTTTCCTTCAATTGAGCCAAACTCAATTCCTGGTGAATTCCTCACTTTGTGGCTTTTTAGCTAAGATCAAGTGTAGTGTGTGTATTTGCATGTGCAATTTCTACTAATTTCATGGATATGCTCATGTAGTTGTCTTGATAGCAATACAGAACTGGTCTGTCTCTTCTAAGTTGTTCCCACTCAAGCTAACAACCCCTCCTTCAAGGCCTCCTCGTTAAGTACTAACTAGATCCAATCCATCTTACCTTCTGAACACAGCAAGATCAGACTAGACTAGAGCTTCTCTAGCCATCCCTGAGGTTTTAGAAGGCTAAATAATGAATACTAAATCTAATATTTATACACTCATATATTTAATATTAATATTACATCAGGCACAAGTCCAAGTATTCAGTCTACTTCACATATAATTTTTCACAAGGAACCTTTTTTTTTAAAGCCCTATAAACATTCAAACAACAATAAACGAGAAAGGGTTTGTTGAGCATGAATTTCCTCTTAGTTTATTTCAGCCAACTCCCTCCCCTCTTTATGCAATCCGTTTATAACCCATCTTTTTCAATCTATAAAATTCAAAACGGATTACCCAGCATTTCCAGTCTGAGTCCACAATCATGTGGACTGAGCATCATTTTACCCAGTCATGTCACCTTCAGACCATCTTCAAGAAGGGATTGAAAATATGTATTACTAAATAAACTTAACACCTCTACTGCTTTGCATATGTAACAGAAGACCTTATAATTTCCATAGAAACAAAGACAGTTCTGCTCTTATGTTTCAATGCAATCTTTCTTCCTTCTGAAGCTGACCTAGAGGGGGATTTTCTATTGCCCTGGACATTAACCCTGATGGTGCGTCAGGGAGGCCAGCAAACTGATATACAGGTAGTCCTCGACTTACGACCTCAATTGAGCCCAACATTACTCCTGTTAAGTGAGACATTTCTTAAGTGAATTTTGTCCCACTTTTCTTGCCACAATTATAAAGTGAATCATTGCAGTTGTTAAGTTGGTGACACAGTTGTTAAGTGAATCTGGCTTCTCCATGTCAGAAGGTCACAAAGGGTGATTACATAATCTCAGGCCACTGCAATTGTCATAAATATGAGTCAGTTGCCAAGTGTTTGAGTTTTCATCATGTGACCATGGGATGCTGCAATGGTTGTAAGTGTGAAAAATAATCATAAGTCAGTTTTCTCAATGCCATTCTGAACAGTCACTAAAAGAAGTGAGGTAAGTCAAGGACTACCTGAAATTTCCAGGTAATTTCTGCCAAATCCAAAGTCCTGACAAACAAAAAGCCCAAATAAACCCTAGACTTTCTTCAATCTTTGTAGAGGGCTGATGGTGGAGGAGGGAAGGACAATATTTTCCGATAGCTTTAGGCTCAGGGTTCATCATGCTCAGTAGGAGTTAGTATAAAAAAATCATGTTATTTTAAAAAATGGTCTGAGCAAATAACCACGTTTCCTCAATATGGAGGTGTCATGCCCCTGGAGGAGACTGACTCTGAGGGAGAGGAGGAACAGCCGACAGGGAGTGGAAGTGTGGCTCCGGAGGTTGTGGAGGAGGCTGGGAAAGGGCAGAGGCCGGCTGAGCAGTCAGAGGAGGACCCAGGCCCATCCCCTATCCATCCTAGGGCACGCAGGGAGGAGAGGATAAGGGAGAGACACGGTCTCCTTGGGAAGAGAGGGCCTTGATCCTCTTCATTGGCTGCAGGTGTGACAACTGAATAAGAGTTTGGACCTGAACGCTGGAAACAAAGTGTGTAAATATCCCTAGTTTATAGTTCCTCTCTGAGTTTGGTGTCCTTCTCAGTGTGTGTTATCTGTGGACATCCTCCAGTGCTTAACTTGCCTGGTTTGTGTTGCTTTTTTCCTTCTTCGTGTAACTGTGTAGGAGTTTTTTGGCTTCCGTCAAAGATATGCAGAGCTTAGAAGCAAACTGAAGGAATAAAAGGGGCTTCACCTGTTTTCTGTGACTGTGTTTTGTATCTCACCTTGGGTAAATCACAGGAGGCTAAAAAAACAAATCGAAACACTTTACTTGAGTAACTATGTTGACTTATCTTTAATAAGGACACAAGGTCATGTAACTGAAGGCTAAGGTGGGTTCAAATGAGCAATGTGATGGTTTTGTTCTACAATTTTTCTGCACAACTAGCAAATGCTTTGGCAACAGGCATCAACAAACATTTCTAAAATAAATCTGTGATGTTCCACATGCCAGCTAATAATATAATGTACAAAACACATTCACAGGCGCTGAATTCAAGAAATTTTAAAATAAAACACTCTTGGCAAATCTGAAGAATGTCCACACTAATGAGCCACTTATGGAGACCCCAAACACTAATGAAAAAACTGCAACTACACTACCCAAAGCATCACTATAATCTTGTTGTACAGCATTCTTTTCGAACCTAATGCTCTCCAAATGCACTGGGGTTGCAACTCCCAGAATTCCTGTCTCCCCAGGCTGGGAAAAACTATATGCTGATTCCCACAGAATGACAGTAAGATCCAATTGGTTTGGCAAGCAGCCCATAAAAACTAGGTATGCAGCTTACAATATATTCTAAAGCCTTTGCAATGTGCTGATGTTCAAACAAGCTCCTACAAAAAAGACTTCCCTGATGGTACAAAAGATTGAAAACCACTGTTTAACTTTATTGTCATTATTCTGTTGGAAAACTGGGTCAGGCCCAAATCACAACTGTTCATTAAGCTAATAGCACTTCTTTGACTGCTGCTAGAGATCCACAAAATCTTTCCACTTAAAGAGTTTTCCCATATATTAAATGAATGAGTGTCATATTCCAGGAAAACAGATGCCAAACCAATTCATTTTTTTAAAAAAAGCCTGTATTACTTATTCATATACTTCAGTGAAGCTCAAGATGGGACTTTAGAGTACATGTCGAAAAGTCTTATGCCTGTTCCAGACAAATGGGGGCTACAACATATATGATATAATCAGTCTTTGAAACTACAAATAAAGGATTACAGAAAATGAAATGTTTATTTTAGTGCATGAATTTCGTTAGTTTATGCATGACTCTGTTATTTTATTCACTTGATATACTGCTGACAATGATATTAGTAAATTCATTTTCCAACATCTATGGAGATATTCCAAACCTCCACAATTATTCTTACTTACTGAAATGTCCCAAAAAGTATGACAAACCATAAAGATGGGTTGTTTTGACCTCTCTTTCCCTTTTCCTTCCCATTTCCTCTCCTCGTGTTATTTCGTAATACTTCTCTCCCAGTTTTTTCTTTCTCTTGCTATCACTGCCTCCCATTTTCACGCTCTGTTCCTTAATTTTTTTCTTGAATACTTGTCAATTATAGTTAATTCCTGTGGATGTCTCTGTGATCTACGTCATGGTTGTCCCAAAGGTATTTTTTCAAAAGGCAATTGGACTGTTTTTTCTTGAAGACCTTTCACTTATCATCCAAGAAGCTTCTTCAGTTCTGAGAGCTCTTCAGCACTTGAATGAGAAGCGAAACGTCTTCAAGAAAGAACAAATTCCAGTTGCCTTTTGAAAAAGCACCTTTGGGACAATTCGTGTGGATATGATAGCCATGAAAAAAGCAGTGTGTTTGTGACACCAGCCATCAGTAATCTTTTTCCATCTCTTCACTTAGCTCTGCTACTTGTAGTTAAATCTGAATTGAAAACTGGTATTGGTCAAACGCACGAATCAAACTTACAGTTTTAAGACTTGTGGACTTCAACTCCCAGAATTCCTCCTCCAGTCATGTTAGCTCAGGAATTCTGGGACTTGAAGTCCACAAGTCTTAAACTTGCCAAGTTTGAAGACCCTTGTCTAATGAATGATAATGTCACAAAGCCATTTCCACTTCCATTAAACAGGGAATTGGTCCTATTTTTCCAATTTAGTTCCTTCTTCAATTAGAGAATCCTTCTAGTTAAAGAAGGAACTAAAACACCCTTCAGTTCAATTCCCAGATTTTTCAGCAAAAGTCTCAGCTCCACTAGGAAGACCAGACCGGGAAATCAATTCTAGAGGAAAATTAAAACCTACTTTTATTGAGAGTGGCTACAAAAACAGAATCTTCCTGGATTGGTTGGATTGGCCTGCACCTTTTCCCCCTTCATATAGTTAAATGAATTGGAGAAGTCTCTTCCTGAGTTGCTTCCAAATGCAATCCTTTTCTGAACTTATAGGCTCTTTTGCCTATGTAAGGTTCCTTCATATCTCCATCAAGGTCATCTTCCTTACTCTCTACAAAAGATAATGATAGCTGAGGAATTCTAGTGCTAAAGTCTAGCTATTTGGAAGATGCCCAGGTTGGGGGGAAAGCTGGCTTAGACCAGTTGAGAAAAAAAAAATCCTCTAGTAAATAGTTGGAAATCCCCCAATTATACACCATTTTTTTCATCACTATTAAGATCAAGAAAGGTTATTTGCTAATCTAACAAAATAGAATCATGTTCATGTTGCACTTCATTAAGATATTTCAACAGCATTTCCTTTTTGTCCTTATCCAATGAGTAGCAAGAAGTTGTTTTTCTTATATTATAAAAACACTGATTTAACTGAAGCAGTTTTTTAAATTTATCTAATGAATATGATACATTAAAAAAGTAAATACTTCAGGAAGTCAATTATCCTCAACATTTTAAAATGCTATCTAATGCAGCAGGTTCTGTGAAGCAGTGATTGAAATCTGTCAGATAATGATCTGGGCCTCAAACCATCCTTAATGAGTATTTAAGTTGCTAGTTATGATAGGTTTAGGGTAATATTTACTTTAACATTTTTATTCCTTTTTATAGTTTTTTTTTAGTTTTTTTGTTTTTATATGTGCTAGGGTTTTTTTTTTACATTTTTTAAACTTTGTGTATTTTATATTTTTTTCACTTTTAAAATAGTTAATTGTGTGTATTCTACTCTTCTGCTAGAAGTCTAGTGAAGACAAGGAATAAGGGTGACATGATAGCAGTCTTCCAACATCTAAGGCACAGTCACAAAAAGAGGGGGTAAGATCTATTCTCCAAAGCATCTAAAGGCAGGACAAGTAGCAAGGAGAATCTCTCTCTCTCTCTCTCTCTCTATCTATCTATCTAAATCTATCTTAGGAGAAATTTCTCCTAAATTAGGAGAAATTTCCTAACAGTAAAAGCACTTTAATCAGTGGAATGGCTTGCCTTCAGAAGTTTTGGATGCTCCATCAGTAGAGTTTTTAAAGAAGAGATTGGACAGCCATTTATATGAAATGGTATAGGGCAGACCTGGGCATTTTACAGTCCTTAGGCTCCTTCCAACCTGTCCCTGTCTAATACATGGCATCAGCAGTGAGAAATGGGGCATTGATGGTGGTGGGGCAGGACTTTGGTAGGGAGAGGCCATGGAGGGCAGGGCAGTCCTTAAAGGTTCCCCCCCCCAAATCTGTTCTTCAGTCTATATGATAAAGATGTAATTGATTGATTGAGATCTAATATTTCTTACGTTCACATTAGTTTGTTTTTAAACAGTTGGCATTTTTAGAAAAAAATGTGCAATACTCAATATGTTAGCTTAGGGAGAGCTTGTCTTTGCTTACCAATGAAGCTGAAATCTGCCTTTGAGCTAAATGAGTTCCTAGAGTCCAGGAAAAGCATGGCTCTCTAAAGGGCCAGATAACAGGCATAGCCAGCTTCCCCAATAATGGAACCAAAGTGCCTCTGCCTACTTATAATCTGAATACTGCACAAACTGTACCAGCAATTTTGGACTTTCTTACATATGCTCACTTGCCATTCCCTGCCTTCATTTCATTTGCCCACTGCAACCCCACTTCCCCGAAGACATTTAAGTAGTTATTAAGTATTTACAATTGTTGTAAGTGTAAATATAAAATAACCTCTTGCTCCGTGGTTACAGGTTTGTTTGCATTTTCTCTATAATCTAGTATTTTCATGCAAATTCTCAAAATCATATATGATCTTTCCCCCTCCAAAAAAAGTCAGTAAGAGGTTTCCAATCATCACTAAATTTGGACAGCTTCCAGTTTCTAATTAAAGCAATCAATTTGGCCATCTCAGTAAGTTCCATCATCCTCTTTATCTTTTTCTTGGGTACAATGAGGAACGTGTGTGTGTGTGTGTGTGTGTGTGTGTGTGTAAATCAATTCCTACAGAGGATCTTTCTCCATTCCACCCAGAGAGAATCACTGCAACAGAGGACAATGGACAGATTTCAATTTGTATTGGTGTCAATGAGAATATTAGAGTGAGCTAATCCAGATTAATGAAAGTAAATTAAAGAAAGAAAAGGAAAACATTTGTAACAAACGTTTACTACAGATATTCCTTAGCATATTTGAAATTAATGCCTTTTCTTTTTTTCTACAACTAGGAACATGATGAAGTGGAACACCTTTGGCCTAAAATAGAGGAGTTTAATCTCTATGTTATATGCGTGTGTCACAATCCAGAAGTGGGCTGCCAGCGATTAAAGAGACAGATTGCAGAGCTGATACCTTCTTTGAAGGGAGGGAGGGGTTGATCTTTTTAAAATTCTGTCTCTGTGAACCTTGGAATCATAAAGAACCATTCTCTTTCTGCAGACACGCTCCCCAGGAATTTCCAAAGTACCAACTTTACATACTAGTTGCTACATTTGCAAGCATTTGGGCTTTCAATTGCAGCCTTCATGCTTTATTGAGGATTTGCTGACAGATTCCAATTTTATGAGGGGCTGTGAAGGGAATTAAAATGGTATTTAGTGGGGATGGAGACAGACTGGGGCTAAAACTCAACTAATTTGAACAGACAATAAAAGCAGAGGAGAAATGCATTTGAATGGATTTTGGCAGGGTATGGATGACACAGGAATAAAAAGTGAAGATGAGTAGTGTAACTAACTTGGGCAGGAAGTAAGAAAAGAACTCCAATCATGGGATGCTCTGATGTGTTAGATGTGAGGATGATGCCTGTGAACAGAGCATTTGGTGCCTTTCTTCCACCAATATGCCTTGGTAGGATTACTTGGTAATGGCAGCAATATTAAAAATCAAAAACTTATTACAGGTTTTCTAAGCCAGTTTAAAAAATACACGAAAGTGATTCCAAATTGGATGTAATGGGTCAATCTCTTGCCTTCTCACTTGCAACATACTGAATATGGAAGTCAATCAAGTCACTATTCTTCAACATTACACTTGGTAAAAAGCTAAGTGGCTAAAAATCATTGAACAGGGAAACATGCTGGTTCTTCATGTAAGCTGACAAAATGAGAAAGAACAATTTTCAAAAAAGCCATGTTGAAATTAGTGGAAAACTACACCACTAAATCATCAGACTTAGCCTTGTGAATCCAGATTTAAATCTGGATTTGAATCTAGATGTGAATTTAGAAGCAAATCTGTTGAGAAAGCAAAAAGAATGGTGACTGAATTGGAATAGATTTTTGTGACACACACTCGACAATATCCAACTGCAGTACAAATATTTGGCAAAGCCTAAAATACCTCTGTTTATATGGCAGCCGGTCTTTTTGATTGCAAAGACAAGAGTGAGGCCAGTCTGTCCTCCATTCTTAGCAAGAACTATATATATAAAAGTCAAGTGTTTCATGTGATGCTAGTTTCATGTGACATAAGGCTACCCTAACAGCCGACTTCATCCAAGTTTGGTAACTAATGAATTATCAACACTGATAAACATAGGAAACTTATTCATTGCTATTTAGGATAATTTACTTTGTTTAGAAAGTCTTATTAGCAGCTTTGTTTATATATTTGAGATGAAAGTTTGTTGCCCTAGATTTTTAAGTTTTAAATATTTAGTTTCTAATTGGATTGCAAAAATTAATGAAAAATAGACTGTGCAGCATGACAAAATTATTTCCAAATATGTTGGGAGAAGAAGTATGCTGAAACTTTTTCATCTGCTCTGCTGGTTTTCTCGCTATTATTATTGATCTTTTTCATTTTTACTGATCAATGTTTCTCTAGATTCAACTTGCCTAGGCTAAAGTTAGAAACAGGAAAATAGAGTATAAATATCAAACTACGAACAGAACTTTATGCTGGGAAGGAGGGAGGTCTAAGAGTACATTATTCCATATGTTTTCTTAATTTTTACTGGATTCCTTCAGCATTACAGAAACACAAGATTCAGCCAGATACATTTCCCCATGCTCAGAGATGATATTTGCTGGTTCTCCAAACTATTCAAAATTTCTGCTACCGGTTCTTCAGAACTGGTCAGAACCTGCTGAATCCCACCTCTGCTATTTAATCTCCTGATACAAAATAGACCGTTCAACATTTATTGAGAATTTTGTTAGAAAATTCCCAACTAGAATCAAGGGTGGAGAAGGACTTTTCCCCTTGATCCCTCTAATTCCTAGAAGGGCTACTAAAATAAATCTGAAAGGGGGAAAAAACTTACGGGTGTCAGTAAATATGAACTATGAGCCAATGCTCTAAGCATTCTTTGTTCTGGAAGGTATAACTTTCTCAGAAGGGAGTTAAAGCAGCATGAAACATGCCTTTCCTCTCCTCTAGGAGTGTAAGCCACTTCTGCCTCCAAATATGGGCTTTGACACCTAGTAGACAAACAAGAGTATCACATTTTGAATTTCTCTTATAGAAACATAAACATTATGTTATGATTTGAAGCCTAACAAACCTTTAACATTTTTGCAAAATGTTCATCATTGACCAATAAAAATATAATCAATGAAATAAACCACACAAAACTATCCCAACAACAAGAATTAGCAACCTTTTGTGGGCAAAGCTTACACATAATATGGCAAAACATGGCTATTTTTAGCGAAATAAATTTATCTTGATTATTTAACAGTGCAGAGAAAAACTATCAGAGTGCCCTATAGATTTAGATAAAAGAGGAGTAAATGTTTGCTGTTTTATCGACACACTTACTGTCTCATATTTTAATGGAAAATTATGCAATTTTTGCATATAACCTCAAATAAATAAGATTGTGAGGACTTCCAACTTAGCTTCACTACTTGACTTGACTGCTTCAGTCATGTAATAGTCATCCTTTCCTTTTCACAAAATTTATTTTTATTTATTTATTTGTCAAGCGATTATAAGGTAACAGGTATAAGTATAAAAATAGTTATGAATACATGAAATGGATACATATAAGAAAAATAAAAAGAAACAATAGGAAATCTGGAAGAAAACTCTATAGAGAAATACCATTAACTATAACTGGATCCAGAAGAATAAGTATTTAAATGCACCAGAGTAGAGACTATTGTACCACAAAAATTAGTATGCATCTGTAAATTCACTCAGTGAACATTAAGGCAATAATACAAATAAGGAAATTATGCTCTGTGGATTTGTAACTAACGTAACATCAATGGTGCTTTAGCACAGCAATCCCTAAAGGGAAAGTCAAGCTGAATAAGTGTGTGGAGGATGTTTTTATCTTTGTGGAAACTGAGAATTTATGCATGCTGGAGTTGAGCTTATTACCCTATTTGCTTCATTTTATTTCCATTTGGTTCATGCTTTTGCATATAATGATGGAAAATGTGTAATTCATATATTATGTAGCAGATGGGGTGTTAAATCTGAATATAGAAGTTGTCTCTTCCACAAAATTCACTTGAAAAGGTCTTAATGGTTTTATCTGTAAATGTAAACTTTCTTATAAATTGTTATATGAATAAAATGTTACTCTAGCCTCAAGATACAAAATACATAAAACGTTGACATGTGACATAACAAAGCAAAAGTAATCCCTTTAGGCTTAAAATTTTCTCTGTCAACTACTTCACTTTAAACCAAATGAATTCTTTTTTTTTTTTGGTTTTAACCTGTTTCTATGTCAGAGAAATCTATCAATAAAGAGACCTTATTATTAGGAAGATTGTTCTAATGCTTCACATAGACTTTGTTCCATTGCATAGGAAATGTAGACTGAATTTTAAAAAACTACCTTTAATTTACATTGATAGAAGGGACAAGTTGGTAAAATCAACGTGTTTATATTTTACATACATCCAAAAGTTAGTATCTAAAATATCCCCAAGTTAATGTATACAATAATGAATTAATAGGTACAGAGAGCCAAGCACTGGTTGCTAGCCTTCTTAGTATACAGTAGTAAGATTTTATTTTTAAAAGTTATGGTAAATCTACAGTAACCTTTTATCTTTGAAGTGGTTTTGTCCAAGAGGGGAAAAAAGAATCAACATTTACAACTTTACAACTTTTTTTTTAACAACTGTTATCTTATAATCACTTGACAAAATAAAACAAATAAATAAAAATAACTTAAGCCGGGTTTTTGAAGATGACAGGTGAGCCTGCTAATATTCCTTTTTATGGTCTTCTGCAAACACCTCTCAAACTTCAAGGCAGATTTTAGGAGGCAGCTAATATACCAAGACAAAACTTGAAAAGGATCTCTCTTCTCCCCTCCCCCCCTTACTTTCTTTCTTCCCAAAGCAAAAGCTGAGGCAGCATCAGTGGATGACATGCAGTGTCTTGGCAGAGAAATTGTCTCAGCTGGATTGGTTGGTGTTAACTTCTAAGGAGACTGCTAAAGCTTTGCATGTCTTTGGCCAGAGCCATGGAGT
This sequence comes from Bungarus multicinctus, assembly GCA_023653725.1. NCBI lineage: Eukaryota > Metazoa > Chordata > Lepidosauria > Squamata > Elapidae > Bungarus > Bungarus multicinctus. The sequence goes on from CM042834.1 coordinate 178,922,940, forward strand.
TGCCAGGTGCAGCAAATCCCCTTAGATGAGTTTCAGGCTTTAAGCTCCCTGCAAAGAGAGAGTCTACATTTCTGAGAGATCTGATGTGGGAGATTTTTGGCTCAAATTGCAGACAGTCAATTCAATGTGAATCTTAGCCAGCTCACTCTGCTTTAGTAGACATTTTAAAAGGGAAATGAGGAGTGGGGGGAGAGGAGAAAGGTGAATTTCAGAAACGTTCACTGGCCATCTGCTTTCATTCAATCCCTATTCATAGGTGCTTTGAACCATGCAGAAAACAGGATTGCAAAGAACATGGTAAAATACAGATAATGCCTAATTGTAAGCAATGCTTATGTAGGGCCGTCTAGAATGATACAAGTGTTTGCATCCTGTTTATGTAGCTGAGATGGGATGGCTGGAAAACACTGAGGTTAAGAGACTTTATGTAATGCTCAAAAGTCTGAAATGGATAGGAACCAAAAAGAAAACTGCAATCATTACAACTTAATTGTGCTGCTGCATTTGATATCACTTAAATCAGGCTGGGAAAGGTGTAGAAACGCACAATTAAAATGATCAGATTTGGCATTACTCTTCTAATTAGGAAAGATTAAAGAGCAGGGGTGGGATTCAATTTTTTTAACAACCAGTTCTGTAGGTGTGGCCAGGTGGGCGTGGCCATGTGACTGGGTGGGCGTGGCTTCTTCTTCTCAGGGAAGCCTCTTGGGTGGGGGGGCGTTTTTGCTCCCAGAAGGCTTCCTTGGGGCCCAGGAAGGCAAAAAATGGAGCATGGGGGGTGCAACACTCCTCTGTGCTCCACTTTTGGGCCTCCTGGGCCTCAGGGAAGCTTCCTGGGGGGCTCCAGGAAGCTTCCCTGAGGCCCAGAAAAGCAAAAAATGGATTGCAGAGCACTGCTGCGCCCCCCCCCCCTCGTGCCCCTTTTTGCCTCCTGGGCCTCAGGGAAGCATCCTGAGCAAAGCAGTAAGACAGCGAGAGGGATCCTGGCACAGCTGATCATCGAAACAGCTGATCATCGGGAGGGAAAAAACCTTAAGGAATGACTGGGCTGGAGAGAACACAGTCAGCAATGTCAGGCATGTATGCGATGTCGCACATATGCACAATAAGAACTGATTGGGAGGGGAGGGGAGGGCAGAGAGGGGTGGGGCCAGCCAGGGGCATGATTTGCTGGTTCTCCGAATTGTGCAGAATCATAACAACCGGTTCCATAGAACCAGTATGAACCAGTAGAATCCCACCCCTGTTAAAGAGGTGTTACTTTGGGGGTGATGCTAGTAGGAAACCTGAAGAAAATGTAAAATTTTAAGTACAAGTTCAATGCATTAATACTAATGGAACAAACTATACAGTACTAACAAAAATCACAGAGAAATACTTGGTTCAATAGGACAGGGTTAATCACTTTCTTCTCCTTATGAGCTTCCTAGAGAAATCTGTTATAGGAGATGATATGTAGGCCATTGTGAATCCTTGTGCAAATACAGGGCATATCTTTTGCATTTTGTGCAGGACTGGTGACCTGTGGCCACAGTCTGAGCATAAGCAGGAGTACAGTAGCCATTCACTATTTTAGAGAGTTATCCTTGATCTCACTGTGCCAGAAGCAGCAGTAAGAACCATTTCAACTTCATTGACATTTCCCATAGGAAGCCTCGTAATTGCAAAAGATAGGTGTGCTTCAGGTAGTTAAACCAAGCTTCTTGTTGCTTTTAGTTGCTAGTTCAGATCTGTTTTACTTTCTTATTTGAAAATTCAAAATTGATGCAAATGAAGATGTTGAGCATCTGGCAAGCCACAAGCAATTTCTGACATACTGTATCTTAAACTGTGGAGATCCATCTTAAACACACACTGAGATGTCTTCCAGAAAACTCTAGAATGCTGGTACAAGGGGCCTTTGTATACATCTATTGAAGACCTACAGCAACCTTTCCAATTTTGTTCCAAGAGAATAGCCCCCATTACCCCAGCTGGCCTCCTGGGCCTCTTAATGCCATACATTTGTTGTAGGGAACCAACTCAGGATAATTAAGGCAAATACAAAGACCATACGAAGTATCCTTCTTGGCAGGCTGGAATCCCAGAGTGAACAAACCTTGATGCTTTCCATCTTTATCCTCTCCCCTCCCAAAGTTAAGGCATATCTCAAAGAAAAATAAGCTAATGTTAATTCCCATTGCTGTTCCTAATACACACAGCTCCAGGTTTTACACCAGCTATAGAATAAGTTTTGGAAACACAGAATTCTGAGGGCACGTGCATCTCTTAAAGTAGGGATCTTCAAACTTGACAGCTTTAAGACTTGTGGACTTCAACTCCCAAAATTCGTTCTCCAGTCATGTTAGTTCAGGAATTCTGGGAGTTGAAGTCCACAAGTCTTAAACTTGCCAAGTTTGAAGATCCTTGTCTTAAAGTCTCTAACCAGAACTGTGCTGCTGTGAGTCAGGCATTATTTAAAAGAGAGAAAGTTGTCACCTATCATTTTCAGTATTTTTTTTTTTTAGCCCTTGATCTACAGATGTCAAAGTCTTGTCAAAACTTAAACTTTGTTTATTCAATGTCACAAGAAATATCCACATAAAACCAGTACTGGTGGGAACTTCCCCAAAACCTAGCTTCCAGCCACAGCCAACCCTAGGAAATATAGATTTCTGTTACACGCAGCTCCAAGTACATTTCAAAAGAGAAAAGATGGCGGCCCCTTTGATTTTCAAATAAATTACAGTTTTCCTTCAGTTTTTGTTCTGGCAGCTCTGGCTATGTCATTTTATATCACACAAACTTAACTTTCCACATTCAGCAGTGGAAGAATTTTATTTCTCATATGTATTAACTTGTCATAGCCCAAGGGTCTCCTGAATAAACTTGGATGGTATATAAAGTTTGTAATAGTTTTTGAAGTTATTAAGAAACTGAGCAAGTAGCAGAAAACTCTTCCTTGCATGTTTAGAAGACTTTGTTAGAAAGCAGAAGGAAGAAAAATTAAAAGGAGAAAAACCCCTTGAAATCCACTGCATTCCAAATTTTTATTAGAAGTATTTACAATACACAGCCTGCTGAATAGAAATGAGTATAATAGAAAATTTTACAGTACATCTACTTTTTAGTTTTAATATTTATTACACAAATATTGCCTACCAAAATGTATTTTATTTCTGAAATCTTGAAGAATTACTGTGTGCCCAAAGTCTACCAGTTTTACTTCTGGAAGGTTTTGATCACATTTATACATTCATAATTCTATATTAGTTTGTGGAGTTTAAGGCCGCTATTTTAATGGACTTCAGCAACTCCAAATGTTGATGAACTTAACTTAAGCCTTAACTTACCTGACCTTGTTAGCATTTTTAAATTTTCATAAAAAGTGCCAAGAAGAAATCTTTAATGTCAAAATGCTAAGCAGTTTAATAGAAAATGTGTATGACTTGACCAGCTTTTTAAAAATGTTCCCATAATAGTATAAGCCTTTATTTAATTGGCTCCGGAATTTGAAAACTTAACTGAAATCAGCTTTGAGCTGCTAGATTAGAGATTCAAGTTCGCACAAAAGAGTGTACACATGCTTAGGATAAATGGGGCATACTGGCAAAAATGTGTCAAAAGTAATGGTACTTTTCTTACCATTAAGTAAGCACGCGGCTTGGATTGTTACTAGGCTATCTCACACTATAATTTCCAGAAATATTCAACAAACCCAGTTGCATAGTTCGAGGCTCAGTTCAGATACCTTACAAGTCATGGGTTGCTCATGTATATTTTGAATTCTAAAGACTACAAGAACAAACCATACCACTCATGTGCTCTCCTTATGCATTTGTTCATCACTGCAATGCTATACTTTCTAGATTCAGTTCTGAAAATGTTTGAAATAAAGACAGAATTCAGTGACACATAATACTTATCCTCTTTGTATTGTAAGCTTCAACAGACTTAAAATGGTTCACTAACCATACAAGATGCAGGCCAAAAACTGAGTCACTGGAAGTCATAGAATGAAAATCATTAAAATATCACTTAGATGCCTTAATGTGAACATGTAGTGCAGTTGCAAATGGAGTAAGTTCTGAATTGGTTCTTATCAACCTATGATCTAGGACTTAAAAGTACCTTCATTATTTTAAAGACATCCTTGAGTTTGCTCCACTCAAATACTATTATGTAGTTCTTTGACGATAGATTGTTATTGTCCTTATCTGAAAAGTGTTTTCAATTTCCCAATGTAGCCTACAACCTGCCAATTTCCTGATGAATCTGACTCTAATCTGTAGATGAACCAAGTCAGATCCTGATAGCAGCTGCCATTACTGAATAAGGTAAATACTACCTCAAATTGAGTTTGTCTCCTGATTACTACCCGGACACAATGATATAGTTTTCTACCACTTTCTTCTGGATGGTTTTTTGACTTCCCAATTTCCAGCCCATAAGATTTGCTGATAGTCTCTTATCCAAGAAAACTTAGTTCTATTTAGACTGTTTTTACATCAGATAACTATAACACAGAATCAAAGTGGCGCAAATTATAAAAGATGTGGGAAAGGAAGTTTTCTTCCCTTAAATAATATAGTAATTTCAAATTATCTAATAGTAAAACATCTCAGCACTACTTGACTCCAACTCAGTGTGGTTCACTGTATAAAAAGCAAAATTAAAATACAATGTTGTATTTATTGTTTATTAATATTAATACAATATTACAATTCAAGTACAATAAGTCAGATGGAAAATCTGGACAATAAATTCCAAAATATATGTAACATGTTAAATACATCTGGGATGCCATTCACCCTACTCCAATGGGGAGGATGGTTCCCTTTGCATCCTACCTTCCTTGGTTGGGAGATCTGGTTATTTTTCAAGGCCTTCCAGAACATCATCAGACCTGGAGACATTTGGACCTCAGGAGGGGACATCATTCCAGAAAGCTGGCACCACAACAGAAAAGGTGTCCTAGGTCCTGAACTGTTTACTCAAGAGAACCTTGAGAACGCCCAAGGTGTTGGTGTGCATTGCTTGAGCAATAAACCATCCCTATTATGTAGGGCTTTAAAGGCTACAACCAATACTGTGAATATTTGGAAGCATATTGGCAATTAGGGGAGCTCATGAAACAGGGCTGACATGTGGGAATGCCATGAAAACCCACCTTTGCTTATGCCACTGTCCTTTAGACCAGTTGAAGTTTCCAAGTAGTCATTAAGGGCAGATCCATGTACAGCACATTGCAATTGTTGAGCAATGAGGTGACACGGCATGAGTGACAGTCTAGAGATCCATCTGATCCAGAAAGGGGCAAAATTGATGCACCAGATGGAACTGTGCAAAGGCTTTCTTGGCCATAGCTGCTACCTACTCTTTGATGACCCCCAGATTTTGTATCATCCCTAAACAGGAAAGTACAATCCTCAACCATAGTTAGATATTTCTGGTAAGAGATTCATACCAAATCAATACAGGAGAATATTTGTAGCCCAGGGTTGAAATGAGGGGCCCTGGGTGCTTTCTGGGCCATGGGTGCTTTCTTGCCTGGTTTCATTACCCAAACTAGGTAACATTCTGATGACTAGCACTGATGATGTCATGAAACCTCTGCAAGAAAACAGCCAAGCTCAAAGAGCACCAAGAACCCCTAATTCATACCAAATGAAGCAACAAAGATACCATGAAAGAACTATGGCAGTCCTTACCATAAAATAAAGTTATGACCATTAGTTCAGAAAGCTTTAAAAAAGTATTAGTAGTGCTGATGGAGAATATATCTGGAAGATTGTTCAATATTTCAGATTTGAAAGTGAAAAGCCGTTTTGGAGCATACAGAAGTGTGCACACAGCACTCTGTCTACAAAACGCTCAACTGAAAGTGTCCTTTCCTGGTATCATACAGCAGATGTTGATGGGAGCCATCCAGTTAAATATGCATCAGATTTTTAAAGAAATTACAAGAAGGTGCTATGGGGTGCGCTCATATAGCACATTTTTGCTTTTCAATCTACACTTCTCAGGTGACTAGCAATAGCTATGTAAGCTAAATGTACTTCCATACTGGGAGGCAGTATAGCACACCTCAATCTCCCTACAGATTATCTAACCAAACACTGTATAAATGAAAACCCTACGTTACCTGAATCACCTCAGTTTGAATCACCTGATCCCTCTCTTAGAAGGTTTATTGTCTGACTTATAGGTTCTTGTGGGAGGAAAGTATACATTATTTCACAGATTGAAGCACCCTGTAATTAAAAGTCTATAAGTTTAAGTAACCAAAATAACATTTTATTTCAAACGTTAAATCAACAATGCAAGAATTTTAGAACCTGAAGTCTTGGGTATAATGTACTGCCATCACTGTCTCTTCATTCCCAGTGATTTTACATTGTGGCTTCCCATTACTCTCTGATGATATTTCCTAATATGTGCTAATTTTGCATGAAAGCAATATGGTCAAGGATATTTAAGATGAAATTGAAAGAACTAAGAGAAAAGGATACAGAACAAAACAGCTGGTTGTGAATGACGGTGAAATACATGTCCCAGAATAAGGATGCAGGATCCAAACTGGTTCACTCACTGGGACCAGAGGTTTTGTCTTCTGAGCGTTCGGACTTGGGTTGGAACCCCTTCTTCAGGGAACTTCTCTCTAGCTAGAAGATGGGTTCCTGCATAAATCCAAAAGCTCAGAAGACAAAACCTCTGATCCCAGTGATCAATCCAGATTGGATCCTGAAAAGCAGCTGATAGATGACATTGGGACAGATAGCCCTGCTAAGGACTACAGAGCAAACTAAAAAGTCTCTAGGTCAAGCTCCATTCTATTCCCCTCCCCCCTAGATTCTGGTCATATGTTCTCTGGAATACCAATCTCATGTACCAAACGTCTGCAACAAGATCTGGGAATCAGGAAATACAGTAAACAATGAGACACGCCTCCTTTTTTCTATCCAAGCAATAAACCATTAAGAAAAGGCACCAATCACCCATTTCCCACAATTCTAATAGCTTGTCTGTGGCCAACACTAGTTCAAGTAGTTGATGTTCCTCTCATGCTATGAAAAGTTGAATGCTATCAGTAATTGTAAGGAAAGAAATATTAATTTGACCACCTACTGCAAACAAATATTGCTTCTTAATTTGTTCAGCATCTTATGGAAAACTGAACGAACAGGTTTTCTAATGCAAGCAATAAAATAGTGAAACCAGTATTTGATAGATTGTGGTTTTGTGTTGAAAGGAATTCCATTTTCATAATTTAGGGCAAACACATTATTTCAACTCTAGAAGGAACCATTTCAATACTCTGCAATGGCCAAATTTATGGGAGAAGCCTACTGTTGTTAGGTAATAGATGGAGCTGTGATAAAATAGGATGTGCCTTGATTTGTCACCATAATCACCACATTTGGGTTATTAAATTTCCCTAGCAATCACCATGTGATTCATTAAGGTTCATTTAATGAAAAGATGTCTGGTCTCGCAGAGGACTGCTACTTGGTTAAAGTAGTCCCAAAAGTCAAACCAAGCAAAACTGTACCATTACAAATCAACAACCTTATTCTAAACCTAATTCTAAAAGTTGTAGATTTTTTTATTAATATTGTACATTGCCTAAAACTGATTTGACAAGGTAAGTGGATTATATATTCTCATCAACATCATCACCAATTTTTATTTTTTTGGTACTACAAATGAGTGCTAGAACCCATTGCAATCAATGGTTACAGCTGTCCATCTCTGTGCTATATTAAAACTATCAATATCACAAAAGAAACCCAAGCCAGTAATATTGCAATAAGCAGAACAATTTTAGTATAATGCAGTTTAAAATGTCTTTCCATAATTTCCCTGGCTTTTAGAATAAAGGGGAAGGAGCAAATAAAAACTATAGGAAAAAAAACCCCTCTCTTAAATTCTCAGAAAATAATAAAATCTTGTATAGGTAGACCAACCTATTCATGATTTGTTTTATCTATGGGCTCCATGGAAATTAATTCTTCCAACTTGGTGAAGAGTGTGATAGGTAGTTTTAAGTTCCATCCCCTCACCTGATTGTTGTCAACTATTAAGTATGCTACCTCATAGAAGTCTACCCATCTTTCCTTAACACCCCCCCCAACCCTCTATCAACTGATCAATACAACTGATAAAATAATTACTTGTCCAAAGGGTCTACAAGTTCTTGAGCATACGAAAACTCCAAGCAATTGAATTTCATATGCCAAAGCTTGATCCTTGGAAGGCAATCACTATGGTATTACTGGCAGGGAAATTTCTTACATTGCTTTATTTATTCTATGAGCAATGTCTTCCAACATCTCAAAATCAGTGTCACAGAAGAGGGCAAGTATGAATATCTCAGCCTTTTATGAATACATATCTGGCCACTTACAGTTATACCTAAAGCTCAGATAATCTACTTAAGGTCATATTATCTTTCTCTGGTGCTGTCAACAATATTTTTTATAATACAAAGTCTCTTTTCCCAGAGGTCACTAAAAGACATTGCCAGTGAAGTTGTTTGGGTCAACTTATAATGGGCATGCTCCAGTTGCCGATATCCTCTGCTGTGCCCCCCCCCCCTTTCTTTTATGCTTATTTTGTGCAGAAGAATTGTAGAGAGGACTTGTATTTAAAAATGTAGATCCCTGTATTTCAAATAATGAGGCAGCATGGAACACAGTTTCTGGTAGCTGGATATAGGCTTAATAATAAGATTTTTGCCTCTATAATAAACACTTACAGAGAACAAATTTTGGAAAAGGGAGACTCAGGGCAAAGTGTTCCACTGTATAAGCAATGCTATATACTTTTGGGGGAGATTTTAATGGAATTTTTTTAATATCCACAGACTTATCTGGGGAAAGTCAAACTAAAAGGTCAGTTTGTTGCTTTAAAAAAAACAGCATTTCTCTAAAGTAGCTTATATCAACTCAGAAGTTACCATTGCCTGCCAGTATTCATAATACTGCCTTTTTAAAGATCTACAGTCAAGACAAGTGAAATAATATACATTCAATGCATTCTTATAAATAGGGATGTGCGGAACATTAAACCTGTACAATACTTCGTTTTACTTTCTATATTACAAGAGCTGTTTCCAATTTAATTTTTAAAACTTTATAAAAAGTTTGCTTCTTTAAAAGCTGCCTTTGTTTTAACAATCTAAAAACATTTATTAGACAAATTTATTAGACAAATTTCCAACAAACAGCTTATTGTGTCGGTTTTGTGACCTCTTGCTCCCAAGTTTTGCAATATTTCTCCTTGCCAGCCTTCCCTTGATCACTTGACTTTTTTTTTTTAACTGAAAACACTTTTATCTGTAAGAACACCATTTAGGTCTACAACAGAAGTTTAAAAAAACTCTATTTCAATCTTTGTGCAGATACAAACATCAATGTTTGTGTTTCGGCACATACAACCTGAAGCCAACTGTTTCAAGCAAAGGAATGTTTTTCGTGTGAAATATTTTACACGCCCTAACTACACACTATCTTCACTTCTCTTCAATTCCCTAAATACATGGATTGACATTTTTGTCTCCTTAATAACATGAACTCATTTTCCCCATTCCAATTTCTTTGAACAAATGAAATGGTTTCATCTCTAGGTCACAAATTATTAGCATTTTGGCCTTTTATTGTGATTCCAACCATTTTTCAATCTTGCCAATCTTGTAATACATTCACTATGTGTTAAAATATATGGGGACAATTATATACTTTTCTCCCATTCAATTCCCTAGTCTGAACCCTATCCTTTTCTTATTTCAATTCTAACAATGGTTTCTAGATCATTATAAGTTTACACAAAAGAATCATCAGTAATCAAACATAATGGCACACAGGTTAGCCCTAAGATATTCCACATTCTAGTTTGACTTTACACTGTTAAAATTCCTGCTGTAATAAAACAAGACAAAATAAACAGATAACAGATAATCAGAGTTGGAAGGGATCTTGTAGGTCATCTAGTCCAACCCCCAGCCTAAGCGGGAGACAAAATGATAAATCTTTGTATATACTCTTGCTCTCTCCATTGTTTACCCTACATTAGCTGTCTGACTTCATATTAATCCACCTTTAATGAAATATAATGAAAGGCAATATTCTTCTGTAAGATCATACACAAAACTTTGTGTCAGGCAGCAGTCTGGTGTGGCAATTTCCATGTTCTCTTTCATCTTCTTTCAGATATATGGATATATACATCAAACTTTTCTGGTTCCTTGGCCATATAACATTGTTCCATATTTATTAACAGAGGTGTTAGCATTTTAATGGTCTTTTCTTCAACAACTTTAAATAGCTCAGGGCTACCCATCTAGCTAATACTGCTATAGATAACCATTATTTATTTTAATAGATATGGACCTTTACTGGGCTAGAATTGAGAAGATACACTAATATCCCTTTTGAACATCACTGTTGCTTCATTCCTTTGTGTGGAGTTATGGCCTGAATTATCACAGGATCTTCTGATTTAACGTGGCTGACTCCAATACATTTATTACAACATAATCCCTTATAGCTTCAATTGGCTATTTCATTACCTCCAAATCTACTCATGAAGACTTAATGTTCTTCCCCATGACCTTTCCTGTCTGAGGAACCCAATATCTGGCATCTAAACTTGTTTAAGCATTTCAACTATGGCCAGGCTTTTTGGGGAGGCAGCAATTCAGAACTGTTCACTATTGTCTTCTTCCATGGGTGATTATGAAGTTCCTTCTCTTAGGTTGGTTGGCTGGCTACTCATGCTTGCCTTTACAACAACACTTAATTAAACTTAGTCTTCCTCTCCACTTTTGAGTTTATTAGCAATAGTGAACCCACCAGCATAGGATCACTGAAGATTATGAGTTCTATTTCTGCCTTAGGCATGAAAACCAGCTGGATGACTTTGGGCCAATCACTCTCTTTCAACTCATACCAGGCTCAGCAGACAAGCTGGTTGGTCAGTTCCTGTCACAACCAATGAATCAATCCTCAGTTGATCTGGGGGAGAAAAGATAACTTGTAGAAAAATGCTAGGAAGAAAAAAGTGTATACTATTTTCAATAAAGACTAAGTGTTAGAACTAATAATCAGCCAGTCTCATTGTACACATGTTGCACTCTGGCAATAAAGGTAATAATAATAAGGTAGTCTGAAACCCTAGAGATAAGTCTTGAAGAAAACGAGTATGCAGCCTAAAATTGAGGCTGATTTTAACTTCTCACATTATTTTTTTTACACAGACTTTACAAAGAAATAAATTGAAACATCAATGGGGCACTGAGGATAAGTGAACAGGGGTGCTCAATCCCTTCTTGCTAGCCAACATTTTTCGCCTTCTGCTAAATAAGGTTTTCCCCCTCTGAAGAAAACACATATTACCAACGACTGCTTCCCCAATATCCTTACTGCCTAGAAATGGGCAAAAAAACTCGTATTAGTAAGGAAAGTGTCACACTCTTATTCATAAATTACTCTTATATGCACAACTTTCTACATTCATGTTAAGAAAGCACACAGCAAGTGATTACATCTTAATACCTTACAACATCTTGGCCTGCAGGTACATGACACAATTATACTTCTTGACCCTGTATGTTCCTAAGTGGATGAAAGAATGCCAAGGAAGCATCTCGTAGCTATTCTGGGATATTAGAAAAACAAGCAATACATCCACATCAACAAAGACAAGGTTTTCTGTGTGTAGTCAACACAATTGAATATCAAAAGTCTGGCATTTTCTGGAGAAGACCGGTTAAGATCAGCCATCCCCAATCAGACCTTTCTCCATCTATGCTGGAACCGCATCCCTTAGAATCTCTAGTTTCAACAGCCAAAGATCAAAATTTGGCCAAAACAGAAGAAATATAATCCGTGTGGTTCAACCTAAATACTGTTCTGTTCTTAGGTTTCTTCAGGAAGTTGCAATATCAGCTTTAAGACAAAAAACTTGATTTATTCCAAGAGAGACAGATAGATGGATGATAGAAAGATGATAGATGATAGCTAGCTGGTGTTCTGACCAAGGCTTCCTGAGACTGTAATTAAGCACAGGCTTAGTTAAAACAACTCTTGTTTTATTTCAACGCTGGGAATTATGTTCATTCCCAGCCTGCAATGAATCCCAAATAGTCCCTCGAGATAAGCACCCACTTTTCTCTCCATTGCTGCCAACAACTAAAGTGCCAAATGAACTTTAAAAAACCAACCAAAGTACAAAGTCCTCACAGAACTTCAAGGATTAATCCGAACAGAGTGAATGACTTTGCTTCTTGCAAAGGTTTCTCTACCTTTGCATGTCCTTTATACCTTATGGGAGGGGCAATCACCTCCAAGTCTTACTCCCAAGTTGCCCCTTTTGTCTCAGCTGGTCTTACCTTCTAGCAGCTCTGCACACATGCGCACTGGGAAGAGGCTCCCCTTGTTTCTCTACCTAGCTGCTGCCAGACAGTCAGCACCCCACTCCCAGATGGTCCTGGCCCCATCTCTGCATCGGATGCAGGGCTGTCATCCAAGTCCTCCCCAGACTCCTGGACTGTTCCCCGTTCTTCCCCACTGTCCGATTCCACTGCCATCTGCAGAGGCTACCAGCAACCATAACAGCTAGCTAGATAATTGATAGATAGACAGATGATAAATAGGTAATATCCACTTAAAGTTACAAATAATACCTTATTAGCTTCTCAAGGCTAGCTCAATAACTATCCCACATTAGCATTTTTTCAAGAGAGGGGACTTGTAATTGGGGCACTGAATCAGGCCAGCTGCTGACAATACTCAATAGATCAATGAAAATAAGCACACGTCACAAACTTTAAAGACAGGGAGAAGAGTAGACTGATTTTATAGTCAATAGGTTATAATAGTCAAATATGGATACCCTTGAACAATAGTTGTTATTTAACAAGCTTCTTTCAAAGTCCCTTCTAATTCTGATCATGTGAAATTTGGATTTGCCAAGTGCTCACATATTAGTGGAATTATCTAGCAAGTAAAAAAGCATCCCTCTAACCCAGGAGTCTCCAAACTTAGTAACTTTAAGACTTGTGGACTTCAACTCCCAGAATTCTCTAGCCAGCTATACTATGCTGAGATCTCTGCTCTAACCCATGGCACATTTAGACAATACCGAAGTAAGCAGGCAAAGAATTTTCTTTAAATAAGATGCTTTTTTCAAGAATCAAGATTTTTGAGTTTTATAGAGAAAAAAACTACTCAAATTACAATATGCGTATTATAAAATTAAATACACTTTGCTTCTAAACTCTCTGGCCATGCATTCTTATTTTTGTATATTCCAATAAATCAATCATGCATTGATATATAGAATAGCCTTCCACAATTTGATTTTCTTCTAATTACAACTCCCATCAGCTTTGGTAGGCATGGTCATCATTGGATGATTTCATGTATGACCTTTGGATGGGGCAAGAAGATTTCATGTATGACCTTTGGATGGGGCAAGTTGGGAAAGAAATAGAAATCGGCCCACCTGCATGCTCAGTATTCATGAAGGAAGAAAATTCTAATAGCTTCTATCTGAATAATTTCAGCTCAGCAGTAGAAGGAAAACTGAGGCTGAAATCCCAATTTGTTTCCATTGTTTATAAGGTTTAAATTCTGTGTCCTTACGTAGATGAGAGAATGCATGTACATCTCTGAAGTTTACTGTAGGTTGTCTTTACAGGAAGTAAATAAGGATTCTGCAAAGGGAACCAAATTTGAAGGCTCTCTGAAGATTTCTAAGACAAATTGTCACCAGATAAGGCAGCACTGAATCAGATACAAGAACCAATTAGCACATTACTTTTAATTCATCATGGGAAATGTAGTTCATGTCATGTGGTCACATCTGTAATCCTGATTGGTCACTTAACTGACCCTTGGTTGGGTTGGGGAAATTTCCTTTACTCTTGCTTGGACCCTAGCACCATGCTGGTGTCTCACCCTTTGCTCCATCGTTATGGGATGAAGATCACTATAATTTTATACTATGAAATCAGCTATGCAAAGAATTGGACATTAGATGAATCTCAACATAACCGTGAGTTACACCTTGAGAATGCCTTGTGATCCAATAAAGAAACTTTGTATGGAAGCCTTTGTAGAGTTTGCCTGTCTACCTTTATATTCAGCCAGCAATTAAAAGACAGAACATTACCCTAAACCAAGCTCCGATTTAGCCATAACTTGTGGAATAAGCATCAATGCCTATTTTCAACTTATTAAGTGAGAAATCATGGTCTAACTCACTAAGAGTGTCAAACTATTGTATTGTATTGTATTTGTATTTGTATATAGTTTATTATATATTATATATATTATACAAAATTATATTAACTATATTATATTAACTATATTATTGCCTGATGAATTGCCATAGTATTAACATTATTCAAAAGAACAACTAACGAAGACATTGCTGTTCTATTTATATTTTATAATTAGAATTGGAAGACCAGTATTAGAATCGTGGAAAGGGAGCCCCTTTTGGATGACTCAGCTGAACTGACTTACTTAATCAAAAATAAAGGAACATAGTTCATAGGGTTTGGATATATTACCATAAAACATACTCTTGTCTGATCATACAGTGAATGTTTAGGAAATGTGGGGCAATCAATAAAGTAACAGAAGAAGTGGGTTGAACCCTTGCATCTATGATGCTCAGGGAGTAACCTTATGGTCAACTATTAATTCTCACTCAAATTTATCCATCATAATTATTGATAAAGGTAGAATGAGTATAATTCCTCGAAGAGACAACAACCTTCAAATTATAGCCATTTATTCGGAATTTATGATTCCAAAATTTGCATTACAGAAATAATACAATGCGTATCAAATATGAAAAGAACGCTTTGCTTCCATAAAGACTCAAGTAACCTACCGACAAAGCAACATTACACTATTTGTTACTAGGAGCAAAGTGAAATGGCCATATTATTACACTACACTTAAATCTGGCTGATTGCTCCTGGAAGATTGAAGAACTGGAAAAAAAAACCAACTTTCTACTGATTACTGGACATTCTTAAAATTGCCAACTTGGGTTTTAAGGTGAAACTGAGGTTCATTTAAGTCAAAGTTAAGTTACCTTACACAGATCTACCATTTATTGCGATACTGTATAGGGCCTAAGGTTTAGTAGCAAATTAACACTGAAATATTCTATCCACAATGTATTGTGTAAACCGGGGTGTCAAACTCAAGGTCTGGGGGCCAGTGCTTAGATCTGGCCCATGGGGCTACCCTAGAAACAGCGAAGGACCAGCCTGTGGTGCCTCTGCCAGAGGGTTGCAGGAGGCTGTCACAGCCGAAAATAGAGCCGAGGAGCTCATTTTTGCTGGCAGAGCACCACAGGCACCCCTGACATGAGTGATGTTGAGCTGGCCATGCCCACCCCAGCCCCTCAAGGTCAAACACAACCCTGATGCAGCCCTCAATGAAATTGAATTTGACACCGCTGGTGTAAACTATTATATATCTTGCTCTATTAGCTTTACTCTTAATCCTAACTGTGACTAAGGAAGTACCAAATTTGCACTTGACCTTTGTTAAGTATTTCTAGAACATTTTATTACAATGTGCAAATTGGCATTAAATCTTAGAACTTTCCCACCTCTTTTATGCACTAAAAATCCACAGAGATCTCCTTACTGTGAGGAAACAGAAAATATTTGCAGGAATAATTTGTAATTATCCTTTGTGAATGCTAATACTCAGGAAGTTAACTCCCACAAAAATTTGGAAGGATATCTCTCTAAACAGGAAAGTAAGGAAAGTTCCATTGTTAGTTCCATGTCCTTAAAGTTTAAAGAATTCTTGCCGCAGATATAGGCTGTCAGCATAAGTTCTGATTTATGGTTTTAAAATCCTCCATATTTGACTTAAAGGCTTGTTTAATTAGCACGGTTGATTATCTATCACAATTTCAGTATTTTTTTTTAAATAAAAGTATTTTAGCCTTGGGCCATTCAAACTTCAAAGAAATTCTTTTTTTTTTCATTTTTCATATTAAAAAATGGATTTACTCAATAAAATTTGAGCAAGGAGTAGTACACTATCCAAGAGGGTGGACAAAGGATATTAACAACAACTCCAACAGAAAAAGTAAAACATATCTTACCTACAGGCTAGTAATAACAGATACATTTAATAATAACAGATACATTTAAAACTTCATCATTCAAGGACCACTCAAAACTGCTTACAAAAGAATTATCAGCAAAACAAATATAGAAATTAACAATAACTTTTTTATTAAGAAAACCTAAGTGTTAAATGTTCTTGAAAATACTTTTCTATATAAGAGGATTGCCATCATCATGTTAACTTAAGTTATATCAACTTAAAAGTTTGCTGGGGCACTTCTTTGAACTTGTTTAATGCAACCTGATTAATTTAAATAATAAGAAAAGGTTTAAAGCCAGAATTGAGAAGACTGTATCAGACAGCTTCTGCAAAAAAACTGAAGAAACAGTAGCCCCCTTGATTATCTGCTACAAGAAAATCTCACAAACTGACTACAAAATACAGCATGACAAAGTAAGCAACAATGGTCCACTGGAAAATTTTTAAGAAGTATCATTTGCCTGTAAGCAAAAACTGGTGGACCATAAAATAGAGAAAGTAATAGAAAATAAAAAAGCTAAAATGCTCTGGGACTTTAGAATTCAAACAGACACCTGCCACATTAACACCCCAGACTTAACAACTGTTGATAAGAAAGACAAAAAAGTCTGGATAGTGGACATGGCAGTACCTACAGACAGCAGAAGAGAAGAGAAAGAACTGGAGAAGAGGACAAAATATAAAGACTTGCAAACAGAAATTGATCAACTATGGCAAACGAAAGCAAAGTTAGTAACAATAGTAAATAGGCACCTTGGTTGTAATCTCAAAACAACTAGAGCACCGTTTGAATGCCATCGGCATTGACAAAATCACCATCAATTGCAAAAGACAGCTTTACTCAGAACAACTTATATCTGCAACCCTCCCTTTAATACCATCAAACATTAACATCCATCTCAGGTTCTTGGGAAGGATTGGATAGGTGGATAAAAATTCCAAATTCTGCCTTAACATCTGGCTGACTGTGCACCCAACTATTATATAATTGTAATAAAGAGGCAGACCTTCCTAGCTCCTTACCTCACATCCCTCCCTACCCAGCTTGCATGTTAATATCTCAGGATGTTTTTTTCAGAGTAATTAGTTTATATCTTCAGGTGCAACACAGTTGGTTCATAATCATGTGATGTTTGTGATATGCTCCAATATCCTTGGCAGTGATATTATGGTAATCCCAAGTTTGATTTCAAAACAAATTTTAGACACTGAAAGACAATTTCATGGCATAGGAAAATTCATCTCTGCTACTTTGTCAATAGTCCTCATTCTGAAATGAGCCAGATTGTCAATATTCATGATTGGTATTAATGCTTTACAGCTTCTGCGCCATCATCAATGTGCTCTACTTTAAAATTCAAACAAAATCTATGTAGGATGGTTTTTTTTTTAAAGAAAATCTCTGCAATATGAATGTTTCCAGCATAACCACTCCCTTCCCTAAAAAGAATTGTGGTTCAAAGGTGTATGACTAAGACAGCAATAAAATACTTTTAACATTAAGTTTCTTTCTTGGTGGCAGGGTGAAATTGCATTTGAACAGGAAATAATAAACTCAGAATTATCAGAGAACTATGTCATCTTACAATTCAACTCTGTTATACACCCTTACATACCAAAATTTACTCCGTGTAAATGTGGGTACACTCCTTCTGTACTCAGGTTAGAAAGAAGAGATAAAGGCATGAAAGTATGTTCTTGTTTACTTCCCATTCATTTCAGGGAAGATTACACACAATAGACTTTATCCTTCATTGCCCTTTGCGAAAGAAGTTTCTTCATCCTCAACAGGGGATCTTGGAGGGTGGTTAGGACAAAAGTTCCCAGTACATTTTGTTTCATTCTTTGAGAATCCTTACTCTCCTGCACTGATCTTTACTTTTTGCTTTGGAACGAGGAAAATCACAGCCCAACACATTTTAATGCATGTCGGATTGCACTGTACAGTAGCAGTCTTACTCCAAAGAATCTACTCTGAATTTCTGGACTACAGTACTACAGCATGGTCATACTGGGTGGGAAAAATGGGAATTATAATCCATTACTAGATGAGCATACTATGCAACATGAACAGGAAAGTATGATTTGGTTTTAAAGAAGTTTCTTTCTCTCAATCTGACCTTCAATTTGTATTTCAGAAGAAATAACAATCAGGGGTCTCCAATCCATGGGCCATGGACAACCAGTACCAGTCCTTGGCTTGTTAGGAACTGGGTCATATAGTTTGGAGGTGAGTGGCAGGTGAATGAGTAAAATTGAAACCATCCTCCCCAAAATTATCCTCCAGGAAACCGGCACCTGATGCCAAAAAGGTTAGGGAACTGCTGCTGAACAGCATTGTTTTAAGGAAAATTTAACCTATGTTCATAAATGACAATTATAGGTAGTCCTTGACTTACTAAACATAAAATTTATGTTGCTAAGTGAGACAGTTAAGTGACTTTTGTGCCATTTAACAACCTTTGCGGCCTCAATTGTTAAGTAAATCACTGGAACTCTTAAATTAGTTACACAGATGTTAAGAGCATCTAGCTTCCCCATTGACTTTGCTTGTAAGATTGCAAAAGGTGATCACATGACTCCAGGACACTACAGCTGTCATAAATATGAGTCACTTACCAAGCGACTGACAAGTGAATTTTTATCATGTGACCATGGAGATGCCACAAAGGTTGTTAAGTGTGAAAAATGGTCATAAGTCCCTTTTTTCACTTCCATTTTAACTTCGAACTGTCACTAAATGAACTGTTGTAAGATGAGCACTACCTGTAGTGATG
Source organism: Bungarus multicinctus (assembly GCA_023653725.1). Taxonomy (NCBI): domain Eukaryota; kingdom Metazoa; phylum Chordata; class Lepidosauria; order Squamata; family Elapidae; genus Bungarus; species Bungarus multicinctus. Next base: position 178,941,844 of record CM042834.1, read on the forward strand.
CAAATAGTGGTAGTAATATACTTACTACTACCCACTGTTTTTACCAAATAAAGAGTTACTATCTACTGAATCAAGATTTGGATTAAATGTGTTAGTTTAGTTGTTTGCTGACTTCTGAAGACCAAGTTAGAAGATACTCATTATACGGTCCTACTTCAATTTGGCATGTCAGCAAAATGGTGGAATCAATAAGACTTTAGATGAAGGATCACATAAGAACGGCATGAGCCTGATTAGTACTTCTCACTTACAGCAGCTATAACAGGACATTGGTACCCTCCCAGTTTGCCTGATTTTGGTCCTGGAGTTCTAGTTCTGTTGAATGAGTCTAGACCAGTGGTAGGGAACCTTGGCTCTTTTATCACTTATGGACTTCAACTCCCAGAATTCCTGAATGAGCTATAAAAAGTTCCCCATCCCTGGCCTACTGGTTTTTCAGTTGTGAGGGAAATCAATTTTTGATTTGGATGGGATTGTTCAATATACAAATGTCCTAATTTTTGACTTGAATGATTAATATTCTTTATATGTCCTACATTTGTATATTAAACAGTCCCATTCAAGTCAAAAATTGATTTCCCTCACAACTGAAAAACCACTAGGCCAGGGATGGGGAAACATTTATGGCTCACTCAGGAATTCTGGGAGTTGAAGTCCAGCAGTGATAAAAGAGCCAAGGTTCCCTACCGCTGGTCTAGACCATGGGTCTGCAACCTTAAACACTGAAAGAGCCATTTGGGCCCATTTCCCACAGAAAACACCAGGAGCCAATAATTTAACAACCAGTGTGACTGGGTGAGTGTGACCAACTCAATGTCACTCACTCCCACCCAGTCACCTCCTGCTCTGGAATACTGAGCGAGTCTCCATCCTCCGCCATCACCCTTATCTTCTCAGGCCAGGCGAGGAGTGATGGGGAGGGGAGGGGCCAGCCAGTGGTGGGATTAGTCGACAGGGAGCCACAACAGAGAGCTGAAAGAGGCTATGTGGCTCCAGAGCCGCAGGTTGCAGACTCCTGGTTTAGACTAGAAGGGGTAAGGGATACTGTTGATCTGAAGTGTCCCAAATACTTCTTACAGAGTTCTATTTATGACAGTTATACTTTTTGTATTTATGTGAATTCACTGAAAGTTATATGGTACTTAGCAGTGAAGTACATCATAATGCTGTCATCATTTAACTCTACTGCTGCATGCCACTAAATGCCAAGGCACAAGGTACATAAAAGTGAACAAGCTGAAAATTGTCAGGCGCAAACAACTAGACTCACTTTTGAAGAGTTCAATTACTTGTTTATTGCTTAAGACTATATACAGAAACTTCTCAGACTAATGGTTTGCAACTGAGTGAGACTAGATAAGGTTCAATAGCACTCAAGGGATGGTGGACTTTGCCCTCTTGTAGGGATACTAGACTAAGTCCCTATTTGTCTCCTCCCCCAGGCTCTTCCAGTCTCTCTCCTACAAAAATATATTCCTACAGTATATCCATATAGCAGCAGCACATCTTCCATTCCTGCCGTTCCACACACCTGAATTTCAATTTTGTGAAATAGTAGATTTGCAGATTGGAATTAACCTGTTCTAGGAAGATTGTTCTTTCTCTGCAGAAGATATAACTGTGCCATCTGCAAACACTTCTGCACTAAATTTCCAGAGGTAGCAAGAAGCACGTGTTTAGGTATCCCAATTCAGCATTACTGAACTGATGTAACTTGGAAGGAGTTTTCCAAATCTGGGCTATATCACAACTAACCTACTGCAGTGTGTTCTACATGAAGACTACATATTCATAAGCTCTGATAGAATACAGAACTAAGCTGATAAGTAGTGCACGGCATCATAGTAGTCCTTGACTTACAACAGTTTATTTAATGTCCATTGGAAGTTACAATGGCATGGACAAAAGTGATTTATGACGGCTTTTTAGGCTTATAATCTTTGTGATATCCCCATGGTCATGTGATCAAAATTCTGATGCTTGGCAACTGACTCATATTTATGAAGGTTGCAGTATCCTGAGCTCATGTGACCATCTTTTGCGACCTTCTGTCAAACAAAGCCAATAGGGAAGCCAGATTCTCTTAACCACTGTGTTACTAACTTAACAACTGCAGTGATTCACTTAACAACTGTGGCAACAAAAGGCTGTAAAATGGAGCAACACTTTCTTAACACACGCTTCACTTAGCAACAGAAATTTTGGACTCAATTGTGATTGTAAGTCAAGGATTACTATACATAAGAATATGCAGCTATTTTCAATTTAGAAATCAGAAAAAGAATGTGCATTTAAATATATATTGATATGTCTATCCAGAGGTGGGATTTTACAGGTTCTCACCTATTCGCTAGAACTGGTTGTTAACATTCTAATCAGTTCGGAGAACCGGTTGTTAGAAGAAATTACTGGCCTAATCCTGTAAGGAAGGCAGGAAGGAAACAGTCTGGTGTTGCTTATAGAAACTGCCTCTCCATTAACCCTTATTACATTCTTGGCAAGACTAGACTTCCTGTCTCAGGAATTTCTCTGGAGTTTTTTTTCCCCTCTGCTGGTACTTTGCTTGTGTGGAGTGACCATTCAAAGTTACAATGGCATTGAAAAAAGTGACATAACCATTTTTCACACTTATGACTATTGCAGCATCCCCACAAGTCATTAGAGGCCAGGCGAGGAGATGCGTGCCTCGATGTGAGTGATACTGAGTTGGCCACGCCCAGCCAGTCACATTACCACCAAGACACACCCACCAAGCCATGCCCACAGAACCGGTTGTTAAAAAAATTGAATCCCACCCCTGTGTCTATCCCCTAAATAGAATCCTTTTTTCCCCTGCTAACAGTCCCACATCCAATTACCATTTCCAGTGTTTAAAACACAGAAAATGCAGGGTGAAGAGTTTCTGAAAACTTCAGTCTGCCCCTGATACATATGGTTAGGTAATCTGCTATGGAATCTACATGATATCTGAGGCAGGCCAATGGAAATCTCCATGAAAACAAAGAAGAGCAGTGTGAAAGACAATGGAGTTATGTATTGAAACATTTCGTTTTTTTTACAATCTCTTATTGAATAACTCACAGCCGTCTTCTACAGAACACTAGTGCTTCTAGGTTTCAAAGCCACCATTTTCGATTGACGATTCCCATTAAGGAAAACTGCTTCTCACAACCTACTTAATTTTTTTTTCGTAATATGCCCAAAACATTGAACTCACAGTTTAGGCAAAGATCTCCAAACCCTACAGGGTACAAGTTTGACACAAAAGTTACAGACCTAGAAGTGATTTCGACATTTGGCAATTATGTAAAAGTACTGCTGAGCAAAGCAAGCTTTTTTTCTATTTATGCCTCTAGCATTCCTTCTCTCTGGTACTGCCTTTTTGCACTGAAAAGCTCAGAAGTGTAAATATGTTGCAATTGTTAATAGCCCTTTAAACTTTGATCTCTGTCTTACCTCTATGAATTTTCCCCCTTCTCCTATTTCCATGTATTTCTATATCTTATCACCATCTGTTTCTCTACACTTTATCTCATATTCTGGATACAATTAAGGAACTATGTACACAGTCCACATATTTACAACTACCTGAATCTTTCTGAAAAACCTAAAAGTCTAAATGTCCTTTGTTCTTTAAAAAAAAAAGTGAATGGAAAATAGCAGCTGCCTCTTCCAAAGGACTCCCAATTCATCCCTTAAAAAACAGTCCCACATGGCTGAACAGAAGACCAACTTCCAACTAACTATTAGAAACTACAGAGGTCAAAACCAGGATTAGCTTGTACCATCACCTCATTCTAAATAAGATAGGATTCACACATGCATTTAAGCATCACCTTCTTTCAGATCAAAAGTGGAATTATGAAATATCGGTACTGTCTCAGATAATTTCTCCAATATCTTTGAGAACCACAATTCAGACACCTTGGATTATATGAAGTTTTCCCCTCACACCCCCAAAGAATAAGGTTTTTGATAAATATTTGATAACAGTCTTGTGTTTGTTTCAAGTGCTACTACACAGAATTCCATGGAAGCGTATCAGCAATTAGTTCATAATGGTTTCCCAAAAGAAAAATAAGCATAAATAAAAGACATCTTGTTTACCTACTCTAATATAATATATTCTTCACAAATGGGGGCAGTTATAGAAGAGGGTTGTTTGGAAACCCAATGGTCACATATGAGTGACTAATAAGAAACAAATAAGATAGGAACAGGGGGAAGAGTTAAGAGTTCTGGCAATATTTCATTCTGGTAAATGATTTCATTCATTTAGATATGTAATTTCAAGCAAGACCACAACAAAAATATTTCATCCATCCAGGTCCAAACAATTTTTGCCCCATTAAACAAGAGGGAAAAAGATTACAGATGCTCTCTATATTTAGATAGGTTGGATTAACAAAGCAAAGGAGAAATCTGCACTAAGATATTGGACTGTTAAGACAGTTGGTGTGATGTGTAAGTTAAAGTGTTGTTAGGGAGATCCAGGTTCAGAATCATTTTCAGTCATTAAAGCTCACTGGGTGACCTTGAATTACTTTTTCTCTAAAGTATCTCCAGCCCAAATTACCTCACAGATTAGTCTTTCGAGAAAAATAATTGGGAAAGGGAGTACTGTGTATTTAAGATACTGAAAGAAAAGCTGAAGATAAATCTACCAAGTAAATAAAAACTAAATATCTTAAAAACAGTAGCTGTACCATAACATCTAACATAATATGTAACATAGTTATGTCTTTCCGACAAAGTCACGGGTAACTGGTTAGGAATTTTGTTCTAATTTTCTGAAAATGGAAAAATGTGACATGGTGTTTGACAATTTCTGAACAATTGTAAAAAGACCGAATGAAGAGATGAAAGTATTATTGTAATGTTAAGGAGGGACAAAGAAAATAAACTTGTCATTGTCGTCGTCGTCATCATCATCATCATCATCATCATGATTTTAGCTATTGTCTATCCACTGCTGGATGAAGGCCTCTTCCGCATGGTGCCAACCAATATGATCCTGTGCTTCTCTTTGACCAATTGGGCCCGCAAGTGGCTTCTTTATCCATCTCCTCTTTCTTTAATTGTATTCTTTGCTCTTTTTTTCTTTCTTTTCTTTATATATTTCTCTATTTGTCTTTTACCTATGTAAAGACTTTTAATAAACATTAATTAAAAAGATTGTTCTCATTTTCTGTAGTCTTAAGTTAAAATAAAATTACATTTGTCATTGTTATTGAACTGAATTCTTTATTGGCCAAGTGTGATTGAACACACAAGGAACTTTTCTTGGTGCAAATGCTCTCAGTGTACATAAAAAGGAAATATATATTCATCAAGAGTCATGAATCACAAGGTTCAACACTTAATAATAGTCATAGGGTACAATAAACAATCAAATCATACTAGGAAACAGTCAATATAAAGTGACAAAGTTACAGTCATACAGTCACAAGTGGGAGGGGATGGGCGATAAGGAGTGATGAGAAGATTAATAGTAATAGTAATGCAGACTTTGTAACAGTACTACTTATGAAAAATCACAAGAGAGCCCAATACGGAGGCCTTCTATGACCACCAGCTAGAAAGAATGGAGCACAACTCAAAGAATCTTTCCCAAAATCCTCAGGGCAACTCTGTAGTAATCTACAGCAGACATGCAGCAGCAATGCCTCTCTCCATTCAGGCCTATGTGGAACGTTGCTCCCCTGAAGGCAGAATGTCTCTTTTTGAAGAAATAAATGTTGTAAAAGAATGGATATGCAGAGGTCTTGACTTAAAAACTGCTCTTTGAATTTTAGTCAAGTAGTGATGAAATCTGCAGGATTATCTGCAAGGTGATCTTCTCTCTCCTCCCCCTCCCCACCTTTCTCTCCCTCCCTCCCTCCATCTATATCTATCTATATCGATAGCCTAAGCCAGTGATGGCTAACCTTTTTGTCCTCGTGTGCCGAAAGTTCTGACTCTATCCTGCTTGCCCTGCCCCCTGCGCATGCCCGCGTAACCCCCTGTGCCCCGTTTTGGGCCTAGTAGGCCTCCCTGCAGCCTCCTGGGAGCAAAAACGGGCTGCAGGAGGGTTTTGCCGCACCCCCCATGCCCTCTTTTAGCTCCCAGGAGGCTGCAGGGAGGCCTACTAGGCCCCAAACCGGGAGCATGGGAGCCCCACGCCACACACCCGCTGCACTATCCCTGCCCCCACGCCTGCGCACGCGTCTCCCGTATGCACTTCACCCCCCGTGCATGCGCGGCAGAGACCCAAAAATCAGATGGCCAACGGGAGACCCACACAACATGGTGGAGCTGAGCTGGGGCGACAGCTCTGCATGCCACCTGTGGCACATGTGCCATAGGTTTGCCATCATGGGCCTAAGCTCTGTGTACACACATAAACACACACAATGGTCCATGAAGCTCCCTGTTTAGAACACAAGCATTTCTCAAAAATGTTGGTTCTGACAAATGTCAAAAACATGGGAACAGATGATCATTCCACATGAACAAATTGCTAATCTTAAAATGTTTTTGTTATTGTAACATACTACATATAAGAGTTAAAGTTAAAACCCAAATGGATTAAAACATATTTTTACCTTTCCTAAAAACTGCTGACACAAGCATTTTATATGAAAATTAAAAACCATGCAACAGCAATTTGACTCTGCAAATGCTTGAATGCTTGCTCCTTAAAAAGAAACCCTTAACATAGCATCTATAGTGACTCAAGCAGTTAGAATTATTTTCATATGACTCAGGTTATTGCAGTATAAACAAACCTTGTTTCCCCAGCTCTTTATCTGAGGGATTAAAGTTTCTTTTCTCTTTCAGAGATCTGAAAATACAATCACTATCTGTTATGTACTCTTACCACAATTGCAACAAGTCATGTGGACTCCCAGCTAGGCAGATATAAAGCAGCTGAGTCACAAGCAATTTGTTCTTATTCACCAGAAAAGCCTAAATATATGAATGGTGCCCACTTGTAATATTTCAGATGGAGTCCAGCACTTTACAGGATATTGAGAATAGATAGAAAGCTCCAAAACCAAGCATAACCAATCATAATTGGCTTGTCTAAAGACAGCATAGCAACATAGAGTGTGTCCTTCAAAAGAAGAGAAGGAGCTGTAAAGTCTAAAATGTTTGAAGCTTGGTTTAAGAGTTCATCTACGGTATGTGCCTCTCAGAAGAAAAGATGCCTCTCAGAACCCTTCTTTAACTGTTTGTCCAGCAAAAAGAAAAAAAAAATACTTGAATGTATTAACTTCTATGAGGAACAAATGAAGAGAGCATCTACATTGCTCAAAAAAATAAAGGGAACACTTAAACAACACAATGTAACTCCAAGTCAATCACACTTCTGTGAAATCAAACTGTCCACTTAGGTAGCAACACTGATTGACAATCAATTGCACATGCTGTTGTGCAAATGGAACAGACAACAGGTGGAAAGCATAGGTAGTTAGCAAGACATCCCCAATAAAGGAGTGGTTCTGAAAGTGGTGACCACAGACCACTTCTCAGTTCCTATTCTTTCTGGCTGATAGTTTGGTCACTTTTGAATGCTGGCGGTGTTTTTACTCTAGTGGTAGCATGAGACGGAGTCTACAACCCACACAAGTGGCTCATCCAGGATGGCACATCAATGCGAGCTGTGGCAAGAAGGTTTGCTGTGTCTGTCAGCGTAGTGTCCAGAGCATGGAGGCGCTACCAGGAGACAGGCCAGTACATCAGGAGATGTGGAGGAGGCCGTAGGAGGGCAACAACCCAGCATCAGGACTGCTACCTCCGCCTTTGTGCAAGGAGGAACAGGAGGAGCACTGCCAGAGTCCTGCAAAATGACCTCCATCAGGCCACAAATGTGCATGTGGCTGCTCAAACGGTCAGAAACAGACTCCATGAGGGTGGTATAAGTGCCCAACGTCCACAGGTGGGGGTTGTGCTTACAACCCAACACCGTGCAGGACGTTTGGCATTTGCCAGAGAACACCAAGATTGGCAAATTCGCCACTGGCGCCCTGTGCTTTTCACAGATGAAAGCAAGTTCACACTGAGCACATGTGACAGATGTGACAGGGTCTGGAGACGCCATGGAGAATGTTCTGCTGCCTGCAACATCCTCCAGCATGACCAGTCTGGCAGTGGGCCAGTAATGGTGTGGGGTGGCATTTCTTTAGGGGCCGCATAGCCCTCCATGTGCTCGCCAGAGGTAGCCTGACTGCCATTAGGTACCGAGATGAGATCCTCAGACCCCTCGTGAGACCATATGCTGGTGCGGTTGGCCCTGGGTTCCTCCTAATGCAAGACAATGCTAAACCTCATGTGGCTGGAGTGTGTCAGCAGTTCCTGCAAGATGAAGGCATTGATGCTATGGACTGGCCCGTCTGTTCCCCAGACCTGAATCCAATTGAGCGCATCTGGGACATCATGTCTCGCTCCATCCACCAACCGCCATGTTGCACCACAGACTGCCCAGGAGTTGGGGGATGCTTTAGTCCAGGTGTAGGGAGAGATCCCTCAGGAGACCATCCGCCACCGTATCAGCAGCATGCCCAGGTGTTGTAGGGAGGTCATACAGGCACATGGAGGCCACACACACTACTGAGCCTAATTTTGACTTGTTTTAAGGACATTACATCAAAGTTGGATCAGCCTGTAGTGTTTTTTTCCACTTCAATTTCGAGTGTAACTCCAAATCCAGACCTCAATGGATTGCTAAATTTGATTTTCATTGATAATTTTTGTGTGATTTTGTTGTCAGCACATTCAACTATGTAATGAACAAAGTATTTAATAAGAATATTTCATTCATTCAGATCTAGAATATCTTCTTTTTGTGTTCCCTTTATTTTTTTGAGCAGTGTACATCAGAAATAAGACTTTTTCAATATATCAGTACTGACAATTTATTAGTTCAGACAATTGTATAATGAATACTAAAGGAGAAAATGTGAGGACACAAAATTTGACTTAACCAATGTGTCTCCGGTAAGAAATTGGTTTATATTCAGGCTCTGTAACAGTAGCACAAATCCCTGTCTAACCACACACACAAGCTGACAAAGTTCACTCATACATACCCGTTTATTTCTAGACAGAAATAGATCCTGCATAACAGATTTGCTTAGGAAGATCAAGGTTCACCTCCTGATTCAGCCATGAAGCTCACAGGATGCCCTTGAAAAGTCACTGTCTCTTGACTCTCGACTTATACAATGTGGATGTGAATATTAAAGGATAAGCCCATACTTAGCACCATGCACTCCACTCCTTGAATGCAATAAGGGCAAAGTCCAAATATACACATATGCACAAATACTTTTCAGGAGTCCACACCTCATGAAGAAAGGGACTGTGTTGGCTTATGCACCATGCAGTTTTGCATACTACTGATTTAAGCAATTATAATTATTGCAACAGCTAGCCCTAACTAGTTCACACTCACTCCCAACCTCAGTCTATTCTCTTTCAGTCTTTTTCATCCACTCTGCTGAAACCTATCAATATTCTTTCCTAGCATATTGTCTACCAAACCAAATATGCATACTCTAGAATTTAAGTTAAACTCTAAAGTCCAGGGTTGGGTTTTTTTTTTTTTTTTTGGAGTCATATTGACTCCGGATGATTGCCTGAACAAGTCCCTGAGGTTTTCATTGCAAGAATTTTAAAAGTATTTTTCCATTGCCTGCTTCTTGGGGCTGAGTGTGTGTGACTGGCCCAAGGTCACCCAGCTGCCTGCCTGCCTGCCTAAGGCAGGACGAGAACTCAGATTTCCTAGGGTCTAGCCCAATACCTTAACCCATTAGACCTAACTGCCTATCATATATGTCAAAATTTTAATTGGGGGTGGGTGGGCTCTCAAAGAAGCCTGAACTGATTTCATGATACAGAAAAGCACTTTCACACCACCTTTAAAATAATGCTTCTGAACAGCAGTTTGCTCATCCAAACACTAACAAAAGGCTGCATTATAAACACTCCGACGGAGAGATGTGACAGCCTGAACGTGAAAATCAGGCAAGTGTGAATCAGCCAGTTAATGTAAGCAAAACACCACGAAGTTTCCCTAGCCTTCTCAAATCTAATTAAAGTCCATGCATCCAAGCGTTAATCAACAATTGCACAGCAATGTAGTGCGTGGGTAGAAATCCTACACATGCCTCTGGGAACCAAGGTTGCCAAATCAGCAATTCACCCTGGCACATGAGAACCAGACCCCCACAAAAAAGGCCGTCCCTTCCCCGTTTTCAAAGGCAGGAGTAGGCAGAGAGCGGGGGGGGGGGGGGTGTCACTTACTTTCTCCTTCTTGGTTAAAGAGACGCTGCCACCGCCGCCCTCCCCTTGTTCGCCACACTTGTTGAGTTTTTTCTGTCCGGCTCCGCCAATTCCCGGCGGGCTCCAGGTGATGGGAACGCCGCTGCCGCCCTTGCCGCCTTCGTTGCTTTCTATTTTGATTAGCCGGTGCTTGGGGGAAATGTACTTGACCGACGCGGAGTCGGGCGGGGTGGCAGCGCGGCGTTCGCTGTGGCTGCGGAAGAGCTGAGGCGAAACCGAGGCCGTCGAGGGGGTGGGGGCGGCGGCGACGGCGCTGCTCCCGCCGCTGCTTACTCCGCCGCTACCGCTGCCGCCACAGCAGGACGAGGACGAGAAGGGCTTGGGACCGGCCGACTCCACCAGCAGCTCCTCCGGCGCGCAATACTCGGCTCGGCAGAGCGCCCTCAGTTTGCGCAGCGACGAGCCCGGCCCGCTGTAAGGGTCCTCGAAGTCGCGCTCCTTCTGAGCGCGGTAGGCGCGGAGCAGGTCGCTGGTGTCGTGGCGCGGGAAGCACGGCGACGTGTGGTGATGGTGGTGGTGATGATGGTGGTTGTGGTTGTGGTTGTGATGCCCTCCGCTTCCCGCTCCCGCCGTGCCGTTCCGCTTGTCCCGATAGTCCGGACGGGGCGGTTGCGGAGGGCTCTTGGTCTTGTTATTGCCCAGGCTAAAGTATTTGTTCAGCCATTTGGCCATGACGGCACCGAGGCGGTCGCTCGCCTGCCTCTCTAAGGCACGCCGCCCGCGCCCATGGAGACCCGAGGAACCGTGCGCCGCCGCTCAGGGCTGCACGCCTTGGCGTCCCTCCGGCTCGGGCGGCTGTTCCTGCAGCTCCCGTCCCTCCATGGGACCCCGCTTCTTCAGTCCAGCCGTCCGCTCCCGGCCACGCCAGAAACTTTTCCCCCGGGGAGATGCCTTCGCGCCCTCGAAAGCGGAGACTTGGGAAAGCCCCCCTCCGACCTAGCTCCGGGCTGGGCTGGGCTCGCTTCTTCTCTCGCCTCAAAGGCGCCGCTTTCCTGCCTTCCCTGAACTTTGCCGAGTTGCCCGCAGGACCTGACGCACGCAGGCTGGGGCTGCAGCGGCTCCTCCTCCCCGGCGCGCTTCGGCTCCTCCCCGGCGCCCTGCCTTCGAGGCCCTGCGCCGGACGGCCGTATCCAAGCTCCTGAAAGAGACTCCCTTCCGCGCTCGCGGCTGGCTGCCTCGCGCGTCCTCTCGCGCTGGTCTCAGCTCCTGCCCGCCCGCCCGCTCAAGGCAGCTGGGCCTACGCTCAGCACGCACCGGCGGGGAGGGGCTTGCGCACCGAGATGCCCCCGCCCTCTTCTCAAGCGGTGAGAGTGAGGAGGAGGAAGAGAGGAGGGGGAGGGCGGGTACCTTTTCCTCCTGGCGGGCGATCGTCGCCGTTGAAAGCGAGGAATTTCCAAATAGGACGCTGGCTCTCCGGTTGCGCCTGTACCCGGGACGATCGCCTCCTAGCAAGGGTCGTAGGAGGAGACGGTCCCCGCCCGAGGGCCGATCTGTGGTGCCGAAGTTGGTTTGCGTACACCTTGCGCGATTTATCTTTGCCAATCTTCGGTTGTCATTGTGCGTACGCGAAGGGCGGTCCTGCAGTTGGAGAAGCACCTGTAACAAGCATCAGATGAGGGGATGAGGATGAGGAACCTGCTGGAATGTGGATGCACAAGCTCAATCGCATACTAAAATGTTTGCTCCGTGTAGTTTTCGGTCGCTAGCGAACAAGGCATCTGCCTTAAATTACACTTTAAGTCTTCATTCAGTCCAGAACATTTTCCAGAACTCAACATGCATGGGAATACTTTGCTCATCTTCAACCTTTTCTGGTGAAGGATGATAGGTGCTGTTTCATTCCTTTGCATTAATTCCTCTCCTTTTCCCGTCACTGAGAGCGACTGCCACATGACTGATTTCTGTGCTTTGCAGACAGAAATTAGCACACCTTGAAATTAGCAAGGTGAGCACAAAGCCTGCTGTGAAATATGGTTGGCAGAACTGGACTGCTATCTGCCATATCTTTATTATATTTGTACACTTTATTAAGCCAGGTGTCCAAAAATATACTTTCAGGATCTTCAAATTGCTTAATTAAAGGTTGGAGGAGGAATGAAGAGAATCTAAACAGAGAAATGACTAGTAAAGGCATTAAAGTCCACACGGCCAAAATACCATTTTTAGGTCCACTACTACTTTAGGCCAGTCAACCTCTCATTGATCTACCTCCAATCTGTAAACTGGGAATGCAGGCTAGTTATAGAAAATAATGTGGGGACAAATGAACTTCACAGTGAAATCTTGCTTCCACTGACCTGTGGTGGTGCAGTGGTTAGAATGCAGTGTTGCAGGCTAATTATGCTGACTGCAAAGGGTTCAATCCTCACTGGTTCAAGGTTGAAGTTAGATGAGTTAGCAGCCATGGTGGAGTAGTGGTTAGAATGCTGTACTGCAGGCTAATTCTGCCGACTGCCAGCAGTTCGATTCTCACCGTCTCATGGTTGACTCAGCCTTCCATCCTTCCGATGTTGCTAAAATGAGGACCCAAATTGTTGCGGGCAATATGTTGATACTGTAAACCCCTTACAGGAGGCTGTAAAGTGCTGTAAAGTGGAATGTAAGTCTAAGTGCTATTGTTATTGCTATTTTCTGTGCAAACAAAGGATGCTACGACCACTGAAGCAATTGCACAGCCTGAAATGCTAGGGACCAAGGACTTCTACCATGGCAGCATGAAGCTCCTGCATGGAAAGATCGAGTGCACTTTTGGAGAAATGTTTAAAAGTTTTCTATATATACTTTTATTGCTTCTAAGTCACCTATAGCAAGTAAGTGGCCATATAAATTGGATGAATGAATGAATAAATTTATATGTTGCTGGGGGGGAGGGTTCCCACATTGAATAAAACATATTGATTTGGTTTTATTGTTTATTAACTTTATATGCCACTCACCTCACTATTGAAGCAAGTCTGGTTTTGGTTTCGTGCAACATTTGAACGTGGGATTGACAGCTTAGCTTTTTTGTTCCTAGATTTATATTGTGCCTTTCATTCTGGACATTAAGGCATGTATACACACTTTTTTTCCTCCACAGCAAAAACCTTAAGAAGTAGGTTGCTCTGAGAAAGTGGGGGAATGGCTCAGTCACTCATTGACCTTTGGTGGGTTACTTTCTACTCTACAACTCTAAGTAATCCATTATTAAAGCAAATTATTGATAGCAAAGGGAATCCACAGATTCCATTAACTGCCTCATACAGATGCGAACCGTAAACGAAAGAGATAAAGTAATGTACTGGACAAGCGATGAGATTTTAGCACTTTAGTCTTATCAAAAATTGGCAGCCAGAAAAATGGTCTACAAGGAAAATAGCTGTTTTATATGTCAGTTTAGCCCATAGATTTCTTTTTAAAATTAGCATTAATTTAGCGGAAGAGAAACCAGCAAACAACGAAACCTGCACATCTACCTGTTATTCATCCAGTGGTGTTTAGCATTCGTAAAAGCAGGAAGGAGCAGGAAATATGTAACTGCATGATTGACATCTGCCCACTTCTCTGTGATCCTGTGTGTAGTTCTCCTATACTTAACCGGAGAGATTTTATGTTCAGCAGGAAAACTGGAATCCCTCTGGTGGGTATGGCTAATCCGACCTCAAAACGCCACTTTTAAACACATAGCAATTTACAGGGTCTCGATCAGCTATATTTCCATATCTGCATACTTCTAATAGATGCTTGTTCCTCTGTTATTCAGGTTCACACGTACTGTTTCAACTATTGATCTCAAGTGCAATATCCTTTATCCAACAATATGATTTGCTTTTTAGAGTTCGTGTTCTTTGATTGGCTGTGCCTCTTTTCCTACTTATCATTCCTGGGATTTCTCAGGCCTGAAAATTAATCTATTTTTGATGGACTAAATCTATTGCCACTGAGAATATATTCTTTAATTGTCTGCCAAGGCACCATTAGGTTTTATGAAACAGAAATGAAAAGCCAGAAGGAATACAGATTGAAAGTCAAAGTGAAAGCAGCACAAGAGACAAAACAGTGAACAACCACACCAGTATACAAAACAGATGTAGGAATAGGTGTTGGCCTGGGGAAATTAAAGGTGCCAGATTGTTTTATTGGAGTGATATAAAATAGTAGACTCTTGAGCCCATCTGAAAAAGGGAACATGAATTTCAATTATGTATGCCAATTCCACAATTAACCCACGCACATCCAAAACAGAAGTTCCTCATAAACTTGATATTTATCCTGGAAGGATATATGAATTTCCTCTGAGTAGAATATGCATTGGTGGTGTCAGAATGCTGAATTTGGGATAGTCGAGATTATATTAATTTGTATATTTGGTGAACACTTGCATCAAGAGTCATTTCCATTAAACATTGGAGTTGAGTTTTAATTACAAAGATAAATGTAAAAAAATAAGCACGGTTGGATTAGAACAGGGGTGTCAAACTGGATTTCTTCAAGGGCCAGATTAGTATTGTAGTTCTCCTCCATGGGTTGGTGGGTGGAAGATGGGCCAGATGCCTCCTGCAGCACCCTACTGGCCAAAATGGGATGTGTGGGGCCACGTGAGGCTCTCCCGCTCCCCATTTTTTGCCTGGGTGGCCTCCTGCAGTACCCTGCTGGCCAAAATGGGCATGGGGGGGGGGCTCATGCACCCCCCTACACCCCATTTTGGCTGCCAGAGGCACCATGGGCCGATCTTTTGCTATTTCCAGGCCGGCCCCTTAGGCCAGATTTAAGCACCCCATGGGCTAGATTCAGCCCACAGGCCTTGAGTTTGACACCCCTGGATTAGAACATGAAATTTAAATTCTAACTGAACCACATGTTCACCCGTAGTGTTAAGCCACACTGTGATGTTTTTGATTTTGCTTTAATTATTAGAAGGGCTCGGCCACTATGACTAACTTAGCAATTTAAACAGGCTGATTTACATGATTTGCTAGCCCAAACACTGACCTTCGCTGCCCCAATCAAACATAACCAATAATATGGAGCAGAAAGGAAGATGTACGTACTTCTAAATGTTACAAGATGGCATTTAACTGTGGAAGGCATGTTATTTTTGACAGCCATGCTGCTATGTTACTAATGATTTAGAAAGATAGGGCAATTCTTCAGACATGAATGGATATTTGACAGGCTACCACGAAGAAGAGGGGGTCAACCTATTTTTCAAAGCACCAGAAGGCAAGGCAACACACAATAATATAGTAACAGTAATATGGATGGAAATTAAACAAGGAGAGAAAGGACCTGTAATTAAGAAGAAACTTCCTAACAGTGAGAACAATTAACCAGTGGAATGGCTTGCCTTCAGAAGTAGTGGGTACTCATCAGTGGAGGAGTTTAAGAAAGAGATTGGGCAGCGATTTGTCTGAAATGGTATAGCGTTTCTTGCTTGAGCAGGACTAGGTCCCTTCCAACTCTGTATTCTACGTTCTTGACTAATATCCTTTGACCCATAGTGGCATGGAAGCTTGCTATGTTGCCAGCCTTTTTTCTCCTTTAATTTTACAAGTCGTATGTTTTATGTAGAGGAAATTCATTTTCAAACCCCAGCATTTCCAGGTAAGGATGTGAGAGCAAGACAGTCTGAATTGCTGGTGCAAGTCAATACCAGCAATACAGAGTTAGATAAAAAGCTGTACTGTCAGCAGATTGCCAAGATTTAGTACGGAGTTTCTTCTGCTTTAGAAAAATGCTGTTGAAATTACCATTTTGCAAGGCAACCCTCTCTAACAGACTGGAATAGAAACTATCAATAACAATATAGAAATTTAAAAAATAATTAAGCTCAGTTGAAAAAGAACATGCTTACATTGACATATAAATTCAGAAATAAAACATTTAATTATATTCATGTTTGTGAATAAATTTGAATAGATAAATGCTATAATTCATTGTCACCAAATTTGACTAAATTTGTCTATTTTTCAAAGTCCGTTGTTCATTGAATTTTTTTGGCCAATGTAATTTCACACATTTTTAATTCAACAACAATATACTTTAATTTTCCAGTGACTGCATTAACAAAACTAGCCGCTAGCTAACTATAAACATTAAATCATTTTTTTATGTTGGATAAATTTGTTTGCTACATAGACAATAAGCCTGCTTCGGCATTCATTTTGAAAGACTGTTGAGTGATATTCCAAGTGGAGTACTTGGTGCTCTGTAAACTTGGTTGTTTGCTTGCAGACATTCAATGTCCAACTAGACTCAGTATACATATTCCCCAGTACCTAAAACCCAGGTAAGTAGGGATTAACACCAGACAAACAATCAATCAGAAAACAATACCCCCGCCAGCACTGGTGGGGTAAGCTACTGATTACCTGGTATAAACAGGGAGCAAACTCTTTACTTGCTAGCACTGATGATGTTACCTAATTGAGTAATGAGATGTCTGCAAAGAAACCATCAAGCTCAAGACAGCACCAAGGACTGCACAGTTCAACCACGAGTTACGTATATTCTCTTCTATTGAATTTTTCAAGTGTCTTTCCAAACTTTCAGTCTAAATTTGAATTTATTTGGATACTGTTATCAACTATCACAATTTGTTTACAATTACTGATTTGTTAACTTCCTTGCCAACATAAGAAGCTTATATTATAGTACAGTACAGTACAGTACAGTACTTTACTATACTATACTATACTATACTATACTATACTATACTATACTATACTATACTATACTATACTATACTATACTATACTACGAAGCTTCTCCTCTGGTAATACTGAATTGCTAACTAGGGCATACAAAACCTTTGCTAGACCAATACTTGAATACAGCTCAGCTGTCTGGAATCCACACCATATGTTGGACATTAATACAATAGTGTCCAGAAGTATTTCAGAAGAATAGTGCTACACTCCTCTGTTCTCAACAGAATACCCTACACCACCAGGCTTGAGATTTTGAACTTGGATAACCTAGAACTATGCCGCCTATGGTTTGAATTAAGCATAGTTTATAAAATAACCTGTTTTAATGTACTACCAATCAATGACTTTTTCACCTTCAACTGCAACAATACAAGAGCACACAATAGATACAAACTCAATGTAAATCGCTCCAAACTTGATTGCAGAAAGTACGACTGAGTGGTCAATGCCTGGAACACACTACCAGACTCTGTTGTCACATCCCCAAACCCACTCCCCTTTTCCTTCAAACTAACCATTATTGACCTCACCCCATTCCTAAGAGGTATGTAAGGGGCCTGCATAAACACACAATTGTGCCTACCGCTCCTGTCCTATTGTCCTCAATTATTCGTACCCATTTTCTGTATTTATGTTATTATCTTGTAAGCTATTGACAAATAAATAAATAAAATAATCTGAAGAATTGCAATGTATATAATGCAAATTTAATAGATAGTACTATCAACCGGAGGCTTATTTTTTTTATAACCAATTCATTTTGGCTTGTTGAAATAGATTTAGGCCCAATTCTCTGCCACAAAGAATCCTAATGAGATTCATCAACTCACAAAACAATTTTCTAATGTTAAGACGATCAAGACAAAATATCCGAATACTGTATCTTAATAGCGTATCATGATCCTGACTCACAGCATGTTTTATCAGAAATTCTTGAATTTGACATTTGAAATTTAGTTGGTTATTTACACCTGTTCAAATTTCCAACATTTATTCAGAAGTTATAGAATTGCCATTGATAGTTAATTCTCAAATTCTGTAACAATTTCTACTTCTTATTTTATGTATTGAACAAATTGATTCTGATTCTTATGATTGTCCAAGGATTATGAGAAGATTAGATGGATCAGGACACAAAACTTGTGAAAAGTGGTGGAAATGAAAGTGATTTTTTGTTGAGCAGTCATTTTAACTGCTGCTATTCTGCCAAGGAACAGTAATGGAATATGGCCTTAAACTATGTTTCACTTTAATTTTGCACAGAAAGGGGTCATAATTCCATTTTAATCCTTTGCAAAGATTAGTCAAAGATATCAAAATCTACATGTTAAAGTTGTTTCTGTGATTCTTTATCAATGCTAGTAGTCAACATAACTTCTAAACCTGCTGCTGCTTGAAATGTATTTAATTGAAACTGAGTATGAAATATGTTTCTGGATTCCTAAGAAAAATAAATGTTCTGTTTTTATAATAAGAGTTCAAAAATGCTCATTTTTCTTAATACTGCATTCTTTGCTTATACTCCACTTACAAGATTGAACAAAATATTTGAGACTGAGGTTTCTTATTTGGTAACCTCTATTAATCTGAAATAGATTCCATATCTAATCATTTACACTAATTACTGTTTTTGCCAGAGTGCATAAATGAATAATTATAAAATTAAGCTTATTTCTAATAAAAACTTTTGAGAAATATACTGGTAGTGAAGTTGATGGAGTTTTATTATATTTAATGCTCTCCTAACTGGTTTCACTATATTCCTTTTAGTAATAACTCTAAATTGATTTGAAGAAATATAACTACTACAAAAGGTACTGATGCTTTGGCCAATGATAGAAAAATATTTTTGATTAAACAATGCAATAGACCTGTATTATAACACATGTTAATGGTCTTTATATAGATATAAGATTTCCACATATATGGAAGGTATCATATGAAGTTAAAGGATGTTTTTCCTGGTGTATTGCTGAAATTCTTAATTTACAGGTTTAAGCTACAAAATGTAATCCTAAACTCATAATAGTCGTTTTCACAGTAAATATCAATGCAACTGTTTCAGCTCAGAATTTATTTCCATATAAATAAATTTACAAGAAATTCCTCTTGTTCTCCAACACACTAGTGTTCAAAATGCAAGATGAAGCATCTACCAAAGTCTATCTATGCAAAATAGCTTTTAGCTTCTGTTGGTTTGCTTGCTGCTACTTTTTCTAGTTTATTCTAGTTCTAGCTGGAAGACTCTGCATGACTGCAAACAAATCAAGATAAGGTTTGCTAGCTCTGATTCTTGTGAAAAGAAGATGTTAACATGTGGAATCATTTATTTATAGGACTACAATGAACAGGATAGAAAAACTCAGAAAGCCACTAGACAGTAGAAGAGAATAAGAGGTTTCTTTATCTATTCATTGGAAAAACTGCAGAAGTCATGGTTTGCATGTCTGAGGAAATTCCTAGGGTGATGTTGAAAAAATCCTAGAGTTATTGCCATTGCCAATCTTTTTGAGCTATGTAAGTCAATGAATTGATTGAAAATAAGGCAGCTTCCCTTATTCCTGTATGCTTCCAGTGATGTCAGAGGGGCTAGATGGAATCCTTTAAGTATTTAGATTCTGGGGGGAGGAAACCCAAACAGTTACTAAAATTTAAGAAGAGAAACTTGGTTGGCCCTTCCCTTTCTAAGAATAGAAAGGGGAGGGAGCACAGGTGGCAAGTGGGGGCATGTTGCATCACATATCTTTGTTCAAGTGACATGAATTCCATAATTTGTAATTACAGATGACATTATGTGCACAATGGCACGATTACTTGTGTATTTAATTAGCAACAATTAAACCTTGGATAAGCTTTGTTTTGGAGTAGTTATAAAGAGATTCGGTGTGCCTTTTTTTAAAAAAGAGAGAAATACACTTAATTTATTTTTTTATAATTTTATTTTACAATCCGTTTTTTCTTAGGAAAGAAATAAAGTCTACTCCCTTTGTTCAGCATAACAAAACTTCATTAAATAACATAGATCGAATTAAAGTATGGCAATACCATCAACATGAATATTAGGGATATTCTTGGAAATACAGACTCAATGGTTCATGATTACAAGTAGAGTGATAACTTTTGGAGCATTTCCCTAGATGGTAGTTAGAGACGGTCAAGAGAAGAGATGGCCTAGCAAATTTCAGCAAATCTTTGTTCTGAGGAAAATGGAATATGGAATAAAAGTTTACTTTCTCCTGAAAGATGATGGAATAGACAAAAGAGAATGAAGCATTCCATAAAGCAGGCAGAATAAGGGATGGAAGGGATCTTGGAGGGCTTCTGATCTAGTCAAACCCCCTGCTCAAGCAGAAGACCCTATAATATTACAGCAAATAGTTGTCCAATCTCTTTTTAACCTCCAGTGACATACCTACAACTTCTGGAGGTAAGTTGTTCCACTGATTACTTGTTCTGTCAGAAAATTTCTCTTATTTCTAGATTGGTTCTGTCCTTGATTAGTTTCCATCCATTGCTTCCCTGTTCTGCCTTCAGATGCTTTGGAAAATAGCTTGATTCTCTTGTCTGTGGCAACCCCTGAGATACTGGAACACTGCTATCATGTCCTTCTTTTCATTAAACTAGATGTACCCAATTCCAGCAAACATTCTTTATAAGTTTTAGCCTCCAATCCAGGGGTGGGATTCAATTTTTTAACAACCGGTTCTGTGGGTGTGGCTTAGGTGGTGGGCATGGCTTGGTGGTCATGTGACTGAGTGGACATGGCTTGGTGGTCATGTTATTGGCTGGGTGTGGCCAACTCAATATTACATTGAGGCACGCATCTCCTCGCCTGGCCTCTCATGACTGTGGGGATGCTGCAACAGTCGTAAGTGTGAAAAATGGTCATAAGTCACTTTTTTCAGTGCCATTGTAACTTTGAATGGTCACTCCACACAAGCAAAGCACCAGCAAAGGAGGGGAAAAAACTCCAGAGACGTTCCAGAGACAGGAAGTATAGTCCTGCCAAGAATGTAATAAGCATTAACGGAGAGGCAGTTTCTGTAAGCAACACCAGAATGTTTCCTTCCTGCCTTCCTTACAGGATTAGACCAGTAATTTCTTCTAACAACTGGTTCTCCAAACTGCTTAGAATGTTAACAACCGGTTCTAGCAAATAGGTGCGAACTGGTAGAATCCCACCCCTGCTCCAATCCCCTAATCATCTTTGTTACTCTTCCCTGCACTTTTTCTAAAGTCTCGAGATCTTTTTTATATCGTGACCAAACCTGGATGCAATATTCCAAGTGCAGTCTTACTGAGGCATTATCAAGTGGTACTAGCACTTTATTTGATCTTGATTCTGAAGGATAGATTTCAGACTAACAGGAATTGTCCCCGAATCTGGAAAGTTATTGCAGGACTAGAGTTAGATACATCATAATGATGTGATACTAGCACCACAGAAAAAGTGACAATTATTCATTGCAGCGCTCGAGCCATTCCAGGCTTCCCCAATCTGGTGCCCACCACAAGTATAGGATGAACTCACAGAATTCCCAGACAGCATAACCAATGGTTATACACACTGCACTGACAAACATGAATCTATGTGAATTATTACAGAGAAAAAAATGTACAGATTTTAAAGAGGGCTTTAGAATGGAAACTGACCAGCAGACCTTAATTTATTCATGTCTATGTTTTCTACAAAGTATGCAGTTAGATGATTTAGGAATAAAGGAACAGCAGTTAGGGCACCAGCTGGAGATTGTGGAAAACTGCCTAAAGGTAATCACTGTTATCTTGAACTGGATCTAGAAGCATATTATAATTTGAGTTGGTAGAAGTTTCATTTTTTTTCCAGTCCGTTGTTTCAATAGACAAAGGAAATTTTCTTAACTGCATTCCACAGAAAGCTCATAGCGTAAACCAAATTGTTTTTCCTAACGTCTTCCCATCTCCAGATGCATAATTCTGAATGCAATAAAACAATGCTTTCACAATTCATAACTGTAGATAAAATGAAGCCATTCTTTGCTACATAGATTTACATGGGAATGAATGTTGACATAAGACCTGCTGCATCAATTCCCCTGGACAGAACAATTTAAAATTACTTTTATTTTATGTACAGTTCTGAAAAGGGCTTGAAACTTACGACACTCATTTTCTCCCAGTTGTTTAATGATGGAATAGTCTAATTTATTGACTTTCAATGTACTTTACTGCATGCTGACAGAGGACACAAGCTAACGATTGCTGTACAAAACCGAAAGTTGCATGAAAAAAATGATGATGCATTTCTCTGTGTATCTATTCAGAAGTAAACTTCACTGTTCAGCTGAATGTACATCAAGATAAGTATATATAAAATTACAGCATTAATTATTACTACTTTTATCACATTAATAAGCCTTTATAATTTGCACACATGATTATGATTATATTTTTATTCTGCCTTTCTTAAATATACAGTATAACTCAGGGCAGAAAACACACTTAATACTTCAGCCTCCTGTCTTGCTCACAACAACAGCTCTGTGAGTTGAGCTGAGCTGAGAGACTGTGGCTGGTCCAAGGTCACCCAGCTAGCTTTCATGCCCAAGGATGGTCTAGAACTCACATTCTCCTGGTTTTTATGCCAGCACCTTTACCACTACACCAGACTGGCTATTTATATAAATATATTTATAAATATAATAAACTCAGATGGCTAAGGTAGAACTTGAACACATGGTCTTCCTCGTTGTAGCTTAGAGCCGTAACCATTCCATAGCACTGGCTCTGGTTAATGATAATTTGAAAGTTTGTTACTTGTTTTAATATTAACTCTATGTAAAGATACGTAATCTAGTCTGCAATGTTCTATGCCACCAAATATTTCTTGCCATAGATCTGATTCTGTATTTCATTGTTGTAATGTGTTTTGGCATATTAATCTATAATAAATGATAATTACAGATGCTAAAAAACAAAAAGTTAACCTATAATAAAAAAAGGACAACTACCTATGTCTCAAAGAGGTAGTCTGCTTTGTCTCTGCATGATCTAGTGCAGGGGATACAAATAATTGTAGTCACCATTCCTGGTTTTTCTTGTTATAGACAGGAACTATATTCTTATATAATTTCATTCATTTCTTTGATCTACTCTTTTCGGTTAGTGTTACTTTTTACCACTTAAAATAGCTTGTCATCCACAGCTTTGATTTACTGACCCTTACTATTTGATTTGTAGATCAAAAAGGAAGGGACAGTACATATTCAGTCTTTTAAAAATCAGCTTCCTAGTCCTAATCTCTAGGTACATTGCAACTTTCAAAATACCAGCATCATGAAAGATAAAAATTGAGAAGCTCTTCTTAGTACTTTTTGTACTGTACAGGACTGCATTGCTTATAAATGAGCAAATATACCCACCTTTGCCAACCTGGCACCATCTAGTTTTATTAGCAGCAATTTCTAGTCTTTGTCCCTGTAATCTTGGAATTATTAGGCCTGTGGTTCAACAAAAGCCCAAAATAGCTAGCAAATCAAGAAAAGAAGTGATTTACACATACTTTAATATCCAATCATCTACTCAAACAATAGGACTACAATAGATGACAAACAAGTTAATGTGCTCTTGATTATTTGTTTAGTTTATTTGAACATATTCTACAATAAGGTTTGGATGCTGAATGTGCTAGTTCAATTCTATTGCAAAAAGGTCTTTTCCCTCCCCCAAAAAGTTAATCAAGTGAGATCTAAAGAATAAGTGTATCACTCCACCACTGCTCCCCTCAGCTAGGGTGTTAAAACAGGAATATAACACTTAATCCAAACATCTGCTCAAGTGTGAAAAGTGTGAAAACATCAAAAGTATTGCTCTAGCACCAAGGGAATCCACCCATAATCTCCATTCACCTTAAACTGCATTTTAATTAAGTATAGAGGGACTATTAAAAATGATTTGCTCTATCCCTCTGCGCAGAACAATGACAGCCTGGCTTCACTAACATTTACAGCTGTTTCTCTAATGCCAACAAAATCACAAAGGGCAACCCAACAGGTAACAATGGGAGAGATTTAAGAGAAATTTACTCCCATGGATATCAGTGGGATTAAGTCAGAGCTTGCTTAAGGGCTCCCTTGTTCACACCCAAAGAAACAGAGCAATCTGTTTTGCACTGTAAAGGTCTCAGAGAGTTGACTGGCTTTTCCCCCCTTCTCAGATGGAAGAAACTTTGGGGTTATTCTGTGTCTTATTTGTTTGTTTGTTTATTTAGCCATTAGATGATATTTCAGAAGCTATGTCAGGTATTTTTACAGCCAGGATGGGTCGACGTTATATTTAAGATTGGCTTTAGGATTGCAAGGAACAATGGCAACCTCATGGAAGGTTCTTGGGTGGCTTCTCACCTTGACTAGTGAAAGTAGGAGCCTTCATGCTCTCAGATACACTCAGGAATGGAGTCTAGGAATCATCACCATTTAGATTTTCCTCAGAGATAGCATCATGCAGAAGCCTAGTAAAAAATTAAATATTAGTAGCATCCAGACCCAGCTGCCAATATTGTTACATTCTTTGACGTATCAATGTCTTTTTCTCATGGCCAATTCTGAAAAATCACTGATATCCATGGGATATTTCTTAGGAGTTTCAGAAAAACAAAATAAAATACTGTAAATCCAGTCTAGAGCAGAGTTGACTATTATGGGCCTCGAAGATCTACCAAGGAGGACATGTAGAGACAGTGTATTCTTAGTGCACATATGAGTAGTTATTATGGTACTTTGCTTAAGATAACCTACTAGACTTGGCATTGGAATAAACCTAGAACTGTGATTACTCAACTCCAGTCAATTCTATTCTATTTGTCACCCATCCATCAAGCCTACTGTAGCTTATCACTCGTCTCCCAGTAGCTCATTGGCAATCCTCCTTCTGCTTCCATTTTGGTAATTCCAATTTCTACCTGTTGAAAGAAATATCCTTCTGGATTCAGTTCCAAGTGGGGAAAAAGATACTGGAAACATGGAGGCTGTTTGGAAAGATGGTTTAATGGTGGACAGGACCACATGGCTTGGAGCTCCAAAGTGAAAAGGATAATCACATGCTTCAAGGTAAAGGAAAAGAGAAGGAAGAGCCAAGATGCTGAGAGACCCTTATATACCCTCTGTTGGGCCCCACCTTAGTGTTTTCTGTTCCTATGCAAGAAATGTATCCCATTGGCTGTCAGACTCCCAGGGGTGGGGGTCTTAGCTAACTTTGTAGGCTTTGTCTGGACCACTTGGCTTCACCTGAGTTCCAGGTTTGGAACTTTAGGCAATTCCTTAGCTCTACCTGGAGATCTTTATTATTCTGGCCCAGGCCTTAATGACCCACTCATTAACAAAGGTGGGAGTGGGCTTCTGCTTCTGAGGTGAGTTTCTGCTTCTGAGTTTCTACTCTTTTTAGGGGAAATATTCTGCCTTTTTAATAATATTCCTAAGATATTTCATTTTTCTAGGAGAGGGATGGGTGCTAACTTCTTACATACCAAAGGCAGGTGGCTTGGTAGGAATCCGCTGAACCACTGCAAAAATTGGTAGGCTAGATTAGATTCAGCAAGTTAGAACTGTGCAGTATTTAGAAAGTATCTGCTAGATTGCAATAGAAGGTTTGTTTATTCCATGTCTAGGAGCCATATTTAAAACTTTGGGAAAGGTAATTGCTGATGAATGGATACATTGTGCTCTCGACTTTCTTTTGTATGGCTAAACTATCTCTAGCCCCACCTTCCTTCAAGGAAGTTGTGGGTTCTGAAAGGATGTTTTGTTTTCTGTTATGCAATTCTTGCAACCTGCACTTTGTTTTGTTTCTAAGGAGCACCGCCTGCCCATTGCAACCAAAGGGCTTACTAACTAATCCCTGCCAAGTTAGCTTCCTCTGTTTTTTTCTCAGCCAGTTGAAATGGCTGTAGCTTGTTTGGGTAAGCTCTTTCAGAACTAAGATAGTGAGGTTACTAACAAAAGAGGGAGGCAACTCTGACAACACGTTTATTTAATTGCTTATTTGATCTCTACAGCTGCCCATCTCAAGAACTGGACTCTGGACTGCAAAGAATTATAAAACAGTTAAACACAATTACAAAATAATTCAAATTTGGCCACTGAGGAAAAAAAATCACGATCAATATCAATATAGCTAGGAAATAATACCCTTCATATTCTTGGGATTCAAGTCAGATCTTCAAGATCTTACAGATTTTCCTTGAATTCTATTCTTGCATTTTACCATTTACTCTTCTTTGTGACTTAAATTGCTCCCTTAAAATCCCTGTCAGAAGAGGAGCAAGTTTGAATGGCCTATTTCCCATCAAGAAATCCAATTCAAACTTTTCACCAAAGCTGTCTCGACATTTTGTAGCTGCTCTTTGCTTCTGGCTATCCTGAGTATTCTCTACTTAGCTTTTGCTCCTCCTCTCATCATCATTTACATGCATTTTTATGCCTAGTTGGACAGATCTAAAAATGGCTGTCAAGTGTAAATCAGCCTAATGGAACCCTTTGGCTACTATACTTGCTTACATGGAATTGGCCTCCTTACATCTAGGCTAATAATGAATGTACTTTAAAATCCCTGTAGGGCAATAACTTAGGACTGACAACAAGACAAAAGGTTAAGAGAAACTGTAAGTTCCCCTGGTGCAGAGTAAATTGACACCCTATGAATTTCAATATATAATTCAATATATTGTTATGCACTAAGCCACAATGTCTCAGTTTGATTTAATGTGGTATGAACTCAGAATGTTGGAACTTACAAACTGTGGTTTGATTTAGTTAATTCTGGTTTAGTTTAAGGCTGTCATTTAATCTGTATCTTAACATAGGATGTGAAGCCACTTATTGTGTGGTGTGAATGTAATGAATTAAAGATAATCAATTTTTCCAATTTGTAATTCTTCAGACCAATCATAAATTAAGAATATAATTTCTTATAACTTTTTTTTCTTACAAGTCTGGGAAACACGAGTTTTAGGGGTTGGGCTAATTCAACAATTGGTTACATGGCTGCCCAGTTTTCCCTATTCAGACACTGATGTTTCTGCTATAGGTGAAGAATTGTTGGGAAAAGATTTTTCATATTGCTCTGTCATTTACGTCTGGTTGATTCACAACATATACATCATCTCATTTCTCTACCTTATCATCACATTGGCATAGCTGGCAGCTGCACATTGAACTAACTCCATTCAAAATCACATTTTATTGGGCAGAATTGTGGCTGTTGCTGCAATGATTTAGCCAAAATATAGAAGAAGATACCATACAGCTCAGGGGTGTCAAACTCAAGGCCCATGGGCTGCATCCAACCTGCAAGGTGCTTAAATCTGGAAATAGCAAAGGACCAGCCTGCGGTGCCTCTGCTGGGCAAAACTGGGTGCTTCCCTAAGCTCTGTTCTGGCCAGCAAGATGCTGCAGAAGGCTGTCCAGGCTGAAAATGGGGCAAGGGGGGCCACATGCAGCTCCCAGTGTCCCATTTTGGCTGGCTGGGTCCGTCCTGTCTCCCCCTGCCGCCACCCTCCCCCCCGGCCTGCCCACAGAGGAGAATTACAATGCTGATCCGGCCCTCGAAGAAATCCACTTTGACACCCCTGATATAGCTGCTACATTAAATGGCATGCATGGGCTGTGGTTTGCTATATAATAGTTGTAAAGAAACTACAGGATCCCTTGGGCATCAAAATCAAATCAATGAATTTCCAGTCCCTGTCTTTCGGTTCCCTTTTCCATTTTTCAAATTAAAAACTTACTTTTGAATTCATATTCAAATACATTTTTCTTTACCAATCTATTTCTAAAATATGCATTTCAAATGTCTGTTTCGAAACAAGCGCTCTAAGCATATTTCCCCCCTCAAAATACCTACTTTAAAAATATATTGTGTAAGTTTTATTACACCTGAGAATTGTATGAGTAAGTATAAAGTCAGAAGATAAGAATCAGCTCAGTTTGTATAAGAATTTACAAAGACTGAATTCCTGAAACGTAGATTGCTGATCTCAGTGGATTTTCTTTCAGATTGCCTTTGTAAATAACACATGCGGTCATCTCAGTTGGCTGGTGTATTGACCAGAAAACTGCTGGTTAAGATTATAAATTACTTTTTGGAGCGGGGCAACCTTTATTACCCGAACCTTTTAATACTGCTAAGATTACCATAGGCTTCCACAAACCGGCACTTCCCTATGTGCAATGCTTTCTAAATACATATTGGCTGAGAATGGTGGAAATTGTAGTTTCTACATCTGGAAAGCTTGCAGCTATGCTGACTGGAGAAATAGATTGATTTTCAAAGCTATCCCCCACACAAATATAATGATTGCACCAATTGAAAGTTAGAAGCTATAGTTTGAATTTGATAGTGATGTATTCAATTACAGAATAATTCCTGTCCATATTTGGAATGGAGGAATCAAGCTTTGTAATTCAGTGACTACTAACCCAATATAAGACTGGCTGAAGAGATGCTGTCATCAAGTGCATACTATTTCTAAGGCTTTTCTGTTTTAATCCTACCGGTTTTCAATCTCAGATTTCCGCAGGGATGATAAGAGTAGAAGAATTGGATGAAAAATTTCAAGTCATGTAAATGTTGGGAGAAAAATAGAGGGCGGCATGCAGACTGTTGTGAGAAAAGCACACTAGTCAAAAGAAGTGAAAATGGGTAGATAGCTGTGTGTGTGTGTGTGTGTGAAAAGAAGTGAATATATAGAAGTGGATATATTTTCTTGAGTGGCAGCACTGGCACAACAGGCCCTGTGGTGTCCTGCCACAAGTGGCCACACTGGTGCAATGCAAGCAGTTGTAGAAGAAGTTGGGCAGCAGCACGACAGGTGTTGGGGCATGGAAGACATGGCCGTGGCAGTCCCAAGGTAAGTGAGTGCAGGGCGTGTGGGGCAGCTCCACCCCATCACTTTATTTATTTATTTGGTTTATTTGATTTGTCAATCACTTACAAGATAATAGGTATAAGTAAAACATAGTTATGAATACCTGGATACATATAAGAAAAATAAAATATAAAAGAAACAATAGGACAGGAATGGGAGGCACATTGGTGCGCTTATGCATCCCCCCTACAGACCTCTTAGGAAAGGGGTGAGGTCAATAGTAGACAGTCTAAGGTTAAAGTTTTTGGGGTTTGGGGAAGAAACCACAGAGTCAGGTAGAGTATTCCAGACATTGACTACTCTGTTGCTGAAGTCGTATTTCCTGCAATCAAGTTTGGTGCGGTTAACTTCCGCTATAGCTTGATTTTTATGCAAACGCCTTGTCTCATCTCATACAACCAGATGTGTGGGGTCTTAACTAATTTTGGACTAGGGCTTATATTAGGCACACATGTAAAATCAAACTAGGGCTTATTTTTGGGATAGGTCATATTTTTGAGGAAACGTCTTTGTGTGTATATCTCTCTATTTCCATCTATCTATCTATCTATCTATCTATCTATCTATCTATCTATCTATCTATCTATCTATCTATCTATCTATCTATCTCTGGTGTGTATATATATGGTGTGTGAGTGTGTGTGTGTATACACACATATCTCCTTATTTTCACACACATACATACACATAGTATATATAGAAGAGCGTGCCTTTGCCCAGTTAGTCATACAGAAATGAGAGATTAAGAAAATCTGTCAAAGAAACCAGAAGATTCAGGCACTTCAAATGAGTATAAAGATTTATTGCAAGCCTAAGTTCTTTACAAGAATCTGAGCAACTGGCCATTAAGGGAAATGAGTAGGAGATAAGGCAGGCATTCAAGGTGGGCAGGACTTACACCTCTTGCAGGTGATCAGGAACTCATGACTTATGATACATCAGCCTGGTCATCTTGTACAGTATCAGGAGACACATAAATTCCAAATAGAGATTAAGATGTTGACTTTTCAGTGGTATGTAAAACAGGAAGATATATAATAGAAAAAGAAAAAAATGAGCATTGTATAAAGGTAGATTAAATGCAATAGTGAGTGAATAGTGAATAGTACAAAAGGGTGAGCAGTGAGTAGTATAAAAGAACTACATGGAGGTAGTTTGGTCACATAGACAGAAAGAATGGGATTAAATTGCAAAGCAAATAAATGAAGGGAAAATGAGCAGAAGAGACAGACTAAGGAAGCAACGATAGGGCAGTTTCAAAGAGGTCCTCAGAAAGAGAGAAGTGGGAAGATTAAAGAGCAAAAGATGCATAATGTGGTGTATGGCTATACTCTGGAAGTAAGAATGATTTGTAACAATAGAAAAGTGTGAAAAAGTGCATGTATGATGCATTCCTTTTCTTTTATCCACTGGCTGTAATTTATTCAGCTTGCTCCTTGTGAAATACTTTTAAGGACCCCTTACTTTAGAAACGGTTCAGTCTATTCTTCTGAAAGCCATACTTTCTTGTCCCTTACTCAGCTTCAAGTCTCTTGCTCAGACCATGGCTGCATTTGTCTTAGGGCCCACCTGAGACTTTGATATCTCAGATTTTGGCTGAAACAAATCTTTGGGGCAGGTTTATGGTTCACTTCACTCTACTGGATAGATTTTCCTCAACCTAAAGGAGACAAATTGATTGTGATGTGTGGATCCTGGCTGGGGAATTCTGGGAGTTGAAGTCCACACATCTTAAAATTGCCATGGTTGAGAAACATTGCCTTAATCAAACTGAAACAGAGAATTGGGATTTAGACCTAGGGGGGGTGGGATTTAGACCTAGGGGTGGGTGGGGGGGCAAAATCACCTCCCTTATTATGTGGCAATTTCAGGCTCTTCTTGGATGTTTCCTAAGTGTATCTTTAATAATTTATATTTTCCACATAGGATTTTTTTTTTACCTTTCTTGTATTGGTGCACTGTTAGGGAGATTACAAGACTACAAATGTACTAATAAATTTACTAAATGTACTAGTAAATGTACTAGTACATTTGTACAATAATTCTATGTGTGTTTGCAGAGATATAGAAAATGAATCAGTAACCCATGTAATTGTTATGATGCCCATTATACATCTCAGGGCATCTGTCATTCCTAAATCCATCATCAGAATTTTTAGTTCTTTCTCTAATCAAGAAATTAAATCTTCCCTTTGTAAGACCTCACTTGGACAACCATAAAGGTTGCCTACTTTTTTAGCAATCACTATGATTTGCAGAAGCAGGTTGATACCCTTTTCTCATTATTGATTGTTCAGACCCTCTCCCCCACTCGTGTTTAAATTTTGTATTTATGTTTTATTAGTCTGGGACTGAAAATAAATAATTATAATTTGCTGCAATTTACATAATGCTGCTTATTCCTCCCAAAAGGAATTGCATGATGGCTATTTATGTTATGTAAATGTGTTCCTCCAAAAGAATATAATTCTTTTAAACAATGGCATAACTGTTTATAAAATAGTCAGCACTTTGATCACACATCCAAAAGGTCATTAGGAAAGTGGGATCTGCTATCAGGTAATTTATGTCCAGGCCCATCGCCTCAGAGGTAGAATATTTTACTTCATCAGGCAAAGTAACTATCTGTCTCCTTGGGAGCTGGCTTTCACTTGCTTCAAATGGAAGAATATCACTTTCCTTTGTGTTTTCCCTGGATTGGTTGGGTTGGTGGGAGAGTTCTTGGCTAAAAAACTGATCAGCTGGATCAACTAAGGATTGTCTGGAGGTTCAACCTGACTGGTGGTAGTCTATCATAAGTATTTTTTACTAGAAACTCCTTGAAAGAAAAGCAGCACAAGTAGTCAGTAACTCATGACAATTTCTCTGAAATGTTTGCTACTCAGTATGGGACATAGTGATTTTTGCTTGACTCCCCAATATATCCCAGAATGGGACATAGTGACTCTTACTTGACTTCTCAAACCTTTCTTCTCAAGGTTTGAGAAAAACAAGAATAGCTTTATACATCTGGTAAAAGTCAATTTCCATTTTTAGAATTTTTTCTTTACTCTTCTTCAAAACTGAAACTGGTGCCAATCTGGCTGTAAACTAACTTCCTTCCTTCCTTCCTTCCTTCCTTCCTTCCTTCCTTCCT
Source organism: Bungarus multicinctus (assembly GCA_023653725.1). Taxonomy (NCBI): domain Eukaryota; kingdom Metazoa; phylum Chordata; class Lepidosauria; order Squamata; family Elapidae; genus Bungarus; species Bungarus multicinctus. Next base: position 178,973,897 of record CM042834.1, read on the forward strand.
TCCTTCCTTCCTTCCTTCCTTCCTTCCTTCCTTCCTTCCTTCCTTCCTTCTTCCTTCCTTCCTTCCTTCCTCCCTCCCTCCCTCCCTCCCTCCCCTACATTTAGTCATCTTACCAGATGAAGAATTGTTGAAAATTAAGAAAGTTGTGCGTGCTTTGTAAACTGTATCTGATAGCCTAATAAACATACCGATTGCATTTATATAGGGCTACCACATGTTCCATATTTTCTGGACATCTCCTACATTTTATCCAGCTGCATTTGTACATTATGGGGTGGGGGAAACCCATCCAATATAACAATGGCAGTTTTGGCATTGATGACTACTCTTTTCTTCTTCCCCAAAACAGTCCTAGACATCTTGGGCTTTGAGGCTGAGAAAGATGACATGATTAGGGTCACAGCAACTCTGGTGGGCCCAGCATTTGAAGAAGAGATACTGGGAATGAGGGGCCACATAAGCATCCACAAGAGAAAGAGTAAATGAGCAAAAAAAAAAAAAAGTTCTCAGGGCATTTATTTATACTGCTGCACATATGTTGGATGCATAGCTTCAGTGGACTGGATACAAAGGTTTACTGCTGTCTTTACTGCACAAAGGAAATTATCATCATGCAAAGTAGGGATGTGAGATGCAAATCAAGTTACTGCTGCTCCCCTTCTAAGAAAGCTAACATCCTAGGAAACACCCTGAAGGTATAATATAGTGATGATACTTTGTGGATGCAGGTGTTCAGATTGTTGTCCCTCGAGGGCAAATTGCATTGGTGGCAAAGTTAGGAAAACCTTAAACTTTTGGGTGTCATGTATCAAAGGAGAAATGAGGGAGGGAGAGGGAACAACATCAGATTCTTAGAGGAGGAGAAAGCAGAGAGAGTGAAGGGTAAATGCAGCAAAAATAATTAGTTAAACAATCTAATTCTTTACAGCGGGGAATGGTTTTCTTTCATAGCAGTTTGAAATTTTGAGGATTCTGGGGATATCATTTCTTCACAGATTATGGTCATCTTGAATATGGACACACACACACACACAAAAGACCAGCTTGCACTAACAAAACCTTTTCAGAGGATGATTGTACAAGTCTCATTGCCTGGGTGAGGCTTGAAAATCAAGTGTTTCTATTTAGTCATGCCCTTCTTGAATTGAAGACCCAACATCAATCAAATCAAGAGGTCAGTGGAGATCCAGTTGCTGCTCCATAAAAGCTGGTGCAGACACAGGTGGATTATCTTTTGGCTTTTAAGTTACACATATGTGGAAGGTATTCATAGCTTGAAGAGATTTGGCAAATGTCTGCTAGATAGGGGACTAGATACACACTTTATTTATTGATTGATTGAATTTATGTGGCTGCCCATCTCAAATAAGATTCTGGGTGGCCAACAACACTTAAAAACAGAATGCATCTACTTACATATATCATTTATATCTCAAAAACATGATTTCGGGTGGCTAACAGTACATGAAAACAGAAGAAAAACAAGATAACAAAATTATAAAGGACAAAAATAGCAGTGAAGAAAAAACAACAACTATGCAATAATCTCTCCATGGATGAAGTTATCTATGATTTGAGATGCACTGGAACGACTTCTTGCAGTGTAAGTCTCCCTGTTGTAGGCAGACTTTTCTTAAAATTTCTTTCTTAACCTTAAACCCTAATCCCATCAATCCAATGATTTCTCTAAAAGCTGCATTGGTTTTGCTGCCATCACAAATCTTTCCTGGTGTAAAAGTTCCTTTATTATTCTTGTGAACCAAGTATTTTGAGGATCCATGACAAATCGCTTTGGCAGCAATTATTCAGTTACCAATATATAAATTGAGCCTGGACAAAATGAAGCACCCTCAATCCTATTTGGGATTAGCATTTCCTCCCCTTTCATATGATTCTTACAGCAACAACTTGTCTGAAGTGCTGGGTAAATGATTCCCATATGAAGCAGCATATTGTATTTCAAAACTTCTGTTATTTTCTTTCTTGGGAACTACTGTATACTTCAAACTTGTCAGCAATCATACAGAGCTGTAAGGATTGCCTCTGTTCAGTTGATTTACTTATTTCCATCAGTCTTCTGGCCAACCTCTTGCATGAACAAATGGGAGAGCTACAATTCATTGAGCCCTAGATATTCCCTGACCACATTTCTATTAATCAAACGCATCATTCCTGCCCCTTCACTGCACTCACCCCAATTGTCTTCAAATATCCATACTCCACAATGAATCCCAGGGGTGTCAAGCTTAGATCTGGCCTGTGGGACGGCTCTGGAAACAGCGAAGGACCGGCCCGTGGTGCCTTTGCCAGAGGAAATGGGCTCCCAAGCTCCATTTTCAGCTGCGATGGCCTCCTGCAACTCTCTGCCAGCTAAAACAGAGCTTGGGAGGGCTCTGCCCCTCCCCCTCCCCTGCCCCCACTCTCCCCTCCCCCTCCCCTCCCAAGCTCTGTTTTCACTGGCAGAGGGTTGCAGGAAGCCATCACACCCAAAAATGGAGCTCGGAAACCTGTTTTCTCTGGCAGAACTCTCAGGCTTCCACAGTTGCCCCCGACATGAGTGATGTTTATTTATTATTTATTATTTATTTATTATTTAAATTTATATACCGCCCCTTCTCCCAAAGGGACTCTCATGTTGATCTGGCCATACTCTCTGTGCCCTCCCAGGTCAAACATAACCCTGATATGGCTCTCAATGAAATCGAAATTGACACCCTTGATCTACAGTGTCTTCCAGCATCCTGCAGCCATCCTTGAGTGAAGATATGAAAGATATGAGTAAAGGTTGTAGGAGGTGTTTTGTTTGTTAATGTCCTCCCCGCAGGCAGAATGATGATTAGGTGACTTCAGAAGATACTATAGGTCACTAAAAGATAGTGGGATCTTTTTCAGCCAAAATTGCATGGACTTCCTGAGTTTTCTTTGTTGCTTGTTAACATCTTGTGGTTGTTCACTAAGCAGCTGGTTCATAGATTCCCCCCTCCATTCTATTTTAAACATATCTGAAGAATTCCTTTTTTGCTGATCTTCTCTTTGTTTGCTAAATGATTGGGTTACATTTTCTATTCCATTTTGGGTGGTCTGTGCCTTTTTTCATTTCCTATATAATTTTTTTTTTGTTTGGCTTTGTATCTTTATTCTTTGTGTGATCATAATGCTGCTTCTAGCATTTTTGCCTCCCTGGAATTGCTTTTTTAGGCTTTTTCATTTTTTAAAAATTCCCACCTTGGCAAAGTTCAGATATGAATATTTTACTTCTGCGGATTTGGTCTAATACAAGTTCTTTGAACAAATACAGAGTATTTTGTTCTCATCCTTGCTGTGCTTCCCCATGTTTTTGAACGAAGATCCCAAATTCTTCTGTAGATCTCAATCTTGGAACCTCCATCTCTTTTATCTCTTTATATTTTCTTTTTTCTTTATTAGATCTGTATCCTGACTTTTTTATGTACATAGCATTCCTCACAACAACAATGCTGTGGGTATGTTGGACATACACAAAGAAAGGAGAGAGAGCACAATCACTATAATTTCCGTTCATGCAATCTGACTTGTAAGAACAGGTAGTCCTTGACTTACAACCACCATTGAACCTAAAATTTATGCTGCTAAGCGAGATAGTTGTTAAATGATTTTTGCCTCATTTTCCGACTTTTCTTGCCAGACTTGTGAAATGAATCACTGTGGTTGTTAAGTTAGAATGACAGTTGCAGAGATGGTATTCAGCAGGTTCTGACCAGGTCTGGAGAACCGATAGTGGAAATTTTGAGTAGTTCAGAGAACTGGCAAGTACCACCTTCTGACTGGAGATTTTACAATATCCTTCCCCTGCAACACCCACCAAGCCACGCCCACAGAACCGTTAGTAAAAAAATTTGAGTCCCACCACTGGTTGTTAAGTGAATTTGCCTTCCCCATTGACTTTGCTTGTCAGAAGGTCTCAAAAGGTGATCACATAATCCCAAGACACAGTAACCGTCATAAATAGGAACCACTTGCTAAGCATTTCAATCTTGATCATGTAACCATGGAGTTGTAAGTGTGAAAAATGGTCGTAAGCAACTTTTTTTGAGGATGTAACTTCAAACAGAACTGTTGTAACTTGAGGACTACCTGGGCTGTATACTATGAACATTATTTCCAGCATAGCATCAAATCTCATTCTAGTAATCTGAACCCACCTCTGTTTGCCCATTTTTATCTTTAGACCTGAATTCCATCTTTTTTCTTGTTGTTTAGCCATAACCATATTCATCCCCAACTTCATTCAAAATGAGCTTCTATTGTAAACTGATTCTTAGTTGCTGCCTAAATGCTCTTTGGGGCCCCCATTGTTTATTAGCATCATAAACTGGAGAACACAGAGGAAATGCTTTAAATGACATCAACTTCTGACACACAATTGAGCTGGCTGGTGGGAAAAAAAAAAGACTACATTTACAGACCACGCTCAGTGTTAATCAGACTGAGCCAAGGTTATCTTTACGCAGTGCAGAAGGCAGAGAGAATATAGCAAGGCTAATTGCACACACGGAGACAGCAAATCAAAATATTTTGACTTAATCTCTGAAATATCATGCTGTTTGGATTTTCAAAATGCCAGTGGTAGTTAGGCGGAAAAATAAGGGTTTAAATGACAGGGAAGTTTTGTAATCGTTCTTACCTTTTCCATTAGGCCAGTATTTTGGAGATTGCCATATATAATGAGAAGAAATGCTTTTGTCCTGGATTTTTTGGCAAAGAATAAGAATTGCAATTAAATGAAGCCAATACAGGTAGTTGTTGTGGCCTGTTGACTGCCGGTTCCTCCAGTTACCGGATTAGATGAGGAGGCAAAATGGGAGCTCTGGCCAGCATCAAGGCAATTGGAGAGCTCCGAGGGAGAAGAGGAATGGGGCTGCTAGAGATAAAGACAGCGTCAGCCCCCAGATAAAGAGGCAACAGCCCCCAGATCCAGAGATGGCATGCATAAGCGCACCAACGTGCCTACCGTCTCTGTCCTATTGTTTCTTTTATTTTTCTCATATATATCCATGTATTCATAACTATGTTTTTACTTATACCTATTATCTTGTAAGCAATTGACAAACCAAATAAAATAAAAATAAATAAAATGAGAAGAAAAGGAACAGCTGAGTCTGGTGCCTGACACACGGAAAGGCAGAAGAGAGGAGAGCAGTGGGAAACTATGGGCTGGTCCTTGGGATGGAAGAGCCACTGCTGCTAGCTAAGCCCCACTTTAGCTCTGGGGATAAAAGGCAGGGGGAGGAGATGAGTAAGTGTGGCAGACAACTATTTGTCTCCCTGTTGGTCAGCCACTGATATTCTGAACTTCTGAATCCTGTAGGGAATTTTATTAGAATTCTTTCTTGGAATTTGCGGCACTGAGAGCGTGCCTTTGGAGCGAGTGTGTGTGTGTGTATATGTGTGTATGTATGCTGCTGGATAATAGTGAGTGCACCTTCTAGGACTTCCTTTATGAGTGAAAAGAGAGAGAGAGACTATGAGGTAAGTTTTCTGTTGAGAAGTTTGTTTCTGGATTCATACCTTTATCTGAAAGAGAAGCATTTCTGTGTATATGAAGTATGCATATATTGTGTGTGAATGTATACATACATATAAAGCACATACGCTCGTAAACAAGTGGTTTGCCTAGATATAACATATATGCTTGATTCTTTCTGGATTTACCATTGTGGTTAGTTAAAGAAGTACTTGTATAGAACAGAATTTATTGGGGAACAGCTGACGTATCAGGTTTACCCCTGATCAAAAAGATCTAAGCAAACATGCTCCTTTAGATAAATCTGGATAAATAACAGAGTCGTGATGTTTGCATGTGTATCTTTAATATCCTGACTGTAGAAAAGAGAGAGAGAAAGAGAGAGAGAGAAAGACATTCTTGGCCAGGGCTGCTGGCGCTCCTAATAAAGGGAACGTTTAGTTGAAACTAAACGTGTGTGCTTAGCATGTTTGGGAGCCAAGTCAGAACAATAGTCTTTGACTTACAACTATTCATTTAGTGACCTTTTGAAGTTGCAACTGCACTGAAAAAAATGATTTATGACCATTTTTCATACTTAAGACCCTTGCAGCATCCGCCATGGTCATCTGATCAAAATTCAGATGCTTGGCAACTGGCATATATTTATGATGGTTGCAACATCCTGAGATCACGTGATCACCTTTTACAACCTTCTGACAAGCAAAGTCAACTGGGAAGTCAGATTCATTTAACAAGCATGTGTTGCTAACTTAAGAGCTGCGATAATTCACTTAACAGCTGTGCCAAGGAAAGTTGTAAAATGAATTGGGTTATCCCACAGTTATAAATTAGATTGGGAAGTAAAAAAAAAAATCCTTCAAAAAAGTATTAGCCAACTATATTGCTACCAAGAAAGCCATATGAGTATCTTCATGAAGCTACTGGATGGTGTACTTTTTTATTTTTTTTTCCTCCTGGTCTCAGAAAATATCTTGAAACCTGAGTCTTTCCAGTTCTTATCTGATCATTCCATATTTCAAACTGTTGAATAGATGTTCTGGGCAACCATGAAGTCTTGCTTGCAATTTGCAAGCACCATATCTTTGTTTGCATAAGTTTGTATCTTTACAATGGACATTTTGATGGTTGCTTGGTTTGTGGTTTGTGGATTTTAAATTGAAAGCAAAATATTTTTGTGAATCACAGGAATATGCTATATTGCCCCACAGTCTTCTCCCACTCAGCAGCTGTCAGACCTGTTGGGACTACAACCCCAATAATCTTATCCCCCCTAAACTTTAGTCAGCACACCTGGCTCTGGAAGATGGGGAGTGTAGTTCGTCATATGGAGGGCGCTGAGTTGAATAAGACTTCTACATAGCCTATTTTAAATCTTAGAATACCAGGATATAACACTTTAAATGTGCATGCAAAGTTTTTAATTTGTTTCTCATCTTTCATCTGCTTTTTCCTCCTCTGTTTTCCTATTGTTGTTGTTTTGCATAAAATGGCAGAGAACAACAGACTCACAAGACCCAGAAAAAAATGGGTAGGAGGAAGCTGGAATTGCCTCATTTTCCATCTGATAAAGAACGTAATGACATATGACAATTTTCTGAGTATATCCTGATGCTCCTACTGAAAATAAAATTGGAAAACAACCTGTCTGCCTCCTACAAATTGTCTTTGCTGTAAGAACAGTGTGGCAGAGACCACAAGTGCAAGGCTGATTTGTTTCAGCATTAGCACATATAATGCCAAGATGCTATCTTTCTCAGGTGTGATACGGAAATGTCCCTGAATATAAATGTAGATATGATTATAACATATTGGTTTGTGGTGACTCTTAAGGAGATGGCACACAAATTACAACACAACCCACTTATTATATTAATTGCAGCCAGGGGTGGGATTCAAATTTTTTAACAATTGGTTCTGTGGGCGTGGCTTAGTTGGTGGGCATGGCTTGGTGGACATGTGACTGGCTAGGTGTGGCCAACTCAACATCACTCACATCGAGGCATGCATTTCCTCGCCTGGCCTCTCGTGACTGTGGGGATGCTGCAACAGTCATAAGTGTGAAAAAAGGGCGTAAGTCACTTTTTTCAGTGCCATTGTAACTTTGAATGGTCACTCCACACAAGCAAAGTACCACCAAAGGAAGGAAAAAATACTCCAGAGAAGTTCCTGAGATAGGAAGTCTAGTCCTGCCAAGAATGTAATAAGGGTTAATGGAGAGGCAGTTTCTGTAAGCAACACCAGAGTGTTTCCTGCCTTCCTTCCTTACAGGATTAGGCCAATAATTTCTTTGAACAACCGGTTCTCCGAACTGCTTAGAATGTTAACAACCAGTTCTAGCGAATAGGTGCGAACCTGTAGAATCCCTGGTTGCAGCCCAACTTTTAACAAAACCTGTTAATTGTATGTTGTACTGCAAATTCTTCCTTTCTCTTGTGGGGAGTTGTCCAGGTGGTATGCATGGAACACCCCCAGTTTCAGCACCCAATACAGAGTAGGTTGGGAAACCACTTACAAGTTATTTACAACAATAATTGTACATGTATTTAAAAAAAAGTGTACTCATGTCTTTTCAAAGATTAAGTCCAACTTTTGACATGTCTATGACAACAGTTAAAAATTACAACGTGTAAAAATACCCTAACACTTGTGTTAATGCTTTAGAACTAAAAAAAAATGTGTTAATAAAATAAAATTATATTTTAAAATACATTTTACAATTATATTTTAGAGTAAAAAATGTACTTCCCCTTTTTCAGCCAGTAAGGCCAAACATCTCTCCTAACCCCATCTCAGATAGGGGGGGGGGGGAATATGCAAAACACCAACTCAGGTATCGGGTTAATGATACAGGTTTCAGAATATTAGATTTCTTTAAGAAATGAAGCTTAGCTTTTGTATTTCTTAGGCTTCTGATAAATTTGGGGAGAAGAGGAAAATGCAATTTATAGAGGAGAAATCCAAGGCAGGAAGAAATTGCTTCACTTGAACCTTACAGATGTCTCCGTCCGTTTCCACTTCTCTTTGGTTCAAATACTCTACATTTTTATTCTTTTTCTCCTGCTCATTTAAATTGTGTGAGCTCTGCTTGGAGTTCCATTAAGAATCAGTTCAAGCCCAGAGTGAAGTGTTTTAGCTCCAGAAATTGTATAGCTCTCCTCGAGAAGTGTTTCATATCCAGAACATAGATGACAACCAATCTCTCTTCCTCTCTCTCCCCCTCTCTCAAAATATAAAGTGTTTCCTTTTTTTAAAAAAGAGATTTGTTGTTTTACAAAACATGCAGTGGATAAAAGTGATAAGAGATACAGATAATGATAAAGGCCAAGGGCATCACTTGATTATTGTACAGAATGAGAAACGTTATTTTAAAAACAAGTCACTTTTCTCCACTGTTTTGTTATTAATCTTCATATACCCATCCTTTGTACATCTGTGTATAATTATATATGGAAAATATTATGATCCATTTATTAGCCTGGTATTGGTTTACTTTTCCAAAGTCATGCTGAAATAGTTTTAGCCTTGATAAAGAGATTTGCTGTCAGTTCTTTGAAATCTCGTTTTCTTCAATTATCCTAACTATTACTGTTCTACCTTGTCAGGCTTTCTATTCTGATATAGCTGAGCTGTAGAACATCCAAAATGGAATAGATTTGCCTTGAGAAACTACATTGCCTATTAATCATATAATCAACGTACTAATCATACATTGCCTACTAATCATATTATCTATTGTTTCTTTTTATTTTTCTTACATGTATCCATTTCATGTATTCATAACTATGTTTATACTTATACCTGTTATCTTATAATCGCTTGACAAAATAAAATAAATAAATAAATCATACTTTTAGACACCACGCACATCCAAGGAAACATTAATTATGAAAGAGCTAACTATGGAAAGAGATTTTCAATGGCAAATAATTCAGTTCAGCCTTGCCCAGACGATTGGCAAGCTCTCTTCCTCCCTCCCTTGTGCCCAGTGGAGAAAATAACTACAAATCCTACTCAGATTCAGAACCAGGATGAACGTTGCCAAAACTTTCCCCCCCTTTCTCTTTTCCAGGTTGCCTAGTTTTTCTGGCTCTTCTGGGATTCCCTCAAAATCTTCCCGTATTAAAGTAACCTAGATAATTTCACATGATCAGCAAAAATTGGCCAACTCGCTATTCATTCTGTCTGAGAGGTTATTACTGCTACGGAGTATCAGCATTCCTCAATTTGATCCACAAGCCGCTTGCTCATTATGGGTCTCCTTTCTTTCTGAGAATTCTGAGCCATTTATTTCTAGCCTTTCCTTCCAATCTCTTAACCAACTCTAATCCCTCCAAGGACTTTTAATCTCCCACTACAGAGTGACTTCATTTCCTCTAATGGCCACGTGCAAGGAGTTTGATCGAATATCTAAATAAATTATACCTGCAGGTTCCATTTAATCCACTACACTTAATTCTTTCTGAGATGCAGAGTATATTTTAGAAAGAAGAGGATGTTGAAGCCATAAGACTAAAGTGGAAGGCGCTTCCAGCTCCTCCTGGAATATACATCTGGGATGTGTGTGTGTTCACATGACTGCTTTCTCTCCCACAAACTAACCCTGGTGCTTCTATCTCTCTCACTTTAAGCTTCCATTCCATGAGAATTTCCAGGCCATCCAATAGCTGTGGCCTTACACATTGTTCTTGACCATTAACCATGGTTTACAATTGTTCACTGAGGATGTTACATCGTTTGGGTAATGAAATCTCTGCCAGAAAACAAGCAAGCTCAGAGAGCACCAAGGACCCATCATCTCAACCTTGAGCTACAAATATTATCCTTTATCAGTTTACAGTGAATTTGTATGTTCCTCAGCCTGTTGAAATCCATAACCTTCCCCATCACTGGCTTTGAGACATTTATTCCCATAGTAAAGTGGATTTATTTCCATTGGTTAGCTTAACTGTACTTGACTTTTTGATTTAGGAATGGAGTGGTTGTTTGGTTTTGTTTTGGTTGTTTTAATATTTACAGTACCAATCAACATATAGAAACTCCGCAACACATAATAAAAACATTATACTTTGTGATGTAGAATTCTTTTCCTTATACTTTGGGATCGGTCTGGCATCAAACCCTGCAAGCAGCAATTCAAAACAACTTTGGGGAAACAAAGAACAGAGCTTTGCCCAGTCACATAACACACATAGATATAATTATCATTTACCTCCAAAACAAAATCTAGAACTGGCAGCTTACAAATTGCATACCATGATAACCTAAAAGCCCAGTCTGGCACAGTGTAATGGCAAGAATATCCTTTTGCCACTTTTAGTCCTGATAGGTTGTAGAATTACAGCATTCCTCAAGAAGAAGAAAATAATGATCCAATCAAAAGGACTGGACACAGTGGACCAGAGAAACCAAGGAGAAGTGATGTTGGGCTATTTTAGCTGGCCACAGAAGTTCTTTGGAAGACACCAATCCTTGTAGAAGTGGCTGGCCAGGAATGTGAGAAAGGGTTTTGTTCTGTGGTCATATTCCTACAAGTGAGGAATAATCCAACAATTAGATATAATCCAACAAATTAGAATAATCCAACAACTGCCAAAGCAACAGAAATGAAGACTGGTTTTTTTATCTTCTCGATATTGGTTGGATAATGCTGCTAAATCATGGCTGGGAAAATGGCATGTCTCTTTTTGGCACTGTAGAATAAAGTTTAAACTAGGATATTTTTAAATGCCTCCAGCTGACCCTGAAAGCAAAGCCTCCATATTGATACACACATGATTCAATTTGCAAACATACAGCCTTGAGCACTGGGAATTTTATGTGGCCCCATCTCTCTGAAGAATATAGACATTATTAGCTGAGATGGCAAACAGGTTATTTACCTGTGGAGGAGCTATGACAATAGCTTCAGTTCTCAGAGAACTGGCTGTCTCCTTATTGAGTCACTGCTTTGGTTGATGCTGGGGCTATCACAGGAGAAATTGGACTTTAAAGAAACACAATAGGAAAAGTATTAACGCTTTTGAACTTTGCTATTGGAGAAGATTCCCGAGTATACTATGAAAACTTTAAAAAACCAGCAAACAGATCATCAAACAAATCAACCAGAATTATCACTTGACCCACAAATGATGTTGCTCAAATTATCATTCTTTGGACACATGGCAGGAAGATCTAATTGTCTAGAGAAGGCTCTAATGCTGGTAAAAGAAGAAAGAAAGGAACAAGAGAATGGCCAGTAACAAGTTGGATGACTTCAGTTACAGCGGTTATGAATGCAACTATTGTAAGATCTGAAAAACCACTTCAGTTCAGATTATTATGGAGAAAACTATACATGTGGTTGCTAGGAATTAACTGTGGCTTGATAGCACATAATTAATTAGTGCATGTAAGAAATAAACTGAGTTGGGAAGAAGACAGATTTAAAGAAACAACAGAACTATGATAGTAGGAAGCAAAGTTAAGAGTGAAAGATGAGATTTACTATGTTGGCATCACCTCTACTTTAAATCCATTGACAGCCTTAGTAAGTTATCACTAGCTGATAAGCACTAGCCATCTCTACAGGTATCACTGTTTTCCAAAGAGCTTCTGTTGTCATCTAGAATAGACCCAGTATACCTCTCCTGGATTAGCTTGATATTTCGCTCAGTTCTTAAGATGCTGAGGATTGTCATGCCAAATCATGAAAAGGGGATAACAGTGTATGATCTAATCTTGAGAAGGTCTTTGGCATTTGACAAATGTAGTTGAAACATAGCTAATGGGAGGAAGAAGTGGCAGTTTCCCCCAGATATGGCCACCCCATTTGTTTTGCAGCACTGAGTCAAGGTGATGAACTAGACTTAGTCTATAAAGGAAAGGTCAGTTATAGACATGTGAAATACATGTGGTTCCAAGAACTTCCTTCTTATCACATCATTGAGAATTGATGATGTTCAGCTTTAAGCTGCCATCAACCCCATTTTGGACATGCCACTGATTTCTGGGGGGAGGTAGGCAGCATTTTTGTTTTGTTTTTTTTAAATAATGTTTCACTTAATGCTATTTCCTTTTTTGATGGGAGTTCTTGGTATGTCAGATGTGACTCTCGGCCCATCTCACCTTGCTTATTTCTGATTTAAGAGGATTATGTCTCTGTAACAAGAAACCTTTCCTATGCAAGCATGAGCCAGGTTTGAAAGAGCCTCAAGATAGAAATAGGGATTTTATTGATGTTGACCAAATATTCTAGAACTCTTGGGCAACTCTTGGACTAGAGGGGTCGTGTGGAACTCCAAAGCAATGTTGCATAAGTAGCTTATGAATTCATGGCAGCTGCCCATTAATTTCCAAACCTAGATGAACACATCCTATTAATCCACCATGCCCTGCAAATGTGAAAGTGTGCTTTAAATTTATAAGCCTAAATGAATGCACTCAAGTTTCACTTTCAGATCGTTAGTCCAGGAATGCTCAATGCATAGTCTCTGAAGGCCCCCTGAAAGTTTCCATCAAATAGTAATTTTCAATAGGATAGGAGGGAAGAAATTATTAAATACACGGGAGTGATCACATTAACTCTAATGAATTAGTGTAAATGTAATTAGGTTTTTTGGAGTATGGCCTCCAGCAAGCCACTCAAAGCCAAATGAGACTTTGAAAGCTTGGAACAGAGTGTGTGTTCCAGTTGTACACAGCTTGCAGCCAGCTTGCATAACCAGCTGTACACAGGTAAATTTATTCCCAGTAAGAACTGTAGGCCTCTTCTGTTTTCTGCGAGAGGTATGCACTGTTCCTTCCCTGGCTCTATTAAAATGGTATCTAAAGATCTAGTTACTAACCTGCTTTTAAATGAATGAATGAGCAACTTTATTTTGCATTTGAAGATTTGACTACTGCTGTTATTTGAACTATTTTGCCTTTTGTTTCTCTGTTTTTTAGAGAGAGTTCAACATTTTAAATTTCTAAATTGTCTTAGGATGGCTTTGTCTCCAAAGACAGAATAAACATGATTTAATAAAAAAAGAAAGAGTGTGAGATCAACAGGGAGAGGAAAAATAACATTTGTGCTGAAAGGAGTAAGAAGAGTCCTAATATTATTTCAGAAATGTTACATTACGTTTCCTCTTTGGCTGTCATATTCTCCTTATTTATTTATTTTTGTAAAACTGAGGAATTCTATTGCTACTCATTACTTGGATTTTACTATGAACTTTTAAATCCAGTATTTAATCACAACACAGTTTGGACATCATAAGCTACTGTTTTGGACTGCTTTTGTTGTAAAGCCAAATTTTGATCTCAACAATTAAAACATCAGAATATTATCTTGACATTTAATTTCCAGAATATACAAGGAAAACAAGCACTTATAGGGAAAAGAAGCTGGAATTTTTCAGTTACAGCAATTTGTTGAGTTGCATCAGTATGTAGGAAATGAAACTTAGTGAAAAATAACATGAAATAGTTAAAGAGAGGAATTGCATTAATAGATAAAAGGCGCTTTGAATTGGGATCAGGAAACTAGCAGAAATCTTAATGAAAGAGGTATGACACATGGGGTGGGATTAATTATCTCAAAGGACAAGAGGTGAAAAACTTGGAAACAGGAAAGACACAAGAATCATACCAGACTTATGCAGGTGTTCAGCCTGTTGAAGATCTAAGATTGTGTAGGATGAACCGGATGGAAGTAAACAGTCTAGAAAATGTTTTATTATGCTAGGTAAAATTATTTTATTCTTCCTCCATTCCTTTCAAAGCTCTTGTTTTGAATAGGCAATTGACTCTTACTCATAAACAAGCTTTGCTCTGATTATAAAGTGTTGTTTTTCAATGAAGCACAGAAGACTACTTATTTTTGTTATCTTTCTATTGAGGTTCTGCATAGGGTCTATGACAACTTGCCACGGCCAACTCGCCACGGCCAACACAGCACAGGCCAACACAGCACAGCACAACACAGCACAGCACACCATACCACAGCACACCACACTACAGCCAGATCACCATAGGACAACTCATCATGGCCAAACTGGACAATTCAACAATTCACTGCTGGACAATTCAACTATTCAATTTAATTATTTAAAATAATTTAAAAATATTTTAATTTTTGTCACTCACATTTCATTTTGTCCCTTCTTTGGCATTCTTTCTTTAATTATACCATTCCAATATTTCTTTGATATTAGTATATAGGTGAAACTCAAAAAATTAGAATATTGCGCAAAAGTTCATTTATTTCAGTAATGCAATATAAAACTAATATATGAGATACTCATTACATGAAAGCAAGATAGTTCAAGCCGTGATATGTCATAATTGAGATGAAAACCCCAAATCCACAATCTCAGAAAATTAGAATATTGTGAAAAGGTTCAATATTCTAGGCTCAAAGTGTCCCACTCTAATCAGCTAATTAAGCCATAACACCTGCAAAGGTTTCCTGAGCCTTTAAATGGTCTCTCAGTCTGGTTCAGTAGGAATCACAAACATGGGAAAGACTGCTGACCTGACAGTTGTGCAGAAAACCATCACTGACACCCTCCATAAGGAGGGAAAGCCTCAAAAGGTAATTGCAAAAGAAGTTGGATGTTCCCAAAATGCGAAAGTTATGTGGAAGGGAAAAGTGTGGAAGAAAAAGGTTCACAAGCAGCAGGGATGACCCCAGCCTGGAGAGGATTGTCAGGAAAAGGCCATTCAAAAGTGTTGGGGACTTTCACAAGGAATGGACTGAGGCTGGAGTAAATGCATCAAGAGCCACCTCATGCAGATGGATCCTGGACATGGGCTTCAAATGTCGTATTCCTCTTGTCAAGCCGCTCCTGAACAACAAACAATGTCAGAAGTGTCTTTCCTGGGCTAAAGAAAAACAGAACTGATCTGTTGCTCAGTGGTCCAAAGTCCTCTTTTCTGATGAGAGCAACTTTAGCTCTTGTTTTGTTTGGAAACCAAGGACCCAGAGTCTGGAGGAAGAATGGAGAGGCACACACTGCAAGATTCTTGTGAAGTTTCCACAGTCTGTGTTGATTGGGGGAGCCATGTCTTCTGCTAGTGTTGGTTCACTGTGCTTCATTAAGTCCAGGGTCAACGCCATCGTCTACCAGGAGATTTTGGAGCACTTCATGCTTCCTTCCACAAATGAGCTTTATGGGGATGCTGACTTCATTTTCCAGCAGGACTTGGCACCTGCCCACACTGCCAAAAGCACCAAAACTTGGTTCAATGATTACTGTGCTTGATTGGCCAGCAAACTCTCCTGACCTGAACCCCATAGAGAATCTATGGGGCATTGCCAAGAGAAAGATGAGAGACATGAGACCAAACAATACAGAAGAGCTGAAGGCTGCTATTGAAGCACCTGGTCTTCCATAACACCTCAGCAGTGCCACAGGCTGATAGCTTCCATGCCACGCCGCATTGAGGCAATAATTGCTGCAAAAGGGGCCCACACCAAGTACTGAGTACATATGCATGCTTATACTTTTCAGAGGTCCGATATTGTTCTATGTACAATCCTTGTTTTATTGATTGCACGTAATATTCTAATTTTCTGAGATTGTGAATTTGGGGTTTTCATGAGCTGTAAACCATAATCATCTCAATTATGACAAATCACGACTTGAACTATCTTGTTTTGCATGTAATGAGTCTATCTCATATATTAGGTTCACCTTTTAAGTTGCATTACTGAAATAAATGAACTTTTGCATGATATTCTAATTTTTCGAGTTTCACCTGTAACTCTTGTCCTGCAGTGAGTTGTCCCACAGCGAATTGGCTGCAACAAGTTGGCTGCAATGAGTTGGCTGTGGAGAGTTAGCCACAGTGAGTTGCTGTGGTAGGTTGCTGTGGTAGGTTGTCTCATTCTGTTCTGTATATGTACACAACGTTCCACACTCTTTTCTGAAACCTTTTTTGAAGCTCTTTCTTTACAACTTGGAGCTTTCCATATGTATATTTTCATTTACAATTAAAGATTTTCATGGATTAACCTGTTTGGATTGGTTTGAATCAATCAGGATATAAGCAGCAACAATGGTACAGGCCAAATATTTCCAGACCATTTATTTTGCAAACCTTTAAAGCAAGAACTAGTAAGGATTAACATGTTCATGTGGAAAGAACATGAGGAATGAGATACATGATACATGAGGAATGAGACCATACAAGATATATGAGGAATGAGACCAAAACGTTCCAAGGGTATTCATGGTGTGTGTGTATGTAGGGGCATATATATACATGTGTTAAAATTGGCAAGATGGTAGTTAGCATGTCACAATGTAGTCACCATCCCATTTGAACATGCATGCAATGACAACACATATATGAAAGGCATAGGGCTTCCACTGTGAGGATCTGTCCACCATTTTGTGGATTTTGATCATCCACCTAGGACACTGTTGGGTAGTTCTCATGTTTCTCACCAAACTGCAATTCCATGGTACTTTGGAGAAAGACCATGACAATTACTGATACCAAATCAGATATTTTCATATTATAAATGAAGACGGGTAACTTCATCATGTCATATGTTGACATACTGTAATAATAAGCAACAAGTCATTAAAGTGAACCCAAGTACCATAAATGCATAGCAATTGTTTGAAACTGGAGAAAAAAATGTTTGTATAGTCAGTTTTACTAATCCAGGATAGATGGAAATGGCAAGTAATTAAATGTATCTTGAGGATGAATTCCTTCTTCCTTCCGTCCCTCACGTTTTTGGTTTTTCATTCCTTTCTTGATTACTAGTTAGAAAATTAGTATATTCACTTTCATTATCAGTAAAAATTTAAACCAAACCAAGCCAAAATTATCATTAAAAACTTCCCCTCATAAAATTTCCATTATTTTTTCTAAGTGTGCCTTTATTTCTATCCATTCTCTGTTTTATTGTGTGCTAAAAATCTGTTTTTCTTCTCCTTTCTTATGCAATTCTGCAAGTGGCTACTTAGGAAAAGAATGTTGTTGAGTTCAATAGGACTAACCCTCAGTAAGGAAGTATAAGATTGCAAATAGCATAACTTGACATCTGCACCAAGTGATTACAGGTAGTCCTCAACTTATGACCACAATTGAGGCCAGAATTTCTGTTGCTAAGTGAGAAAGATGTTAAGTCAATTTTGTCTCATCTTATGATCATCCTTGCCACAGTTGTTAAGTGAATCACTGCAATTGTTAAGTTGGTAATATGGTTGTTAAGTGAATCTGGCTTCCTCATTGACTTTACTTGTCAGAAGGTTGCAAAAGGTGATCCCATGACCCCAAGACACGGAAACCATCATAAATATGAACCAGTTGTCAAACATTCTAATGTAAGTCATGTCACCATGGGGGAGGCTGCATTGGTGATCAGTGAGAAAGATGGTCACAACAAATCACTTTTTTTCATTGCCCCTGTAACTTTCAACATTCATTAAATGAACTGCTGTAAGTTGAGGACTACCTGTACATTCTTTTCTCAAAATCTGAAAAGCTATGGATGCAAAGGAAATTGTTGAAAAATTTGAGTGTTTAGATTAAAAACGATATTTTAAAACCATTTCTAGTGGACATAATTCAGTCGAACACTATACGAGATATTTTTTTTTTAAGTTTAAACATACTTCCCATCTTACCCTATTAGCCAGTCAATCTGGAGCATGGGACAAGGATGATGAGAAAGAGTGCAACAATGATTTTCACATGGGCCTCTGTTTCTGTGGTTTCTCTAGCCTTGATCAGTTCTTCTGCTTTCAGAAATGACATTGGGGCAGTGATATCTGATGTGCTGGCATGTAACATCTGGCTCAACCCTGAAACTCTTACCCAGCATAGCAGAGTTTTCAACATTTGTGGTTTTTACAAAAAGCAATGCACCAGGTACAGCTAGTTTCTAGAATTACAAGACAGTTCTAGCTGGTTGAAGGGAAGTTTACACTTACCTGATTTTTAGTAGGGTGGAAAGATGGGAGAAGAAGTGAAAGAAAGAGAGAGCAGAATTGTCCTATTGTTATTTGGGATCCTTGTTTTTGGGTCCTAAAATTCTTGGCAGGTCCCATTGCTTGAAATATTTCCCAACTGGGTCTAAGCATGGATTGGGGTTAATATCAGCTTGCTTGAATCAAAGCAATATTCATTTAAACAAGGGGAGTCTCAATTAATATCTGGAGGAGAAGCCAACTCATTTTCTAGGGAGGCTAAGCTTGTGTTGCAGTCTGTCATCGCTTGGAAATTAACTTGTCAAATCTGATTAATAGCATTTGGGAAGAAGACTACCATCCTGGAAGAGGATTGTTCAGCTATGAGGTCAGAAAAATGATAACTAGTCTCACTGCTTTCAGCAGAGAATGTTACTGTTTCAAAGGAGATTGCGTGGGTTATACTCCTGTTCCTTCCCTTCCTGCTGAGACTTGGTACTGGTGAGAACATGGCACTTTTCTTACACAACAACGGATAGTTGTGTGGGGGTGTTCAAGACTGAGATTAGTCTTGTTAATGGTACTGCTTTCAGAATGCAATAGGAAACGTTTACTGCTTTGGGGTTTCTTTTTTTAAGCACAGCAGAGCCATCCAAGGATCCAATCTGGGACAATCACTGGGACCAGAGCAGGGATGGGATTCTACAGGTTCGCACCTATTTGCAAGAACTGGTTGTTAACATTCTAAGCAGTTCTGAGAACCGGTTGTTAGAAGAAATGACTGGCCTAATCCTGTAAGGAAGGCAAGAAGAAAACATTCTGGTGTTGCTTACAGAAACTGCCTCTGTTAACCCTTATAACGTTCTTGACAGGACTAGACTTCCTGTCTCAGGAACGTCTCTGGAATTTTTTTCCCCTCCTTCGCTGGTACTTTGCTTGTGTGGAGTGACCATTCAAAGTTACAACGGCACTGAAAAAAGTGACTTATAACCGTTTTTCACACTTACGACTATTGCAACATCCCCACAGTCACGAGAGGCCAGGAGAGGAGATGCATGCCTCAA